>OY718807.1:4742482-5342482 GCA_963070105.1 Litomosoides sigmodontis | reverse complement strand
ACTTCTCTCTTACTGGTAGAGTTAGACAACTAACTTAGTAGAAGTTGAGCACCTCCATCAGGAAGTGGTGATACTTTGTGGTCCGAAGCTGACTGCTTCATTTTTAGAGTGCGATATTCCACATAGTTCGACTTCATCCTCAGATACAGTCCATTCAAATACATCTAAAATTTGCATTATTTCTGGTCTCTACTTGTAGAATTACGGTAGATCATACACGATAAGAGGTGCAGCTAAGGCTAATTACAGATAAAGCTCACGATATCATTACTTATCATCGGATACATATTGCCGGAGACAAATTCCAATTCTTTCAGTGCTTTTACGGATGCTAGTACCAAACGCATAAGTCGACCCAGGCAACAACCTAATTCAATCGTAAGGTAACATTTATCGTTGAGTATGCCTCTGAAAGGAAAAATAGGTTTAGAATTTAGAGAGTTGGAGTATTTGAAGTTTAAAAGCAAATTCTACAATATCGTGGGAGAATTGACATTTCGCAGGAGCAGTTAATGTTAAATTGAAAGTGTTTTAAAATAAAAAAGCACAACTTTGCAGGATTTCCGAATGAGTTTTCCTGCAAGCAATTTGTCAAACTGAAATTAGTGGAAAGCGGAACGGACTGAGGATCCGACTGTTCCGCATGAGGACAACAAACTCCATGTTTCACACAACGACTTTGTGGAATAAATTGATATGGCAATGGATTCTGCTGAAATTTATTTCGCCTTTCTTTGAATTAGCGAAATCAAATTTTATGGTCAATTCAAGGAGTGCAGCATTTCGCGTGGATTTCTTTACTGTTTTCTTACAGCAGTGGCATGAATTGCAATTTCGCTTCATCGTGAAAGGATGGCATGTACAACGAACTGCCACACTTGGTAAGGCTCACCCTGTCAGATAAAAAAATTTTTTAATTAGTTTTGAAGGAAGCGTACACGTCGTTTAGATTCTCGCTTCAAAGCACGCAGATGCCCGTCGAGCAAACGTTGTCGTCGCTGAAAGGTGAGAAATTGCTGCAGAAGAAGCGGCACTTTTCTTCCTATCGTTTAAGCAATAGATTGTTCAACAAATTGTCAAAGAAAAAGTTTTTCAGATTAGAATTTGCCGGCTATTATTTTTTATTGTCTAAATTGGAAATGAAAGATTTAAAGAAAATTGAGAACCAAATCTCTCTCAGTTTCATCTTCAATCTGTCGCAGCACATTAGCAAAATTGTCGTTACAGCTATAGGCGCCTTCATTTTTTCTGAAAAAAAATGATCTAATTTATATAAAAAAGCAGTTTAATCAAAATTTACAGATATTGTTTCCTTGAATTTGCTGCCAACGATAAATGTAAATCACTTAACTTCAAGCTTACCTGTGATCTGGAAGAGTAAACGTAATTAATTAGCCACTGTTAACGGTAGGGGTGAGGTGATAGGTGTTAGGTCAGAATCACATGATCGATATTAGGATTGGGTTGTGGAAGAAAAAAGCGAAGCGGAATAGGACTGCTGAATGCTCGGCGTACACCGGCTGTTTTATGATGATATTTAAAGAAGCACATTGACTAAAGGCGAGTAGAAAGTTTTAGGTTTCACTTCAATGTGCATTCGTTTTGCAATGTACTGCACTTCAGAGATACTACTGTGGTGAAACACAATAGGTGTGCAATTAGCGCAACCTTAATTTACTAGCTTACATTGAAGGCCAATTGCATGCAGTCATATTTAAGAAAAAGTTTTCGGCGGACTAAATGAAACACAAATATTCAAGCACTTTTAAATTCTTCGCTTATGTAAATTAATGAATTAAAGCTGCTTAAATGGATATATATATATATATATATATATATATATGTATCAAATTATTTAATGGAATGCTATAACAGTAACAATCTTTTCTTTTTAGGTGTGAAGAAGTTAATTTGATTAGTGCCTCTCAAAGTAAATTTATAGATAAGAATAAGGCGGAGAGTTTTTGAAGGCAAACAATTGAAAGAGAAAGAGAACGCTGTGAGATTTGTCAGTTTTATTTAATTGTATTCCTTTTGGCACTGTCCAACAGTTAGCGAAGGCCTGATATTTGACGGAGAGGTTTGTTGCTCAGGCTATGATCTTCAGGAAGAGGAGTTGTGGACTGTCTGCTAAGCTAATAGGTTCAAAAGGGATTAGAGTAGGTGTCGATGACAATATTGTCGTATAGCACAGGGATGTTTTGAAACTATCCGTTAATTTGCATGTGCAAATTCCTCCGGTGAATTCTTCGAAGGTATGAATTGTTGTGTAACTGATTTTGCGTAAATTAAAAATCATATTGAGAATTCGTTGTTAATTAGGCGCATTTTCGCTTCCTCACAATGTGTTACTGGTGGAGGATAGCAAGTTTGAGTACGCCTTATCCATTAATTTTGATCCCTTCGTCTGTAATTGCCTTCATTAGCTCATCAAATTGTGAAGCAGAAGGAAATTGGCTAAAAATTTGGTCTAGTTGTTTACAAAAATTTTTTTTACAGCACATTTTTTCAAAATAGCTGTACGGAAGAACTAGGTTGCCCGGGACTTTTCTGTTAGAAGTAAAAAGCAATTGAAACGATATGAGAAGATTTATTTGCATTTGCTTCAGATTTGTTTCTCAAAATAAGTTATTTTTTTCTAATTTTAACCATTTTTATTTCACGTAATGTTCGATCGATACATTCGTCACTGATAGCTTTTCCTCGCTCATCAGAAGTTCATCATCTCATAAATCATTTAAAATTCGTGCTTTCTTAAAATTATGAGAAGGGAAATTATGTTGCAGCATTAACAGCTGTCTGGGTGAGTTGCCATTGTAATTGAGTGCTAATGCGGAAAATTACGACAAGTGGAAGGATGGCTGGCTATCTGCCCAAATATCCGAAAATCCCGTGGCACTTGGACTCAGTAAACTTTCTTATTGCTCACTGCTATGCTAACGGATCCGACACTTGTTGGATGTGATAAGTGCATAACGGCGCAGCGCTATGACGGACAAGCTTGAATGCTATCTCGTCGGTCTTATATAGCCATAGATTATCGAGGGAATGAGTTCATTCTAGCCGTCTCGATCTCGGATGCTTTATCTGAGCCTTTATCCGAGGACTCTTCAACAATACACAACGCAGCTCTCTCAACTCTATTTGTATTTTAGGCGAAACTACCATGAGAGGTCAGAGCGGATCGTCCCTTCCAGCAACCGTTGCTATTTCTTCCTTACTGATTTTGTAATTTTTCTAAGAAATTGCGCTCAATCCACTTTTTCCGCTTATTGTAATTGAACTTTCTTTGTTCATAGGGAAGGCTTTAACAGTGGAAAATTGGAAGATTTTTAATTGCAAAAATTCGAAATATTGATTTCCTTAAAAAAGACTGGAATAAATTAAAAGTTTCAAGAAACTTCTCTGTCTGCAAATTCCATTTCAGTGCAACTGTCTGTTTCAGTACGCGTCGTATGCTACGATTTCCATAGTCTCAAAATACTTAAATTACCTTATCCTTTCCTTATTCAACTGCATCACTTCTCTGTTTGAATAATTCGTGCACAGTTCGTCATCGCTCAAAAACAAATTAAACAACAATTTGCTTAGCAATTTTGTTCAATTGAGAATAATTGCAGTTTCAGGCTAGCATCGTTAATGCTTCCCGCAAGCAGTTGGCTTCTGATGCTTCCCTTCTTTTTCTGTGCGACAGCTGCGAAATATAATTTACAGTATCTCTTTGTGTGCATACTTTTATAGTTTAGCGCTTCCGCAGTTCCATAAAATCATCCATCGCACTGCTAATTGATATCCCTCCGTTACTATTTCACTTTAAAATTATGAAAACAAAAATCTCTTCTTTCAACCTCACCGAGTCACTTCTCACAATTGTCGATTAAGGGATATCTTTTCGAACAATGAAACAAACCAGCTTCATCGCACTAAGAACTTCATAGACTGAAAATAATTAAGCTGTCGTAGCTACGATTTGAAAAAGGAAATAACAATTTCACATTTACGTTGAAGAGTCTCGTGATGAGGCAATTTTGAAGAGTATTAGTTTGAGCTTAATTCACACGGAGAACAGCACGTCTGAAGAGTGGAGATTTGAAACGAAGCTTTTCAAACTGTGCACCAAATGGAGGAGGAGCAGGAGCAAAGTCACCGCGGCATGCAAAAGGATGTGCCCGACTGCGAAAAGCGTGACACGCGCTAGGATGCTTGCTTGCCTTGCACACGTCAGTGATCTCGAATAGGACACTTCAGAAGCAACAAACCCCACCTTCCTCCCCCCCACTCTCGGTTTTCAGTCACGCACCCCTCTCGCTCCTTTCCCATTTCCCACATCACATCACCGACGATGCATGCGGTCATCGGACCGCAACAGCCGTACAGCCGTTCTTCGATATTGATTTGTGTGTTTACCTCCTCTGTGTACTGTAGTGGGTTCGGGTTTGTTGCCGTTGCACCCTCTCACGTCACTTCCTCCCCCTGTCGTCCTCATCACCGTTACGTGATATATTGCCATGCAAATTTAATCATTCCACGTTTCATCTTTCTCGCCGCATCTCTCTTCCGTTACTTGCTGCACATGTCTTCTGATGCATTCGAATTGCCTCGCACCTGCAAGGTCGCGTCATCATCCTTGCATCCATCTCATCTTAGCTTTCTACAACACCGCTCCACTCAACGCTATCACCGCTCATAATATATTCTTGTTAAAAGTGGCCGTATAAAATTTCCCTTTTTCACGGAGTTTTCAAAAGTCGGTTAACCGTGTTGATCGTTACGGTACTTTGGTGATTTTGCTGCATTTTTTGCATGGAATAAATTTCGATTATTTGATGGCAATAATTGTAATAATAATTGCTGCGAACTCGTTGAAATGCAATGAAAATGGGCGAAATGGATGATGCAACAACACAAGCGAAAAGCAGCACTGTTGATGACGATCAAATGACGAGGTTTGTGAATTCGGGCCGCAGTGGAAGACGGAATGCTGTTCCGGAGGTGGATGCGCAAGAGTTAGATCCGGATGCCACGAAACTTGCGGAACGTCTGTCATCGATGAATACAACTGGTCGGAAGAACTGCAGCATAAGTGATGCCACAGGTATCCTACCTTCGTTCTTTCCTTACTTAACATTATTTATTGAAAGAAATATGAGTTCTGTCCCCATGAATTCTTCATCCACTTACATCGTTCTCTTAAATTTAAATAGCCTATTCATCGCATTTCTGATTTTCTGATCTCTAGAACCATATTTCAGGAGGAGGAAAAGACAGAGTTAGTTAGCAGTGGACAGTAATTAATGAATTGTTCCATAGTTGGCTCGACGAACATTTATGATAGCTTCTCGTTTGGCTTGAATACGAAGGAAAAATAGAAGGAGAAATAAGACGCGACTGTTGTTGAGCTGTGTGTGATTGTGAATGGAAAGGTCATCTGGTCATTAACTTCTTCCTGATCGCAATCTGGTCATTAACTTCTTCCTGATCGCACCCCTCCTTCTTTGAGAGTGATCAGATTGAAGAGGTTCACCGAATGACAGATAACATAACAGTTACTTTCATTGTTCTCTCCCTGTGTATTAATTAGCTACGGCGCTATGAAAGCTTTTGATAAATCATTTGCTTCCGTTCATTCGAGCATTTCTTTTGCGTAGCGCAATTTTCCGCTTAATCCTCAATTTTCAAATTTTTTTTTCAAACGTCAAACGATAAGTGTTTCTTCTGCGAGTTGTCTATCGTTTCGTGCTGTATCGATTAGTTGTTGCAGAGATATTTTGCTTTAGCAGCACATGCAGTGCTGAATTATGCGCTTTGCCCACTTACCCTCTCACGTCCTGTCTTAGATGAGAAGTGCTGCTTCCTTACGCTTCACTCTTTCTCATTTCTGAAAACATTTCAATCCATTTTGCAGTTTTGCAATTCTAAGGGAAAATGAAAATTGAAGGAAAGTCCCTCTTCTTTTTCAAAGAGTTCTTTGGGTGTTTCATATTTCATGAATATCTCATTTGCCACTGCGAAATTTGCATATTGTTGGATTGCTGCTATCCGTTTCACCACTATCTCAGCGCTTCACTTTATTATCGGTAATTTAAATGGAAAAGAAAATGTTTACAAATTCTTTATTGATCTCTGCTACTACTTCGTTGCGCTGTTTAATTTTCACTGATGTGAGAAGCATTATGACTGCCCAATGTTATGCTTTCCATTTTAAAACAAAGGATTGTTTAACTCTCTCCCCTCTGTCAACAGTTATGTTTTTTTTCTCGTCAAATAACTTCTTTTCTTTGTGAATTTCGAGCCTTGTCAATAGTTTGGAATTATTTTAATTGAAATTGACACAACTCCATGTTCTCTGTAACAGATTACTGTAACAAATGCACCGGATGACAAACAGATTACTGTTCAGTGTCCACTTTTTTCATTGTTCCTTCTGCAAACAAAGTAACAGCAAGTGCAGGAGCTTAATAAGAAAATGAAACAGTTAGATTAGATTTCACTCGATCGATCTGACAGTTTTACAGGGATCGCACTGATCATAGCCTCCTAGGAAGCGTTCCCTTCTGCTCGCTTCATTTCACTGTATTTTTCAGTGCAAGCATTCTTGCACATAAATTCCTGCATAGTTTCTACACTGAAAATGAATTTTTTTCTTTCATTTTTTCCGCCAGTGGAAAAGGATTATTTATTAAATCGTCAAACGTAAAAATTGAAGGAGAATTTTCATGTAAGACGTTCAGTTCGTTGCGGTGATTTCTTTATTGCCGTTAATTATCGATATGGTTTTGCTGTGGTCATTGGCGCAAAAATCTGTCAGACTTTTTTTCACGGAAGCATTTAGTGTGCTTTTGAAAGGTTGCGAAAAATATTAAAATGTGAATTAGTTCTGTCTGTGAACTATACCCCATTCGTATCTCTATAACCCCACGTTCGCAAGCAGTATCTCTCCTTTTATAATTTAGGATTTATAGCCAAATAGAAATTGATTTCGTTTTCAACACCCTGTGGAAATAGAATTTCTAATGATGCTGTCTTGCAAATGGAATTCAAATACCAAGCGGATGTTTTCTTTGAATTAGCACATAGTTTCTTGAATGAGTGAGTAGCTGTGTGGCTCTGTTGCCAGCCTGGAAGTGTAAGCGTCATCGTGCGTACTTCAGTTGGTTTTCAGCTGCTTGCATAAGAGATATTTCTAGGTTATTAAAAGATCAGCTTACTGAATGACTTCGAGTTAGACGTACCTTCAAATGGTTTTTACTTCGTTAAATAATGAAATGCAATAAGTCGCCTTTCAAACAAAAATTAGGATTTGCGAGAATGGCGAATACCATGCCAAGATGTACTACGAAAGAAACACTACGTCTGATGAATGATCGAGTGCCTGGCCTGGCATCTCAGCAATGCCGGATGACTGTAATGCTCGTCACTTCCATTTTATAATTGTTGGTCCTGAAGGAAGCCCATTTGCTGATGGTGTCTTTAAGTTAGAACTTTTTCTATACCAAAGGTTCGTTTTATGACTGAAATTTACCACCGGAATATTGACAAGTTGGGACGGATATGCTTGGACATCCTGAAGGAGAGCTGGTCACCAGCACTTCAAATTCATACGGTTCTACTTTCGATCTAAGCTTTGCTCTCAGCACCAAATCCAGACGATCCATTAGCCACCGACGTTGCTGAGCGATGGAAGAATAATGAAAGTGATGCGATACGCACAGCACAAGATACTTACGCAATTGGTAATTGAATTATGCCAAGTCAAATACAGTCACGTCGATCGGTCGCCCGCAAAATTTCCGTCGTTACCCTTATGTTTTGAGTGAGAGGTGCAAGGAACATTGCATCTTTTAAAATTGCATGATTTGTCCAAGCTGTACGATCTACAAATGCACTTGCTCTCTTATCAGATGTTTTCGAAGTTGATTTGCAAATTTCTATCCAACTTTTCGGGAATGGAACAAGAGTGAGGTATCTATCCGTAGGATTGATTACCGCGAGCTCACATCTTTTTCAATACCTAGTAGAAAGCAGTCACACTTTGATCTTTCCTTTTCATTTTATGGAGGCTTTTTCCGTGGATTCTTTGCATTCAGTAGTAATTTGTTTCTTTTCCATTAATCGTAGTTCGTAATAAAGCTGGAATGTCCCTTTTAATGTTACTTAACTTGCGAGCTTATTTTAAGGATTCCGTTATGTTAGGCAGAATGTTTTCGTGTACATAACATAATCCTTGTAGTTGCTTGAAAAGGACAGAGAAGCTAAATAATATCGCTGCGCAATGACCTCAGTATAATTTGAATACCTCAAGTTCTATAACAAAAGCTATGTGTGTGGAATACGTGTCCAAGTGCCAATATAACTTTAATGGTCCTCCAGAAAAAACGAGAGGAAGATAACAAGCAAGCGAGCATGTATACAAAAGTCACTTTGGAGCACAGCAAATAGCCGATTATTAAATTACACGTATTGCAAAAACAGTTAAAAGGAAATGGTGCAAACATCAGTACTCGAAACATGGATCATAGGAATAATAGAAAAAAGGGTCATGCGAAAGGCGCTTCGAGTGAACAACTACGCTAGTTTGCATTGGCGTCTTAAATATGTCACCTCAGACATTCTTTGGAAAAATCGTTGTTTCTATTGCATGATGTTGGCATATGAATTACGGAATGTACTGTGAAATATCCTTCCATGATTTGATATGGGATTTAGGAGACATGGGATTTAAGTCGAGAGACCACTGCACCTTGTAAGCACCAATTCCTAACCCACCCAAAGCGAAACAGAAATTAATCAGGAATCGTAAAATAATTTTTCAAACATTTCTCGTCATATTGAAACTCATGTCTTAGCAAAGCGGAAAGTAAATTTGAAATATTGACGACTAAAAGCATTAGCACCAGCATGAGCCTTCTTCGGTTTCTATCTTTCTTGGTTTAATAGGACCAATTTCAATCACCGGATCTATAAATATAACCATGGATGAAACAGAAAACTTGTTCTTGACTTCCTGCTATGAGAAGTGGGCCTACTACGTATTTAATTCCAAACTCCGTACAGAGTTCGAAAATCATGTAATAAGATTGGATAAATGGAATTCACCACACAGCCTTCAGCCGATTTTTCTGTAAGAAACTTTTGGCAAAATCGTTCACAAATTAACTTTTGAAAAATTGTGTAACTTCCATGTACTAGGACAGGAGCCCTGACACTTGATTTTGAAAATGTTTGGTAAGTACTTTCTTAACTTGGAATAAGACAAAAGGTAACTTAAAAACAGTAAGCGATGAATTTGAGACACTTTGCTAATTATTAGTGCTTAACACCTCTAAATATTCACTACAGTTACTGTGGATTCTTATAAACAACACATAATACAACAACACGTTTAAAATATTGAGCTACCAATCACGACTTTGTTTGAATTCTTTCGAAAGTACCATTCACCTAATCACCATATTGTTCCATACAGTTAAGAGAGTTTTAAACCTTTAAAAACCAAAATAAAAAATTTAGGAATGTAGAACTGTTGTGGAGCTACGACAATTCGCACGATAATGTTATCGAAACACCGAGAAAAACAAGAAATAAAGGAACAACAATAAGCAAGATTAATACATGCTGACGAAAAAACATCTTAGCTAGAAATTGATACCTCAAATTCTATGCAGTAAACGGAAATTCATCAAACTAAGATGGAGCACCAAGCTTGCCAAGCAAATCAATGAAAACAGGACAACCTTCAACAAATCACCAGCCAGCAGACTACTCAACATGTATTAAAGCGACTGTACTTTACTGTTGGTAATAATGCGCATGAAGCAAAATATCCTGTGAACTTAAACAACTAAATCTTTTTAAAACTTATCTGAAACAAGATATTTTCCTTAATAACTTAAGGCTAATATATTGAGGATTTTCCTCATATAAGCTAAAAAATTGCTCTGGACAGACAGAAGCAGAGTTGTAATCCAAATTTTAAGATGACCGCAAGAAAAAAGGGCGAAAGAAAAGGAACTCCAATTTAGACAAAATAGTAACAGTAATTATAATAAACATCACTGACATCCACAGCAACGCTGAACGCATCTAAATATATCAAAAACCGAATAATGTTTTATGGCGGTGGTATGTTGGTTGATATTTTTCGTTGCTAAATGAATAGTAGTGTTGCATCAACACCAGCAACCGCTTTCTTGCATTTGAACCTGTCGAATAGGTGCATCGCTTAACTTCACTTCTTGCACTACAAACATAAAACATGCAATAATAGCTCCACACTAACCGAAACTTCTCCGGATCATTCATGCCATTAGTGGCATGACTCAAAATAATTAACGTAATCTTTTCATAAATTGTATAATATGAATGGTGCTTTTCCTTTACTCGTATTACGATGTCTTTATTATTCATAGCTCTCTGAAGCAATGTTCAGCTTAATCAGTGGTTTGCCTCTACATAAATAAATTAATTTTAAATCCTATAAGCTCACGTACCAACAGTAATGCAGTATGAAAATGCTTTAAGCAATGAACACCGTCGAAAAGCTTTAAACCACCTTATCGAGAGCTTTTCTATTACCTTCTTGGATTTAGCAAGTTCAGAAATGGTAAAACCGAAGCACTAGGTCTGATGAACAATTGTGACAGCGAAATAATTAAAAAAAATGAGTTCTCTACAGGATAAATTAAAAAACATACTATCATGCTTATCCCTTTGATCAGCCTCAATGCCAGGCAGCGCTCCAGCAATACGTCGGAAAAGCTGAAAAATTAAAGTGACCTATTGGAAACTTCGGTTTCATGCTCACTAACTGTCATTGATATTCAAGATCAGTTACCTGCTTTACATTATATCCAGCTTTTGCCGATGTTTCAATAAACATTACATTCAGTTCTTTCGCTTTACGCTCACCTTCCTCAGTAGACACCTGCCTGAAATTTTATAATCACATTCTTTTTTATTATTTTTAGCATTCAGCAACTTTCAGTGATCTTGAAAGAGCAGAAAATATTTGTCAAAATCCAAGAATTTATAAGAGTATCGCAACGCTTATTTGCATAACACTCGTTAATATAATTACTAGCAAAAATCATCGCAAAAAAAATTAGCGTACTGTCACATATCGCTCCACACAACGTTTTCTTGAACCGTACACTGTATTAAGCATATAGCTTTAATACTAATCCGAAATCCAAAATATCAAAATTACAATCGATGTTCCAAAATCAAATTTACCGTTTGTCTGCCAAATCGGTTTTGTTGCCCACGAGCATAATGATGACATCGCTCCCTCTTTCAGTGCGAACGTCATCAATCCATTTTGATGTTTGGTGGAATGAATTTGCATCTGCAAAATAAATCCATTACAATCAACTTCATCCAACGTCCTAATTTGCATGCAGCCAGCTCCAACTTAGGTTCTACTTTTAGTTCATAGAGTTTCAAATTTGCATTAAAAAGTTACAAAATATGAAATTCTCATCACTTCTACCTACTACTTAAGAGAAAAATTTATCGATACACTCATTATTTAGGCCTTCATCATGACAAACTCTGGGTCAACAAAAGCGTTTGAAAAATCTCTGATAACGTCTCAGACCAGTTTGGGGACACGTGGGCACAGCAGTCAATCATACCCACTGGCTAGAAACCCCCCAAGACGATTACCAAATACTCAAAAAAGTAAAAATGCCGGTACTGAGCAGAATGAAGCTTCCAACGAGATCGAAGCTATGAACAACCTTTTGGTAAAACTTTACAACGTTACACTCAAGATTTATTCCCTTTTCACATACCAGAATTTCTCCAGTCTTCCTCCCAATTTTCAATTAAATTTTAAAAGTGATGAGAGGAGAGTTTTGGTGTACAAGTATTCCTTGCAAAATTACTCGAGACATATAACAGCAGAGATGAAAAGCAATTCCAGCTTCTAAACAAGAATTCGTGATCAAGTTATTCAAATAAAGGAAAAAACAAGAGTATACGGAAAGAAGAAATCACTTGACGATGGGACGAAATAAACTGTTAATATTTGAAAATTATTACAGAAAGAAATGCAGAAAGAAAATGACGAAAGAAGTGAGATGCTGAATTCTGTTTTCGATAAAAATTTCGATGGAAAAATCAAAGCCTGCATTAATACACGAGCTGAAATGGAAGCACGTGCAGCAGCGTTTGAAACAATAATTCAGTCCAAAACACTCATTAAAAAATCAGTGTACGAATAATTCTTGAAAAAAAACATCAAGGAAAAAAGTCGGTAAATAGTAAAATATCCCTAAGGCATTTCGAATAGTAATGAAGTGCTACACAGTTATAGCCAAATGATACTGTGCATTAACTAATCCAAACTAAAGATAGAATTAACCAAAAATTCTATCAGTACGAACAATTTCTGAATCATAAATAAATTATTTCACAAAAATTTAAAACTTTGACTATTAAATAGTCATTGTTAAAGCATATAAATAAAAAACTGCAAGACTAATATCTTTTATGATATAAATAAAACAATAGTGATTTACCAATGGTTTAAAAGATATCGTTTTTGGTATTTTAGTAAGGAAATCACAACCGAAAATAAGCATGAAGGAGTATTTGGGGCGAATTTAAGTCAAACGGGTTCAGTATCGGATAAGCTTAGAACGTCACCACTGGGACAACAGTCAATATTGCAAAACGTTGCTGAAGCGAGCTCCATCGCATCACAACCACCTCGTAATATTGCAGATGTATCACCAAGTAAGGTGTTATCGAACAAAGTTGAAAGTGAACAAATGTTCACCGAGCAAGCAGATAGCACTGGTAAAAAAACAACAAAAGGATTCAGTGAGGCAGCGATGACAAAAGTTGGTCATTGGAGCAAAAACGCTTTCAACTTCTTTCGGGCAAAGAATGTTAGCTCAGGTTAGCTTGACGGAGATTTTCTAGAGATCTTAGACATGGTGTACCACTGTACCAGCATATTACTACAAAGTGTATTACACGAGGATACCTGTTACACAACTAAATGAAATTTTGCTCGTTTCTTTCATTCAAAAATCTTCCTCTGAACTAGACATGAAAAAAATTACAGGAAAAGATGGAGCAATGCATGGAAAAACTTTGGAAAAGGCGACGCATGCTAAAAATGACCGTTCTCGTATTAAGGATGCAGAAATTGAAGCAACACATAAAGAAAATTTCAAGCAAGACGAAAAGCCCAAGAAAGCACTTCGAAGAAGTGCAAAATATAAACAGTCAAAACAAGCTGAAGCTGTTCCAAAAATGCCTGCATCAACAGAACTTGGTAATACAAGTAATGAATTAAAAAAACATGCCGCAAGGCTCACAGAGGCAAAGAAGAGGTTAAAAGAAAGAAACGCAACCAACTTCAAGAAGAAAAAAAAAACAAATCTGAAAAAGAAAAGAACACATAAACACGCAGATGGCAAGAAAGAAACTACGAAAGATCTTGGAAAACCGAAAAAAAGTATCAATAAAAGATGACGATTAACTGGGTTATTAGAAACTTCATACGAAAAACTTTGAAAACGAAAACGCGAGAAATCTCGAAACAGAGTTCAATTCCTCACTTGTTCCAGATGTGAAGCCTTTTTACGAGAAACGCTTAGAAGATCTACAAAACACGTTGCCCTAAATGAGATGATACTTATTCGTGTGTCGTGTTAATTACTGAACACGTCACACAAAAAGAACGGATTAAGGCTGGTGCCACACTTCATACGATAAACAGCAGTAGCTCATAATTGTTATGAACAAATATATCCATTCGGTCAACAAATTACAAAACTAACTTGTGATGTCATAGACGACAACTGCAACAGTTGAATCGCGGATGTAAGATGGGATCAAAGATCGGAAACGCTCCTGACCCGCGGTATCCCAAAGTTGTAACCGAACCTGGAAGAAAAGAGCGACGATAGCGTGTTCTTCTAATTTTAACCACTTATTTTGCCAAGACGATTTACACAGTATGCTCAACCCATAACCCATTATTTATATCTTTCACAATCTTTTCTGTTCCACATGAATGGCTAAACATCTTAAAAAAATGTCTAAAAAAACAATAGTGCAAACAGTTGAAATAAGTACTGTTTGAGTAAAACGTTAAAAGTTAAAAAAATATATATACCGTTCTATCTTCGAGATACATAGTTTTGCTCAAGAAATCGATTCCTATAGTAGCCTGGTAGGTGTTATCAAAACTGTCGTACATGAATCGTGTTATCAACGATGTTTTTCCAACTGAAATAATTTACAGGGTAAAATAACTAAATAAAGATGCAGTGATTTGTAAAGCAAGAATTGCAAAATAGAAAAAGAAGAAAACCAGAAACACAACATTTACCACTTTGTTCACCCAGAAATACCAGTTTGAACTTTTTCAATGGGTTACCAAAATCTGAAGTCATGTCCTGAAACAACATTCATCCAGTTTTTGATGTTAATGCGCATATTGCTTGCTGTTTTAGGCGTAATTTATTCAACTTCAACTAAAATTTGAAAAATTTCACAGTAAATAGTATAACGAATTCTAACTTTAAATTTACAAGTTCAATCCTTTAACATACATTCCAAGGACCTGATGCGCTGTCTTAGAGCGACATAAGGTAACGGATAAACAACGAATGAAACAGATTGCACATTTCTACTGAGAACAACCGGAGAAACCCGGCACTCCTCCCCCCCTCAATCCCTTTTACAACCGCAGCCGGAAAAATCATCATCGAACACGCTTGGCCTGTTGCAGCACTCTACTTTTCCAGAGTCCATCGAAAGAAGCGTTCGTAGTTGAATGACGGAGGCAAGTGGAGTAAGAGTAAAGTATAATTGACAGACAATGTATTGCAAATGTGTCATTTTCATTTGGCGTGTAATGATATGAGTTGTCGCAGCTTAAATTGATTGCTTAAGTAGTGGAAAATAAACTGCATCTGAAGCTGCTTAACCCTTTAAAATTAGAAACACAGAAAAGTAATTATTGCTGAATTTTGAAATCAGATTTGTGTCGATCAATGAACTGACGACAGTCGCCTTATCAATTTATCGCCAAGGCTCCTTCCCTTCTCTAGACTTCTCCTTCTTCGCCTTCCTTTCTTCCTTTCCTCTCTCTCTCTCTCTCCCCCTTTCTCACTAGTGAAGCAGTATGAGAACGACATTAAGAATCAATTTGTACAGTTTCATGCTATTTATGAGATTCGAATAACTGTTAAGAGGGAGAGTGCATCAATGAGATCAGTGAACCACTGCACAAATTGCTTAACACTGAATTAAATCACTTCTTTCCCTCTCTCAAACTACTTCAGCTTAACTTGTTTCGCGTTTTTGATTGAAATTGATGATAAAATTTTTTAAACGGTTTTAGCAGAATCGAATCGTTCATTTTTAGTAACTATTTTTGCTCAAAACAATAAAGTAATGAAATTTTAAATTGCAGTAAAGTTCGGGCAGAAATACGCCGAAGCATATCCATCTATCGCAGATTTTATTTTTACAGTTAACAGTGCTAATTTATTGGACTTTTATGCTTGTCTTTATTAAATATCAAGAAGATTTAACAAAACCACATCTCAGCTTGATTGGCGATGTTTAATTTTAAAAAATTAGCAAATTTAATCCATTCCTAATCGATTTATATAATCTTGCTTATTGAAAAATCTCTCAGGTACGATCTGTTGCTTCCCATTTCGTATTTTGAAAAGATTTTCTAATTGCTTTGCACGCAAATGATTGAAATTGCATCACTTGTTTTCTGAATTCCACGAATACTATCCCTCTCTCTCTCTCTCTCTCTCTCTCTCTGTCTCTCTCTCTGTCTTTTCGATCATACCTGAATTGCCTTTTTTTGTTGTCATCCAGTTTATTTGGTGATCTTTTTGCCGTTCCCTTTATAATCAATCTTTCATGCCCTTTCATTTCACAGCTCTGTCAAGTTTTCGTTGTAAACGCGCTATGTTTTTGTTTTGCTGAACTTTTCCGATTTTCCTTCCCTTCTTTTATTTTATTTTTTCTTTTAAATGAAACTGTGAAATGATACCGTTAAGATGTTATTGCAACAACTGTAACGAATACTTTCAACTGTTTCAACTGGAAATTAGCAAAATCGGTCGACACGTGTCACTTCCGATGACAATTTTGACAGTGTTGAAAGAAATGAAGTGTGAAATTAAAGAATTACTGCGGTAAAAAGCTGGAAAGATAAACTAGGAACTGCGTGCTGTTGCTGTCGGAACGAAAATTTTTACTGAGCAAAAATAAAATTGCTTAGTGTAGGAGATTGAAATTCCGGCGAATTTCGCAGGAAATTTTCATCACTGTCTGTCTTCAGACAAAAGAAATTTGAAAGGGAGAAGAATTGGGAGGTATTTTTTCTTTTAGGATTGATTTATCCTGAGCACAATCACAGTAATTTCTCTAATCATCGGAAGATGTATTGGAATTTCAGCTCTTTTCTTTCATTTTAAAACTAAAAAAGAAGCGAAATTTGCTATTCGACAAAGTAACATCTCCTTCGTGAGAGTAGCAACAGCCGTAAGTTGCCTGAGTGGTTTTCTCCCTCCACAAAAACGTATGAATTTGTTTGAATTATGAATTTTATATTTCAGTAAGGTAAAATGAAATGCTATGGGTGAGCTGTTTTCGTCTTTCTCTTACTTTGTGTTTGCAGTGTAACTTTTTACCAGCAAAATTTTCTGCTTGTTTAAATTAAATTGAATTTCGTTGATCGATTGATTTAAATATTAAGCATGCGAAATTCACGAAGTTGGAGATGATGAAATTGCGTAGATTTGTGGTGTTTAAACAAGAGGTTCTCTTAGAGAAAAGAATGACTGATTTACAAAGAGTAACACGAGCGCATGTAGCGGAACACAATACTGGTAGTAGTTCGTGGATGTGCATCGATAACAAAGTTTATGACCTCACGACATTTCTCGATCAGGTAAATCTGTTTGCAACAACTTGGCAGTGCTCCATGAGGAAGGTAGAAGGTTATCATTCAGCAGGTACTTTCAGCATCCAGGAGGTAGTGAGGTGTTGCTGAAAATGGCTGGTCTTGACGCTACCGAAGCATACGAAGATGTTGGACACTCAACACACGCTCGAACTCTGAAGGAGAAATATTTGGTGGCTGAAATAGTTGATGTTAGGCTTTCAAATTTTCGAACGGATATCCTTCTATGCTGAATATTTTATTTGATTTATAAATGATATGAAGACCGGTAGGATTTAGCTTTAATGTAAAAATGAGATGCGTTCAAAATCCACTTTGATTTGTAAGCAAATTAGGAGATTAATTTCAGGAGGAAAAGATGAAATATTCATATGATAAGGAGAAATGGCTCCCGAATTTAGCTGAAAGTAAAAGGTATTTTTAGCAGAAAAGAATTTACAAATGAAAAAGATTGTTTTGAATTCAATTTGGCTTATTCCTGCAACTAATTGTTCCCTCAATATCGCAGTTAATAATGAAGTGTTTTGAATTTAGTGATTCTGCTGCAACGGATCCGATGGTATTCGTCGCGATATTGGCAGTAATATTTGCTGTCACATATTACTTCTTGTTTTACTAATGTTGTTTGTATCGCAGTTGTTTATGTTTCACGAAACGTTACACTTTTTTTCAAGTTCGCCGCAACATTTAATTCTTCTTTCACTCTTTCACATCTGTAATACTAAATTATGCAAAACATTTCTCGTACTCGTTTTTGTATGCGAAATTTAATGAAAGGAAAGAAATTTCTAGGCTCTATGCCGAGCACATCAAGTATTACTCAGCATGTGCGTTGATCGGATCGATGTGATGTACATTTGTAATGTTGCAGAATTATTGATCTTTTCTTCGTCTTGGATTTCCGGAATGAATTCAGGAACATTACACATTCAGCATTACTGAGAGGCTGCTAGTGATTTCCTCAACATTCAAATACAAATACATCCCAACGATTTGGTTCCGGAAAATTTTTCCGGGAAACACGGAAGTTCTAACGATTAAAAAAAACTAAAACAGACCTCAGTTTGCAAAAAAATGAATGGTGCCATGTGGTGCGCAGTAATTGAGAAATGACGAAAGTTTGTTGTGTTAGAGTCGCTCAAGAATTTCTCGATATTCCTTACAACTCGTTGTTGAAATGCGCCCCTGCTGAACTGTAATGAAACATAATTTCCTATCGGCAACACTTATTCCTCTATTTGATATTAATCCTCGAAGTAGGTCGCGCTGCTTTTCAACTAGCGTTAGCTCACGAAGACGCTTCATCACGTTCACTTAATTCTTCTCTTCAAGGCTCTCTCATATACTTTCTTACGGAAATCATATCACAGCTGCAACGTCTCTTTTTTCCCTTACAGTTTACCTACCGCTAAACAAGCTTGAAAACGATGCGCCTTTGGGATTTGTGGATTCAGTTAAGATAAAATACGCTGTAATTACTGTATAGGACGGCTTTGTCGATGCGTTCTAACAAAATGTCTTCTTATAAATAAGATATTCTTCAGTATAGTCACCAACATCCTATACTTTTACACATTAACATGTTTAGCAAACTCAGACTTGTTGGACGTACAGTTCTATAAACAAGTAATTTTAATCTAAAGAACAATTTCTCTGAAATAGATAGTTTCGCTTATTTAGCAGTTAAAATAGGCTAAAGATAAAGCCAAACTACTAATGGTTATTTCACAGTTTTTCAATTTGCATCTCGATGTGTTAGCTCTTTCTGACAATCGTCACGTACTCTCAATAAAACAACACAAATCTTCGAAGTAGGCTAGGTAACTTTGACTGATGGAAACAGGTCACAGGTTCTTTCAGGTTGGCCTTAATGTTATGTTACCGGTGTGTCATCGTTCTGGAGCTGTAACGTGGAACAACGATTTTCACAACGACAGACTGCTTAATAGATGAATGGTTGGTGGTGCAGGGAGGAGTGGACTGCTGGAGGAGGGAGGGATGGTGGACTGTGTGGGAGGGCGATTACTTCTGGAGACGAGGAGGATATTGGTGATGGAGGAAGGAAGGATTTGAGGTGAATTAAACCATCTGGGAAGTGAATTTAAAGGAGTGAATAGTTTCAGTTATCTGACACAGTAGTTATGGAGGCAGCAGTACCATTACTTCTGGAAGATATCGAACTTGGCTTGCCTCCCACTTATGAGGAGGTGGCAAACGGAAAACAGACATTGCAGAATCGTCCACTGCAACATCACTGGTTTTTTAATTTCAATCCTAACAAGGCGGCGACAAATTTAGTACCTGTCATATTCTCTACAATTGCTATTAAATTAGGTATCTGTCCGTCCGTTTCATACGATCCATACGATCGTTGTAGTTTTTCTTTAGTAAATAAATTTATTAATTTTTTATATGCTATTTTATTTGGATGTAATATTAAAAATACATAGTGGTGGAACGTTTCAATTACGGCATTAAAAATTCTTTTGGTCACTGTCATAGTTTGAGCTGTTTACAAAAAATATGCTGGTTTTGAACGACAAGTAAAAGAACCTCATGCAACCTGAATTTGTTTAGGGTTTCTGCGCAAGGTTTTTGGTATACTATCTTTGCAACTACTCATTACAGCTGTACTTTGCACAACATTGTACATAACACCAGAAGTTCGTCTTTTCCTGCAGCAGCAGTGAGTTTTCTTCCTTTTTAAATTCTGAAATTCATTACGACTTACTTTGTGTTGTTAGAAAGTCGTTGCTTCTCTTCTCGTTCCTCTTTCAGTTAAGCATGGTCACCTGGTTTATCGCATTGTAGGGTCATTCATTTGAAATGGCGCTAATTGCATAATCATGCCATACCGCACAAAACTCAGGTCTTGCGATCCTTATTACACATTTGTTTTCATTGCATTTCTTTAATTTAAATGCATCTTTCCATTTCATTATGATTTAGTTATCGATTTCTTTCGCGCAAGTTGACAAAATGATTTAAGTAAATGCCATTCAGTTTTTTAAGAGGATATTTTGTGTCACTTTTTTCTGTTTTGGTGTATTGATAATTGTAATTGTCTAATTGGTGTATAGATATTCAGCAGAAACAGTCTGCTAAACATCTTCCGAATTTATAAATTTTATATCACTGTTTTAATGAGAGTTATTTTACTTAGAAAACTCCTGTATTTATTGGCGTGATCTGAACGATAATTTTTCTAACTACTGTTTCTCTTTTAACCGCTATATTCTTTAAAAATGCATTCATTTGATTTTTAAATTTTGAGTGGAAAAAAAAGATTAGGTAAATATGAAATGGACCTTAGAAGAAAAGCAAGATAGAATTGGATTTGATTTATTCTAGTAAGCCCTTAAAAATTGTCGCTGTTGACATTTGTTAAAGATTTCATAAAGTTAAGAACTTTAGGGCCATTAAAATGTCAGGGTTGTGCATGTGCAAGTGGAACAAATTTTAGTCATCAGTAGGTCTTCATTTTATTTTATAATAGTGTTATAGAAAGTACATGTATTATCTGTTTTATTTCTAGGTTATGGATTGTACTTGCTTCTCTTGTGGGGTCGTTCGTTTTACTTTTCTCAATGTTTATCCACGCTCGTTCAGTACCTCTTAACTATATATTGTTAATATCGTGGACTGTTATGCAGTCTGTCACCATTGGTGCCATTGGTAACATCTTCATTTTTTTCATTTTTTGTTCATTTTTTGAGCGGTCGGAAAATAATTGTGGTGTAAGGCTCAACATAACGGTCAGTTATGTTTTCTCTATTCTAGTGACCCAACTCAAACGAAACATTGATTAGTGATATTACATGTTATTTAGGTGTAGATATCATTTGGAAGGGATGTGTTACCAAAATTTGGTGTATATGAATTTCTTAAAATTGTAATGCTGAGTTTTCTATTTATCATCGTGGATGCGATTAGCCATAATTGAAATTAGTTAATATTTTGAATCCCTTTGGGATTTGCAATACATTTGTGGATTTTCAGTTTTGCTAAATTTCAGTTTCTCTTTTCGATGTGAAAGTTGTGATTGAAGCAGTTGGTCTAACAGCATTGACCGTTGTCGGTCTTTTCGTTTATACATTCCAATCGAAACGTGATTTCCAGAGCCACTGGGCTGCGTTATTCAGTGTTTCTACGGTTTTTCTAGCTGCTTCTTTCGTACATGTAAGTGTTTCTTGTTTTTAGTAAGAACTGTTCATTTATATTTTAATATTTTAGTTCGAGTACACTTTGTTGATTATGTTACACTTTCAAGGATTTGAATTGCAACACTGTTACGCAAATTTACTTAATCTGTTGTTTTATTACAGTAAGGGAGTTTTTATCAAAAAACTGCAGCTATTTCTCAAAGCGCTTATCCAGTTATCTTTACACGTAGTTATAATGTTTAACCAATGAATGATATCTTTTACAGCTACTTGTACAATCAGCATTATTTGATTTCTTCATGGCTACGTTCGGTGCTGTTTTATTTTCTGTCTACTTGATATTTGATATTGATCGTATCATGCATCACACTTCACCTGAAGACTATATCGAAGCATGTGTATCGTTATATTTGGACATTATTAACCTGTTTTTGAGAATATTGCAGATTTTGAACGAAGTTAATCGAAATTAGTTTGCTGCTCATTTAATCTTACTGCGAAAGTTTGCATAACTTACTGTGTATTGTTTTTCACTCTAAAAAAGCAACAAAATTTTTAGAGGGATTTTGAATATGCTTTCTTACAGATTCTGTAAATTAGAGATGTAAATTTTATATAAGGTAACTATGTACCTATTTCATGAAAATTCCCAAATAAGTTTTTTGTGGCATGTTTTTTGCAGCGCATTTTGTAGTGAAAATTTAGGACATAATTGCGATCCTGTCACATGATTTCATAGCTTAATACCAAGTTCTCGCTTTTCATCGGAATTGTGGTAGAACTTTTCGGAAAAAATTGTTTGGTAAGTTGTGTGGTTAAATGCTATACCGATAGCTTTGGAGACTATTCCAGGTGAAAATCGCGAATGTCGTCTTGCTTGTCTTGTATAATGTATATATACTAGATTTTATGTACAATAATAATCATTAAATTAACTTTTGTGTTATGCATATTATGTGTTTCAATTGTATATACTGGATATTTCGAAGGTTTACCAAGATAGGTTCTTTTAAAAATTGAGTGCAGATATTTCTGAATTGAGTTTTCAAAATTTTTACTCAGTTACGAATCTGTTTTTACAGGATGGTAACAGTAACTATCTTTACTTTAAATAGAATATATGTACAAACAGTGTCCACAATCAAGTAGTCCAGGAAAAGTTGGAACTTTGAGAACAATCGCGTCTTTCACGAGGACAAAAATATTGCTGGAAATGTAACATATTAGCTTTTGATAAATCATGCGGTACATTTTCTTTTTGCGACTGTCAGCAATTTATCGTAAGGGTAAACGTTAGCGAATGGTCACTTAAGTGTTGTTTTTCGAGTATGATATTTGAACATTACAAAGGTCAACTGAAATCGTTGTCGATATATGCTAATAGAAAAGAAGCTGTCGTTCACGCTATTTAATTATTTTGCCGGCAATTAATGGTGTACATGTCATTGATAAGTGAGTACATGAACGATGCCGGGCATATCGGACAAGGAATGCATTGGCCTCTTGAAGTATGTTTCGGCTTCATACATCGCTTTTTGCCAAATTATATTATTTTTGAGCATAATTCAGGTTTGTGCAGTGTCATGCTGCTAACTTCTTAAGCCAGATAAGTGGCAAGCAACAATTTCGTCCATTACTTTTCTACAAACCAAGTGTTCCAGGCCAAGCCTCGCAATCTGTTGTCCGGGGCGACAAAATATTTCGCACTGTGATGCGCTGCAAGTCATAGTTTTCTCAAATCACTCATTAACATTCAATAAGTGCTAATACATAATTTTATTTACGAAGTTATATCTATGCTAAATGTTACTTACTTCTACAATTTGAGCTAAACTTATCTCTTTCTAATGTTCGCAGGACCGAATCTAAATTTCGCTCGCAATTCTTTCGGGATTTCGTTACTTAACACAAAACCGCAATGAGATTCAATGTATATGAGCTCATTTAATTTGTAGACTAATTTTTTGTATATTACCTTTTGGCAGTTATTTGTTTATATCTGCAACATTCGCTGTTATCGCGACCATTTGAAGCACATTGAATAATTGGTACGATGTGTAAAATTGCGCAAAGGCTCGCACCGGCAGTCTTACTTACCTGGAATTTCAAGATTGCCGTTTGAGAATTGTCATTACCATTTGTTGTAATTAAAAAAAAAAACGAACAGACATTCTAAAAATTTGGTGCTTAAAAAACTAATAGTTATTAATGGGGTATTATTAATAAAATAAAAATGTTCTACCTCACTTTCCTTTACATCGTATTTACAGGAGTGTTGGCAACCCTGTGGAAGTAATTTGTTACGACAGCATTGTTGGAATTGAATATTTGCTTGTGATATGGATACGCATGGTGAAAATTCTGGTGCGACGCCACATTGTTCTGTGAATATTTTATTTTGGAAAGAACCATTTACGGTATTATTAGATATTTAGGTTTTTAGAACTCAAATTAGTGATTGTCATTGTCATTTATCATTAGAAATTGCAATTGCTCAGTGTTAATATGCCATACTTTATTTAGTAGGTCTCAAGAATAATTTCATTGTGTGAAGTTACGCTTTGCCAGAATTTCATACCCTTTTTCACTTCAGCTAGCTTGCTATTAGATCCAGTAATATTACGGTTAGATAGCCAATTTAATGCTGGAGTTACATTATGTATGATGTTAAACGAACGTAGCTCCCAATGTTTTCTTTGTAAGCTTCCCTGAACTAAAGAAATTTATTGTTAGAAACAAGGAGAATGTTCTTTTCCTTTAAATATTAATGACTAGTATTTAATTATATAAGCAGTTATAAATAGTTTTGCTCCATTCGATAATATTATAAATGGATAGCAAGAAAAGGAAAAATGATGCGTTTACTTCAGCAAAGCGTTCAGGTGTGGAAATTCTAAAAGAAGAAAAAGTATAACCTGGTATGATTGTATTAATTTGTGGTTTCATGGTAATGAGTGCTTGAGGTTCTAACGTGATCTGAGATGATTCTGGAAATGATGATATTGTTCCTGTGACAAATGGTATAGCGTTTGTTGCGCCTTCATCATCTTCCTCACTGCTTGCCATATTGACCAATGATTCATTCTCGTCACTGTTTGTCGGAGCTGGCAAGAACCTTTTTTTTGCCAAGTTTTGAAGCAACGGTTTTCGGCTTATCTGTTTCTGGAATTTCTCAAAGTTCTATATGTGTTGCATATATCTGTGTCTTGAAATATTAAGCTTAAATTTATGGGTTTAATTCATCAATTCGTAGATTATTTCAATTCTTAGTATTATCATTCATTACTGTGACACCTTAACATACAGAAACAATCACTCGCAAATATATTAAAGTCAAGCAATCACTGATTTAAACCATGTTTTGCAGGGTAATAGAAATGTTAACTTCGTATACTTAATTTAATTATAAAATATTCCGAAGGAACTACCATTTGGATGCCACTGTGCGAGCCTTCGGTGTTACCATCGTTCAAACCATTTTTATAAGTCGTTTGTGGTCGCATTATCAGTTGCTTCAATTTTTTGTCTGAATATTTCGTTTTTTTTTGACAAATAGAATTGATAATGAAAATTTGGAGCTCATAAATAAAACTAAATTTTTATAAATTTGGAACTAACCTGTGATGGAATGTGCCACAGATTCATTGGCTGCAGTATGCGTTTTGACGTATAAGCCAACAACAACATTGGAAGTAATGTTTGAGAGTAATAAAATAAGAATTTCATGTTAATTTAAAATTACGAAATTAAATTTATCTGTGACTTAGTACTAAAACTCGTTATGGTACTTTTGTTTACATTGTTTTAGGCAAATTCATCACTAACACTTTATCGATTTTGTTCAAGTAGTGTTCCATTTCATACTATCGGAGTTTTAATCAAGGAAATTCAAGGAAAATTATTTTTGCTTTCTAAAGTGATCGATAGATCAAAACATTCATCTTTTCTGACAGACCATAAAATGGAATTACACTGTCTTGCTATGCGATAGTTAACAGACAAAGGGTTTAGAAACGAACTTCATTTGCATTCGTTGGGAAAGTTAAGATAAGTCAACGAACCTCGTTTGTAGAAATCTAAGTCGCAACGGATTGTGGAACATAGCTCCTTACAGGTTGTACGGACACGTGTCGTACAGCAATATGCGACAGGTAATCGAGAACAGTCAAATTTAACACTTCCTTCTATCATTGATAATTCTTCGCCATGCACGAATTTGATGAATATGTAAAGTAGAGCTGATGATGGTGCTAGCATAGTGTCTAGGAATTACTTTTCATATCACTTTAAATTAGTTTCAGATTTTGTGGAAGAAATCAAAGCACAGATTATGATCTCACTTAGATATGCACCATTTAATTTTATTTATTTTTGCTTTTGAGGACACTGCAAGAATTCCTGAAATGATATCGGGACTCTTCTAGGCACGGAGCAAGAGAGAGAAAAAGTGATGAAATATTTTTCATTTCTTTTCATGGAGAAATTGTTGTTATTTTCCCAATTTTTATTCCTCTTTTTCTATAACTTTTTGTAACAAAACCGTTAGAAAAAGTGAATTTAAAAAGGTTCCTAACTGTTTGATAATATTTCAGTCATTTCATTCCATTCTTCAAATATCACAGAATGAATTGATTTTGAGTGTACTTCAAAAGTAAGTGTTGATCATTGATGGTAAAGAAAAGTAACAACAAAAGTGCCGTCATAATTTGTCTCATTTATTCTCCGGAACAAAGTTAACTGAACGGAAGGCCAACTTTTCACGAGTATATCGCTTCTGTGTATTTTATGACGTTATTAATAAACACGGAAACATAAATTTCAAAAAATTTTGTGAAATAGAAACTGTTAAATAAAAATGTAAGCGGAAGAAAAATGGCAAGGAAAAAAATACTGAGAAATTTGATGTTTCACTGCTGGAATGGAATGAGGAAGAAGATGAGCTACTGCCATACATTTTTAATTTGACAAGATTTCAGTGAAATTTTCGTCAATTACATGTAGAGAAGAAACTTGCTAGAGCAGTTAGTATCGTAAAATATTTGGAAAAAAAGCATGTATTTGTTGGGTTGGAAATTGAAAGGGAATATGCGAAATGGAATTGATAGGGTGAGATATTCAACAATCTTTGTTCATTACAATTTCAACAAATTATATCTGTCAATAGCCTGCGGCAAAAGAGAAAAAATTAGCAACGTTGGATACATTGCACAGATTTGGAAACTGCAACTAATGCCACAGCTGCTGCCAAATATTATTGCTATTGATGTATTTTTTCGAATCGATGCTTGAAAAAACTTGCTTCGATCAAACTGCCTCACTTCACTTTTATGAATTCCTCCATTTTCGGTGTGACGGTGTTTATTTCTTAGCATTTTTCGCTTATCCTTCTGATGCAGAAGATTGCATCTACCAACATTCTCGATCGTTGGAATCTATTTGCTCCGAGCAATTTTAGTTATGCCGAAATATTCGTCTAAAAATTTCAAGTTTCTTGCATGTATGTATCGCCTAAACTAATTCTCTCCCTCACTAATTCCTAAATCTGGTTTAATTGAAAAACTAACAGCTCCTGCAGCAATGCTCTTAATAGCATTTGCTTCCATATCTCGAGCTTCATCTGATAAAAGGTGTCAATATTAGCATGCAAATAGGCATTTGAATTATCTCAACAATCATGTAAAAAGAAATTAATCGAACTTCTGAAATTTTTCCACATCTTACTATCTAAAGGAACGTACCTCATTTTACGATAATAACAATCTGTGAGCTAAATTTTACAAGTAACAGGTGAATTCTAATATCTATTTGAATAACGATCAATAACCACTACTTTCAATAACGATTACTTCTGATATGTAATGTTCAGTGAAAGTACGGTCAAAAAGTATGTGATCTGAATCGATTATTCAGCTGTTATAATTAAACAGGCAACAGCAAAAAAGGATTCAATGTTGTACTGGAGTGAAACTTGTAGTAGATAGTGAGAGATTCTTGAACTCCTAAATAGGTCCATCGATGCTTAAGCATGGATTTGTTCAATTCAAGCTGCGCTTAAAAGCTGCTATTTCATGTGATACAAATAAAGTTTCATGAAATGCAATGATAAGATATATAACTTTGTAAAGACGTTGTTTGTCGTTTTTTTTCATTGTTTTTAAAATATTTTAACACCGAGGTAAGTTTCCTTGGTGGTAATTCCCCAGAAGAAATAAATTTCCTTCTAATGTTTAATTGAAATCCAAATTGAAGTTTCCAATTTTAATGCAAACTCAAGGCAAAAAACCACTGACGATCATTTCTTGAAACAATGAGATAAATATTTCCTGCAACCTCTAAGCTCTATTTTCCACTGGTTGATCACAGGATACTTGTTGATAACTTTGAAATATTGATAACTTGCTTCCAGTTTATCTCACATCTGAACCAGCTCTAGTCCCAACTTCTTGCATTACAGTGATTGTAATTAATAAGACTATTTATTAATTACTTATGCAGTCGTTCCACAGCAATGTATGAGATTATTAATGGTATAAGGACACAGGACTATAAACTCAAATATTGAAGACAGTTTACAAAACTGCCTTAGTGAATGACAGCATATCAGTTACACTTTGAAGCTTTCTCTACTTTCCAACAGATATATCAGTACTGTTGATTTGATAAATATAATTTATGATTTTTTACTCGTCGCATACAAACGTCTGTTACTTATCTTTGATAAACGTCACACAATCCGGTCCATATTTATATCATTCATTTGCAAGTATTCCTTACGCGTAAGAATACGTCCTTTCCAAAGAAATACACGACAATCGCCTTTTCGATTTCCAAAACGCAACGGTGACATCTTATTGGCTAGAATTCGCACAAGACTGAACTGCAAGTTTATTGTTGCTGGACCAAATCCGCGAAGACGACCAAGCTGGAATGTGATCTCACGTCGTACTCTGCGACATGCACTTTGTAATATCTGAAACGAGAGCTTTTTTTCTCCTTTTTTTTAATGTACACTAAGTAGAATTAAAAAAGAAAATGTTTCAAATAAAAACTAAACTAACTGGCATTCTTTCGTCGTTGAAAACGTCAAAAAATTCCATGGAAGTAGAATTAAGTGGATACCACGACGGATCAATTTTGATTGACTCTGTTACTATGATTCGTTTTACCTGAATGAATTAGAGCAGAACTGTCGAATAGTCTAAAATTGAATTAGACACTTGTTTGGGGAAGCTTAAGTAATCATGATTGGAAAAACTTTAGCAATCTATGCTAAAAATCTCCAGTATAAGTTCATTCAAGCATCACTATGCTGAAGATGATTGCTAGTGCTAATTTAGTATTTAATTAGAAATATGGTTTTAAACCTTTAACAAATTATTCATAAAAGGTTAATCAATCTTCCATAACTAATAAATGTGGAAAAATAACGTAAATAACTTGAAAAAGATACTGATGGCGGTAGATGAACATTTGCAAGTCGTACGAAGTCATTTAAAATCAACGCTTCGAACGTTACTGTTGACAATGAGTGAAACATTTTCAGGAGCTCAAATATTTGTTCGCTTGTTGAAGGCTGAAATTTTATTAAAGATAGAATTATAAAAAGCTCAAATTTCTATTTTAGCTTTTAAATTCAATTCCATTTAAAACTTCATATATTTATTTGCCCAATAAAATACCTTAAGAAAGGTTCTTGCAAGCGTTAGATGATTTAAATGTTCCATAGCAGTCATTGTTTCTGCAACTTCCATAACAGCAGCGCTGCGATTCTAGACATATCGGTGGATTAGCTGTTGCTAGAGAAATTATCGTGAAGAAATGCTGTAG
Source organism: Litomosoides sigmodontis (assembly GCA_963070105.1). Taxonomy (NCBI): domain Eukaryota; kingdom Metazoa; phylum Nematoda; class Chromadorea; order Rhabditida; family Onchocercidae; genus Litomosoides; species Litomosoides sigmodontis. Next base: position 5,313,541 of record OY718807.1, on the reverse strand, counting down.
AGATTAAAATTTTTCAATTCAAATATTTCACCAAATATGATTCATTACTTCAGCTGTAGGAGTACCATCCGGTACGATAATAGTTAATAACAGTTCTAAACGTCGCAATGTCCTTGCTAAAGCTCGACATATGATTAGTAGCTGTCGAACACGCATTCTATGTGTACAAATTCGGAGATCTTCAATTGGAGCACAAATTCTATCCAGTGGTGGAACATCACCTAAGGTTAGCGTTTCTCGAATATGGAGCGCACGAAGATTTGGCAACGTGAGGAAATCGCTCAAAGTGTAAACAAGACTGAAAGTTTATCCAAAATTCAATCTTCTTTTTTCAACTTTTACCAACCAAATTTTTTAAATAACAATAGACTATTTTCATGCAATAAAGGTTTCCCAATCATTTTTAATCTCCGAGAATGAATTTCATGCACAAAAACAACACGCAATGTTTCTAATACGGGTATCAATTTTTTTATAAAGTGCATGATTAAAAATTTCTTGAACAAAAATTTACACTTTCGGCAAAAAGTTTTTAAACTTTAAATTTCTAATCTTAAATTATCTCGTATGCTGCATAATTTGACAATTTCCAATTTTCGTAGTAAAGCAAAGAAGCCTTCTTCCGCTGATATTTTATTGCAACGATCCAAAAATCGCACTGTTGAAGATTCCACTAAAATCGTTTTCACATTTCTGAAAAACTATTTTCTAATCTTTTCTATTGTTTATAAAAAATTTAGCCTCAGATCAATAAACAAATTTTACTCGCCAACCGCTATATCTGGGAACATGTGTATATATCACAGGTCAAGTGCTTAGCTAATTGCATACAATTGAAGAATACGATTTAATGAAACGCATGCTACATAAATAAATATTAGCTTATTAAGTTTCAGTTAAAGAATCCACAAATCAAAAGACGCCGGAAGTAAAATTCTGTTGTTGGAGTGGAACAGAGGTTGTTCTATAAAATACTGGAAATAACCGGAAGCTATGAAGCATTGGAATAGCTTTAGCAGTACGAATTATACCCACTGTGGAAGAATTCGTGAGAGCCTGATAGGCATGCGTCACAACCTGAAAAGCTTTATTTTCCTAATTTTTTACAGCTGTATTTTATCAAGTACATTCGTGTCAAAATGAAAGAACAAACAGTTTTGTTTTCTTCATCCTCAACTGGTACTCTTGTCAAGTAAAGATGTTGAACGTCGGCCCAATTGCTAAATTCTTCAGCAAACCTAAATTTTTTGAAGAAATTCAGTGCTTAACATACCTCTCTAGTATCGAGCACTAAACTAACACTTTCGACTAATCAATCATTCACATCGACTAATCATGCCAAATTTACATGCGAAAATTTGTGCTTGGGTCTGTCAACATAGTTCGTTTGAAATTCATTTTAATTGCACTTCAATTCGTTAATTTTTCGTTGAATTGTGATAATTTGCGTAGTTGTTCGACTGGAAATTTATTTGAAAAAAAAAAACCTTTTATTAATACAGCAAATGCGGCATCGCGTGAGAGCATCACACAGATAGAAGATCATTTTCATAAGTTCATATGGTAAGGATATCAGTGGATTTTGCTGTAAAAATAATGAGCAGTAACAGGGAGCAGAACATTACCCGCAACAGATTGAAAATATCAGAAGAATTCGTTAAAAGGAAAAAGACAGAACTCATCAGTTTGTGAATATTATTTACCGATGACAGACTGTCATTGGTCAAACCTGAGAACTAATTTTACTGAGGGCAGTAAAAATCAGCTAGACGAGATGAGTGAAAAACAAAAGAAACTCACCAGCTTATGGATATTATTTACACTTTTCAAGCGAATAATTTCATCACGTTGTTCAGCAATGTTACGTTTTAACACTGCCACTGTTTGACGCAAATCTTCAATGGTTGATTCCCGACGTTCCAAAGTTTCGCGTAAATGCTCTAATGTTGCAGTACTTCCTCCACCACCACCTTCAGAATCGTACGCTTGCGGTGAATTTTCTCCTCCTAATTGATCTTCCATTTTTCGTCTTTTCCGTTTTTAAACTAAACATTCAGCTATCATTGTTTTTTTCTATAATTCCATCACTTTTTCAAAAAAAAATGTCTAAAGGCAACAAAAAATTGTCGAAAAAAGTCTTTCTTTTTAATTTTTCCATTGTCTTTCAAAGTTCTCATATTTCCAGGAAATTTCCTCCTTACATTCTTCTTTAATTTCAACTTTCCCCCTTGCCTTAAGTAAACTTCAATGCTTTTTATCAGTCAGAAAAGATAAAAGTTTTAATATAACAGTCGGGAGACTGATCCTGGTTTAGATTATTTAATAATAATAATGCGAAATATTAAAAATGCTAGAAGCGTTGATCCGGAAAAAGGAAACTTCAACACAAATGGAAAGAATTTCATTACAGCTACGCTAAACGACTTACGCAATAAGTGGTCAGTAATACATGAAGATCGACGAGCTACCTCTCGCAAAGTATAAAATGGCAAAAATAACCCAATAATTGCCATCTTCCCATATTTACAGTCTTATTTTCATCGAATTAACAATTGGAAACAGCGGTCAACTGCTCACTTCAAACAATTCCAAAATAAAATTCCGAGCAGGAAGCAAGTTGAGTGTACTGATGACGCAATTCCTGATGACGTACTGGTGTAAATAAAGATACACCACTAGTACACAACCTGATGCAAGCAAATCAGAATCTCACTGTCCCGAAATTCCGGTTAATCACTTAAAAATTTACGAAATCACTGTTCCTCACACGAATTCCTCCAAATTTTCGCTCTGAGTTCACTATGCTACAGTATCCCGTGGTGTTACGCTTCAACTGTTGTGGTAACTCTCGCAAGGGGCTATTTTTTGAACTTTGCCGCGTTTGCAAGTGGAATCCAATCGAAGGTGGACAGGTTGTTGTCTTTCATTGTATCTACTCTCCATATCTCTATCTCTCTCACTCTCTTTGTTGGTCCACGTGTGCGTACGTAAGCGGACATCAGCGGGAAACGTTCAGTTCTTCGTCGGTTAAACACCAATATTCTGCAGTGTGATGTGCATGCCGGTACTTGGTAAATGTAAATTACTCTGTAGTAATATTCGTAGTACACGTCTGCTTATTGCGCTGTCTTCCTTACGTTCGTATTCGATTCTTCATCATTACTTTTATAATCATTATTGTTTACCTTTGTTATTATTATTATTGTTACTATTACTAGCATTTTAGGAAATATTTTGATTTTGATCCTAACGGCGATCTGAAAATCGACAATCAATTAAGGTAGGGAAACGGTATTTATTTGTTAGCAAATGAAGTCGTCATCCAGCATGTAATGATTTTCGTTGGTTACCGCTGTATACTCTGTTTAGCTATTGCTTTTCATTGCGAATTACTTGTGGTTATTTGCAGAGCAGACTGAGAGGCTGCATCTTGTAACTTTTGAGAAGTTACTCATCCAACAGTTACAGGTACAGGATTGCATCTTATTTAATTGCTTATTTAATTCAATTATTTAATTGCTGTATATTTGATCGTTCGCATCATTTATTAGCCATATTACATTTCTGATGGATCTATTCTCACGTTAGTGTTCTAATTTATTCGTATTTAAGAGTAATGGATGAGCGTGAAACGAGTAGTGCACCCTCGGAACTTGCAACTCACTTACCGAGCAGAGTTGTTACACCATCTGCTCAGAATAATCAGAATAATTATAGTGCTGTAAGTTTATGTTGTGGAACAGCTGAATAAACAAACAGATAGCACCGGTTTATTGGCTAGATAAGATTAGTGACATACTGATTCTTTTCAGAGGGTCTTTACTGAAATTCTAATGGAAGTTTTCTTCCGGAACAACATTATCCAGATTTTATGCTTGACATTTTGGTATATCTATTTTTAGGGAGCCGGATCAGCAAGACGGCTTACGACGCATGCATCAATTAGCCCATCTATGTCAGTTTCTGCGATGGTTCCAAGTCGTTATGTTCCAGTTACTCGTATTAGCACAAATCCTGCTGGTAGTTCATCCGTGTACCAAGCGAAACGACCTTTATCTAATAATTATGCTTGCGATCTTCAATTAATACGGAAATTTCCTCGCAGTACCGACAAATCCAAGGGTTTGCGGCATTTCAGTACTAAAGTTTGCGAGAAAGTGAAGGAAAAAGGTCATACGAATTATAATGAGGCACGCGTTATTTCTGTTTTTTTCCTCTAATTTTTCAAAGACGTAGTTTTTCTGTTGACTGTCTTACCTATTGCTATTTGAAGAAAATTATCAATATCTTTGTTATGAAATGCAGATAGAAATATGAATTCTGCCATTATGTACCAAATAGTATCAACGAATTGTTAAATTTGCTTTCTTTAAAGCCAAAGTATTTTCATGTTTTTGTAAAGAGTTTTGTGAGGAACTGGGTGTTCTTTTCTCAGGTAGCTGATGAGTTGGTTTCTGAGTATTTCGATTCAGCCGATGTTCAACCTACAGATACGGTACGTTTTTAAACTAATATAATGTTTAAGAAAATCAATCTTACGGAAAGGTGAGTTAGGTACGTTTACTGAGGGAGTATGAAATTTAGTTTAAAAGTTATTGGGATGTAAGGTTATATGGATAGAAAAGAGAAAAATTTTAATCGTAGGGCAGCTGTAGTAATTTTTTTTTTGAAGAACTGTGACTTATATTCACTGTTCATTTCATAACTTCAAATTGCGTGAACATTTGTGTTTTCCGAAATATTTAGGAAAAACAACAGTATGATATGAAAAACATCCGACGCCGTGTTTATGATGCATTAAATGTGCTAATGGCCATGAATATCATCGAAAAGGAAAAGAAAGAAATTCGTTGGGTTGGATTACCCACATCTTCCGTACAGGAGTGTCGTAAGCTAGAGGAAGAAAAAGCGAAACGACAGGAGCGAATACGTCATAAGTCCGATCAGCTTCAGGAGCTTATAATACAGGTAAATGCATTGTCTTCGCGTAAACCTTTTGATTCTTGCCATTACGGTCAAGAAAACCCAAGCCTTTGATCCCAAATTTTATCCCTGATTGCTAAGTGCTTTATATAACTCCAAATACTCGAACAAATTGTTAACAAAAAATTATACCATCAACTTAGCACCTCAGGTAATTTTTTTTGAGGTGGATGTAATGTGAACATCAGAACTTTTTTTGATTTTGAACAAACTTCAGAAAATCTTTTTAGCTTGTTGCTTACAAAACTCTGGTGGAGAAAAATCGCGAGTTGGAGCGTGATAATGGTCGTCCAATGGAAGATTCGATACTTTATTTGCCATTTATCATTGTAAACACAGCAAAGAAAACATTCATCGATTGTGCCATCTCTCATGACAAGTTTGTTTGCAGCTTTATTTTTATTGCAAAATATGGTAGTCCTGGTTTCTTTTTGCATGTGAATTACAACTGCTTTAAGCTTATTTGTCACTGTATTGGCATTTTAAGGACAGAATATTTGTTTAATTTCGATCAGCCATTTGAAATTCACGATGATATTGAAGTGCTGAAAAGGCTTGGACTTGCCTATGGCTTAGACCGCGGTGAAGTTAGTGATGCTGATCGTAATAAAATCAAATCATATTTACCCCTGTGTCTTCGTGATTATGTAGACCAAATTATTGACGGTGAGTCTTCTGAGATTTAAAGAGTTTGACGATGAATCTTCATTGACATAATCTTCAAAAAATTGATACATTTGATGTCGTATAATTCGAGTTTGCTTTTTGATTTTCCATTTCAAGGAATTGTAGTAATAATTACATGCATCATCTCCCACTGCAGGTACTTGGAATAATGCCACCTACGATATCTCATCGAATATTATTTCCGCACCGCAAGAGAATAAACAGTAAGCTCATATCATTTAATTCCATGATACCTTTACGATGAAATATTTCATGACTTAGGACTTTAAAAAATATGCTAACTTGAATTTCAGGACCGTTTACGCCATAGCTTCCGCACCGCGTGTGGAATCAACAGTTGATATCCCACAAGGTTACCTCCAGCCAAAACGCTTAGCGTCATCTTCAAGTCGAGTTATTCCACCCGTTCTTCCGCGAACTGTGATTGCTGGCACTAGCTCTCTTCAGACAGACTCGGATTCGGTCATTTTCCATTTTTTTCACTGCTTATTTTAATTTAACTTCTGTAAACAAATGAACTAAGCGAAAATGGAAAGCGTATATTCGTAATAACTCTTACTTGTAGCATAGCTTTTCTTTTTCCAGAAATATCTAACAACAGGCTCGAACGGATATCGCGCTGTTCGTACACCGACGCAACGCTATAGTGTACAACAGGAAGGTTCGAGCAACGGACAACAAAGGACATTTAATGCAAATAGACAAGTTGCTTACACTATTCAGGTACTTTGTTTTTCTTTTTTCAGGCATTTTATATATTTTTGAAACTAATGACAACAATTTAGTATCTTACTAAATGTGTGCTATTTGTTTTTCAATTGGAGATATCAATCATCCCTTGTTAGCGGTATTACAGCTTCCGAGGTGTTAGGTTTTACTTAATTTCATCATAACATTATTTACCAAAGCTAATGGAAGGTTCCTATATGGAAATTTATAAGAACTTTGTCTTTAACATCTATATCATTAATTTAGGACGTTGGACAAGATCAGCTTTCTGAGGAACAACAGTACGAAGTATATGAAGAAGAAGAAGAAAATTTAGGCTATGAGTAGTTTGATGCCTATAACACGGTACTACAAAGCATTGTATTTTTAAATTTATTAGTTTCCAGGTTCCGTATAGTTTATATGTTTTACATGATGAATTTTGGTCCAATGTTTTCCAGTTTTAATAGTTTTGATTTTTTGGTGAATGCGGGAATCATTTCTTACTTTCAGCAACTAAATTGCCAGGGAAAACATTTTTAATAACTTTGTGATGAGCTTTTAAGAAATATTCCTTAAGGTTAATGTCTTGAATAGCTTGAATAACCTCTTCATCTAATTATTGTCCACTTGTTAATGTGTATTGGTGAAGCACGCACGAAGAATGAATTTGAACTCCACTTTTCATTTCGGAAGTCTAGTGCAAAAACAATTTTTGCATCATCTAAAAGTCACCAAATCGAGTCGTTTTTTCCCCTCCCCCATTTATTAGTTTGTGCACTTTGTGAAATGTGAGGTTATGAAGATAATTTCATTAGAAGTCAGTAATTTTTCCAACGTTTTTTAAAGTTGTTTTATACTCAATATTATTGCATGTTTCATTCATTTCCTGCGAAAAAGTAATTCTATTTTGGATAAGTTGTGAAGATATATTTTCCGATGAACTGTTTTTGCTTTGCACACTTGGATTTGTCCATGTTAACTATGTGACTTTTGCAAAAAATTATAGCGTTGCAATACGCGAATTCTTTTTAGAACACAGCATTTTCTGAATTTGTGAATGCTTATATATATATATACAATTGCGAAATGCAATTGCGAAATGAGTGCTACTTAACAGATTTGTTGAAATTTTTGCAATAATTTTCACAGATATAAGAATCGAAGATGTCAGAGAAAGCAGGAGTGGAGTATTTCTAAGTAGAGGGATTCCATCGGCCCCACTTATTCTGTGTTTTCATCATGGGATGCTGGTGATGTTTTAACAAAATTTTGGTATGTGCAATGGAAATTAGGAAAGGAGCATTAAATGTACAATGCTCTAAGCGTAATTCTTCTGGATTTGCTCTTCGCTATTGTAATTTAGTCATCGCAATACTGATATCTCTGCGAGTTGGCTTCCAAGTGGCCGTGTAATTTATCGAAATTTCTAAATGGTATTGATTGCTTCCTATCTATCATGAAAGTAAGCGTCGGAAATGATCAGCTAGTGTTGTGATGCCAGATGCGGTGAGTTGCACGGCTGTAACGACGGACCTAAGTACTATTTCACGCTTACTCTGTCTGAGTGTAGCTGGATTTATGAATTTCGACTGGTCCATTCCAACTTGAAATTTCAAATTTCATCTGAAAGATTCCCTGTTGGGTTGCTTGTGTTTTCTGCCGTCAGTTGCGTTTTTTTTCTAACTCGCTTCGAAAATTTCGTCATTTGATTCCATAACGGTTTTCAGTTCTTCTTGGTGATTATACGATGATTATCATGCCCTGAAAGAAGCAATTTAAATTTACTTTCCAATAACGAAGTTACTTTTCTTCCAAAAATATTCTGACAAATAGGACTGTTTAATCTCAACACTCTCAAAGTGATCCTTTATGCAATAAATAATTTGAATAGAAATTTCGCAGGATACAATTTGGAACACAGATAATAAAAAAAATTTGGCCCAGAATTGATTTTGCTGTGCTACTTAAATTGAAGAGGAACCAAACAGTCAATTAATTGAACTGTGAGAGCATCCACGCTGGCTGCACGAACGTAAAAGTTTTATCATTTGATGACGTATTAGGCATGGATGATATGCTATTCCGCTCTCGGTTCTCACTGAAGAAATTTAAAAAAAAATTTTGTTCCTACTAGTGGAACGTAAAAGCAATGAATGATAAAATGTCATCAATTATGATTAATGTTATTAAACATTCGCAGCTAAATGTTCACAACAAATGTAGCACTAAGGAAAAACTCACGCAAGAATAATCTAAGAGCACCGAAATCTAAAACTTTTTTTTTCAACTTATATTTCAGCTTTGTTGCCAGCCCAGTGTATGAAGTTTCGCTGAAAACAACACTTTACTGTGTATCGTAAAAGTTTGAGTTCAGCTGGTTTTGGTTTTTTCAGGTTTTCCATTTTTTGATGTTTGTAAGTTGAATTTCGATCTAACAAACACGCTTACATTCAATTAGAACGACGTATGACAAACATCAACCGTCCGTTTGAGCACACAGGTCATCAATGTTAATATCACTTTTCCAGTAAAATACTTTATTTTGCAAATTGACTTATCCATCGCAATCAATTTCAACTGACACTCTTTTTGTTACTGCAAAATCTCTCAAAAATTGCCCCTACATTTTAGTTGAAAAATTCTCGAAAAATCAATGAAAGTCAAAGAAAAATTGCGTTTAAATCATTTTTGCGAGGGGCATTGGCATTTATTCGTGGCAGAGATGGTCGTTGTTTGTGCACTTTCATTCTATCACATAAATTGCAAAAAATTCAATTTAAATCACAAAAAAACTAAGAAATTTTAACAATCATTGTATTCAATTCAATTTGTTGAAATTATATGATTTCTTCTTTTACCCTTCACAATTAAATCTAAAATTACAAAAGCATTCATTAGTGTTGCATTTTCGATGTGAAAAAATAATTTTATTTTCATAAATTCAAAATTTTCAACAGCCTGAGTTCCAATCAATCATTTCTCACAGACAATAACAGAGGAAAAATGCACTGTCCTACAACTGTCACGTTTTCAGTGATTTTCATTCAAATACAATGTGCTAATTAATTAGTGTTGTGAGACCAAAATTATTTCAATTTTCACACGAATTTTGATTGCAAAACAATTTAATCTAATTATTGAATTTTGTTCATTTTAAAATTCAGTAATATTCTGTGTAGCATAATTAATTTGAAATTTAAAGTCTACCAGTTAGGTTTCTGTCTAAACGCACTAGAGTTTTTTTCCAGTTTTCTTTAAATTGTTCCAGGCATGGTAATGTAAACAGCAGAAATTCTATTTGACAACCAATGATGACAGCATAGCTTAGCAATTGTTGTCACAAATCCTCCAAGCGTGGCTGTCACAGTGAGCGACCATACTGCTCTAAAAGCTAATGCTTAAATTCAATGAAAAGTAAACTAAAAGTAAAAATGTTTTTTTCAATGTTTTTTTTGAAGTAATACTTAGTGCTGCAAGGCTGTAAAGCACGTAGTTATCAATGTTCAACTGATTGTGTGCCATGGCGTACGTCTTCTTGCTCTTTCCATCCATTATCCTTATGTTAAGCTGGAACAATTAGCTTATTTATAAATTAGCGCACCAAAAAAAAATTTTACCAAACTTTGCATTCCATTAGGTACGAAATTGAAATTTCAACTTCCTAATACAAAGAAATTGATACTAAATTTTCCGCATTCCTAATTTCATTCCTCAAATATCACTGTTTTTGTTGACCTTTCTGAAGCTATTACTCAGCCACCACTGAATGTTCACTTCTCATCCTTTGATCTTTCCCCTTCTAATGTCATAAAACAAGCGAAACACAGTAACAGTAGTACCGGAGTGATGCAAACAAAAACACGTTGCGCGAAATTCCAATTTCCAAAAATAATCAGAATTCTTTGCCATCAAATCGCGATCACTTTCAGTACGAAAAAGGAGGACGTAACTTTTATAATTGTATTTTACACTTCACTAATTCCTCTTCATAGCTCATCGACAAATTTCCCATCCTAAATTACATTCCATTGAAAAGGATAGAATTGATTTGAAGCCCGAACGCATGTGTTATTCGTTTGAAAATCAAATTAAAATTTATTGTTGTTCGCATAAACGGAAAGGCGAGAATGGATTTAAACTGGACCAATTATAATCTAAATAAGTCTCCCTTACAATTAAATCAAGATTTTTCAGAGTTAAAATAAGAAATATTGAAATTAAATTAAAAATTTTTTAAAGACAAAATCCTACAGGACATCGTTTAATACAAATTAATATTGGGAAAAATAGCTCTCTGAAGTTTAAAATTTGCTGAGCTTGTTAATTATATTACTAGTTTAACGTAGTGCTCATCAAATCATTCCAGTCTCTAATTTTTATCCGTACTTTTCTCGAAAGTAAAAGAGAGAGTAAGGGAAGAGAGAGAGAGAGAGGGAGAGAAGCAGAGAGAGGATAATATGGCAAAATTTCTTGTGATGAGAGTTTTTAAAATGCGCTTTTGAGGAAGAAGTTTTCGAACAATTATTTAAAAAATTTCCTTTAAACATTTTACGTATTTTATGTCATCTGTTAAGAATTTCAACACTCCGAAGACAGTTTTTAAATAACTTTTAAATTGTTTTGACTTGAAATAAGTCACTATTCTATGAAATGGAATGGATGAATCATTAGAGATGAAAAAGTACAGTAAGAGTGAGCGCTAGAAGCGTGAATTTTTTGTTGAATAGGTATTGTAAGTTTTTCTACAGTCATTACATCCAGTTACAACAAGTGAGTCATCAGCGGTGTAGTCGAGGAAAGAGGAAAAGTCAGGAAGTGGTAAAGCTGAATAGGCGGTCCTTTTTCTTTTTGATGCTCCACATTTTACTTCACTTCGGATTACTTTCCAGTTACCTATTTCAGAAGCGTAGTATATAAGCGGAAGGAGAGAAGTAGAAGGAACAGAAAATGTCTGAATCGTTACTCTAACTCTAACTCTAAATTAAAACGTGGAACGACTGAGTGCTCGCACTGCTCACATTAGTGACTGGCAATAATTGTTAGGGCGAAGGCTCAAAATTCATCATTCCTCGGCGCATCCTAAACTTCCGCTTTGCTATTCTCTCAAAAAAAAAGTAAGGGTGAGAGTGACACTTCAAGCAGTTGTTATCATTAACATTTTACCTACGCTTGATGCTTGACGTGTTACGCAGGAAAAATGTACCATTTGCGTATGTGAGGTAGGAAAATAGTACTTGTGCTTCTTTCAATACGTGTTGTTTGTTTTCTAACATTTTTTGTTTAATTTATTGAGCTACTGTTGACAAAGGTAATTTTGGCACTTTACCTTAATTTATCAATTCTTCAATATCTCCTCTCTGTTTCTTCATGATATAAAATTATCACAAAACAACGAAGTTCTATGTTCAAATTTTGATAAGCAATTTTTTTATTCGAGACATTGCGTTCACATCCAACAGTTAATCGCAATTCTGAAGTATTCTATAAATTTGTCTTAATTTTATGTCAAACGTGAGGACTGCAATTTGATTATGCTCTGTCAACTCGCATAAATTGATCATGAGGATTAATACAGGTCCAATAGCGGACGGATTAAAATCGAATTTTTGAGATGATCATATTACAAAATTCTTCCCTAGAGAACACATAGTGAACTGAATTCGCTAGTTCAAACGTAATACAAAAATAAAAATTTCGCCATTTTGAATTCAGAATTTTAGTTTCAAAAAGAACGAAAGCATCAGTGAAGATGATACTTCATTAATCACAAAGCCCTTCGAGTGTTATTAATACTTACGGAATATTTTTAGATCCAAGATGATAAAAGTAATATTTGACTACCGACGTGTTGAAGGTCACACGTAGGTTGTGATTGCTCCTCTACTCTTATGTGAAGTGCTGGACAACACCCTAATCGCTTCAATCTTTAATCTTCAATTTTTAAACTATCAAATTTGCAAAAAGCAATTAATGTTTAGGACCATTTTCCAGGACCTGTTTTAAATGTTTTGATATATTTCCTGTGATTTTTGTATGGCGCATTTTATCGGGCGCAATCGATTGTTAGGAAAGAGGATAGAGAGGGGAAAAATGACGAGGAAGCGTGACAACAACGATGGGGATTTCAAACTTCCTGACAAACAGTAGCATTTCGAAAAGTTTTCTTAGCTTCTATGGAACTCTTCTCATCCTTCTCTCGCTTCGTTTCATTTCAGGTTCTTTGATGTTAAGTACGCTGTCATCTTCACCTAAAGTTTATTTTTTTATACTTTTTACTTTCATTTTCACTTTGCTTTAGTGATATCCATTTCTTGCGCCACTTCTCGCTGACGTAAATTGTCGTCTTCCAACACATTCAACGTGATCATTGAAAGATAAAAACGAAGATAGTTTGAGCGTCTACAATACTTATATGTGCAAGTTTTTGCGCTGTATAATTGGCAATTATCAATGATTCCCACTAACACTCACGTCTGTAGTTCCTGAAAAAAGATGACGCTCGTTGAAAATAAATGGCGTGATGATCGTGCAATGTCACGTTCCCGTGATTCATTCTGGAATAGCGATCGTTGGTGCCATGATTGGGATGACTGGCCATTAGATTGGCCTCGACCCGGCGAACTTGTGCAACGTGTAAGTTTTTAGCATATTTCGCTTTCATTTCGAAATGTTTAGCTTTAAGCTACAGGGCTAAGTGATGCTGCAACTGTGATCATGCGATTGTTGCGCCAATTTATTTTTCGCACACATCACGCACAACCCCATGTTGTGATACTGTTTGCGCCTGAGTGATATGTAAATATTCCATGTCGCATGGGTGGCAGTGCTGTAGTTATTGTTGACTTTGTGGAGAAACGGAGAAATGGAAGAGAGATTTGTTTATTCTCCTAATCGCTGCAGACTAATTAAGCAATCAATTTAATGGGCGAATACGATAAGCTACGGAGAGTAGAAGGCAGGCAGGACAGACAAAAGATGTGCTGCATAATTTTTGATTCAAAACAGTTGCTGTTAATTAGGAAAAAAGATTCATGCAAAATGATGGCAGTATTTTTTGTTCATTAAGTCTTCGAGAGTAGCAACTGATAATTTCAATGTAAATTTTAAGAAATTCCTTTTGCAATGTGGTAAGTGATGGAAGTGGAAAATGGTATTGCTCCCCTCTGGCAGAGAGCGATTCGTTCAGAGATGCCATGGAAGAGTTTACAAATAACAATTTGATTTCATCATTCCCTATGGAAAATATTAAATTCATAGTGCACTTTTTGATTCCACCCGTCTATTCTTCCTGTCGAATCCTCTCTCTGTGCTTACAATTCGTCGGTGACTCACCTATTCATTCAACCTTTCCACTTTTTAGATTTAACATTTTCCACAACGAATGAAATGATGTGAGAGGAGCTTTTGTGCACTGTCAAAACATTCTGAATTTTTTTTGGGCTGATGATCGATAATTTATTGAATTTTGCAAAATTTCTTCCATGTAGAACTGCTGATAAGGTAAAAGTTCAGTAGCTCCCTCGAAGATACCACGGCGCAGGTCAGGTCACTCTATCATAGCAATTATGTTTTCTGGTTAGAAAGAAGAGCAGTAAAAATTCAAGAAATTAATATTTTTCTCAACAAAGGATTTGCATAGATTAGGTGATAATTTGCTTGAAATATTTACACAGCACTTATGTTACATGTATTCTCAATTCAAATATATTTTTGAAAAACTTGAAATTATGAACTTAGCAGGCGGAAACTTAATTTCGTTTAATTTAATCTGCTAGCAATGAAGAATATTGGGAAAATTCTTTCATTTTTGTTGCATTTCTTTTAGGGGTCAATAGTTTTAAGCATGAACTGATAATTAATATTACACTTCATAGCTTTAAAAAACACGTAACATTTCAACGTGTGTATTTCCCATATGAATTTTAAAATGACTGATTACTATAGGGATTGGTTGCGTCTCAAGAAACCTACTTGTGAGGGAAGATGCAACTTCACTTTTGCAATTTTACTTTAGTTCCTTTTTTCTCTCTGGTCAGTTCTCGTCACTCTATCAGAACCAAAAAAAAAACACATTAAAGTAATTTTAGAATCCAACAGAAGCACAGTCTCCATTGCAGTTCATTTGCTTTTAATCATTGCGAACGCTTTCTGAAATTAGCTTTTAACAAATTTACAAAAGCGTGAGGTGTAATGTAAAATCAGTTGTTAGTGGGAGCGGAAATAATCCCTATTTTGTTGAAATATTCATAATAGGAAGGGAGAGGAATGTCCTCTCTCTCTCTCTCATTTTACATCAGCGATTGAGAGAATTTGCAAAAATCTCAAAATTACAAATTTTGTGTGTGTGTGTGTATGTACGTGAAAACTTGGACAGAGTAGAAGCGTTCCATCCATCTGTTAGGAATATTATTGTTGGAGGATGGCAAAGTAGAAGATGGCGCTGAAGGAGAGATGGCTGAGGGTCATTTGGCTTCATATAACAGGGAATATTTTAAACTCTTTCGAGATTTACAATTATGCATTTCTCCAATTTTCTCTTTCCTCTCCTAACCTCAATTCTTCCCGTTACCTCTCATCACCGTTTTCCTCTCTTCATCTTTCCTTCCTGATAAGTATTCCACAATTTTCACATATCTTCTTTCTACCTACCAACTTCAATTTTAATCTGTTTCAATTTTTGACTGGCAGAATGAATGCTAATATCATAATCACAAGCACCTCATTAGCACCACATCTCATTTGCATGTTATCCAGAGGACAGTTAGTGGTATTTCCTTTGAAATTCATAGTAAATACAATCGCAGGAGTAGGTGACTTATCACACTTGTGAATTATTGCCCCCAGGAACAGTACACTTATTATTGAATTGGAAGATTGGAGTGTGTCGTTCAGCAATTCACAATTCAATCTTTGGGAGATGCAGCAGCTGTGTTGTGTGGATTTGAATAGAATTGGCGTGTGTAGAATTAGGGACGCTCGCTGGAATAAATTGTGCGAGTGGAGAATGTAGTGGGAGAAAAAACCAGAATTGCTGGAAACAATTTAAAAGCATTAACTCTTTTCGGGCAAAATTACCTCTCATAAAATTTCGAAGAAGAGAAGGAAGAAAGGTCAGCACGAGGTTATTTGTACGATAAAATGGAATCTCATCGTTCACCAAATAAAAGATGACATCATCGTTCTGTGCAACGAAGCTCACACTCTTTAGCACAGAGGAGAGGATTAATTACAGCTATAGCCATTCTACTAATTAGTGTCGATGTGGCGCTTTGATGTAGCAGCATGCTGCATTTTTTTTCGTTTAGTTGCTGAATTAATAATGTTGCTCATCGTCTGAATTGCCGTAGCGATCAGCGATGAAAAGCATTTTGCCGCATGCTCGTTTAGTTCATTACGACTTTTCATATATTTTACTTCACTATGACGTTTGAAACTTATGCTTGCAATTTGTTTTGCAGTGGCGATCCCGTTTTGATCGAGAGAGCTTCTGGGATTGGCCATCGGATTGGCCTCGAATGGATGCTGTAATGCCAAGGGTATGTCATCAATTTCAACTCAAATATTCGCATTCCCACTAATTTGACAATTTTAATTGTAATTTCCAATGAGAAGCTGAAATATGTAAGAGCATCGCATGCTGAGCTGCATTTCATCTTCCTAGTCTCAAATGCAAGACGGCTTATCATGAAATCCGGAGCAAGCCGCAACTGGCATTTTAAATTCTACTGATATTCATCGTTCTTCAACCGATAGTGTTGTCATGCTTATCTATTATGAACAATATAATGCGATATGAATTAGTGCTTTAGAATTGCTTAAAATTTCAGTTGTTAAATTTTCTAATTAAATTCTAAAAATTTTCAGTTTTCCTCACGTCTTGATGATCTGGATCGTAATTGGCGCTCTGATCCATTTTGGCGAGACTTGTATCCACGTTGGGCAGAACCAATTTTCAAAGAAGGTATCGATATTCGCACGAATATTACCAACGATAAGTCACGTTTTGTCGTAGAGATTGACGCATATCAATTTCGACCGGAAGAGATACAAGTTTGCTTCTTACTTTCATAAAAATGATTGTAATTCTTAGAACAAAAAAAATTTTTTTTAAACCATTTCTTGTGAGTTCGTGTGTTTTACTCCATTTCAACTTTCCATAGCGGTCAATTTAAGTTTTAATCAATCTAAACATCAACCTAAAATGTTACGCATTTGAGGTAAAAACAATAGATGACACGTTGCTGATCGAAGGACAACATGAAGACGTTCGTGATCGTGATAATTTCACAAAGATGTATTTCGTCCGGAAGTATCAGCTACCGCTGGACGTAAATCCCATTGATATCTCAAGTACCATTGACAGTACAGTAAGTTTTTGCCAAGTTCCATCCGAGTTATCATCTTTAGCTGTCATCATCAATTAATCACTAGATTAGCCATTACGAACAGCAATCAATCGATGTAGAAAGCGAAGTACATTAAATAAGGTGCGTTTTAAAAGCAGGAAACATCGAATCTCATCACTTTAAACATTAATTTGAATTTACTGGTCATTTTTGATCAGTAAAGCAACAAGCACATGAACTCATTAATTGGGATTTCTAATGCTGTATGTATACATACAGGGTCGTCTGTTCGTTCAAGCAAGGAAGCAGCCGCAAGTTCAGGGGCATGAACGTATGATTCCGATGGAAGGACCATCGCGGCGTAGCGAAATTCGAATGCAACGGAATGATGAGACACGAAGCCGTCAAGATTCTGGTTAACTTTTTTAAGCTATCTTAGCGATTTATGAATTTATTTGCCGTACTGCAAGCAGAACAGACTTGAAGGAAATAGCATATATTTCAATTGTTTAGATCTAAGATGGCCTTTCTCAAAAAAAAGCTAGGGTTTTTGGTTGCTGGAGTTTTTGAAATTTTTTCCTATAGGATCGTACGGATCACGTGTGCAGCAACAACCAGCACCTAGTCACCGTTCACACAGTTCCTATTCCTACCAACATAGCCGGTCAACAACTGCCAGCTCACCTAGCGGTACTTATCGTGAACGCAGCATTCCAATCGCTGAAACTGGAATAAGAGCTGGAGAAAGAAGAGCTTCTGGTTGCTACATTTTAAGAAATACAAATATGCATTTCAACTTATTTGAAAGAATTAACGGACTTTGAGGATTTCAATTTAAACACAGTTAGGGAATGGAAATGAACAACGTTGCCCACTTCCATGCCTCCACAAACCAAAGAATCACTCACAAACTAAGGAATGAAACCTACCATAGATTTCGTATATTAGTTGAAAGACTGGAATCGCAAAGAACTTTAGTTCTACTTATTGAAATTTCAGAATTTCATTCCCATGAAAGACGTGAACGTGAAGAATGTCGATCGGAAGCCAAAAGTGACTATCACAATCAATCATCCAGACAAGACGGCGGTTTCCACGACAGCGGATTCCTATCCATGAAACACCAGGATTGGGATAAACGAAACGGTGATACAAACTCCAAAAACGTTCGCAGTGTGCCGATTCTTCGAGAAACATTTAAATAAACTCAAATTTCTGAATACTTTGATATAATGCAAGAGTCTCACTATGAAAGGAACAGACCTCATCCTTTGAGATATCACGATTTAAGGGAAGTCAGTAAATGTATTAAAAACAATATATTCATCTACTGCGTTCATTTCAATGTGATAACGTTCTAGAGATAGGAACGACACCACCACTTACCTACATAATTTTGCTCACGTCTATTTTCAACAAGCAAATCGTTATAGTAGAAAAATATCAGAATGTCAAAAAAAATTAAACCTGGAAGGGGAAATTTGATTTAATATATCGCAGCTGATAAATTAACGGTGAATTTTTCTTTGTTCTTGTCAATCACGATATTTCAACATGCAAAACAGCTTCTTGTAACGCAATAAATTTTACTTTATTAAATGATATACTTCTCATAGAAGTCCAACAAAACATAATTTTGCCGATAAGTACAATAAATGGACATGAAACACCACCGTTCCGTACCCTTTCGGAGGAAGAATCCTTAGAATATGATACGATGATATAATTGATAGCTAAAATCAATGTTAAGACTGATTAATAAAAGAAAGCTTAATATAGGATCACGGCACGTGGCACGTACAGTAATGCTCGAATTGCTCGACCATAAACATTAATAATAGTCCAGCACACCTTATACACCCACACCTCCTTGGAAATGTTATGCAAATCACGATTATACGTTGATGCGATGCAATTATAATCCTGTGTGCTATGAGGTAAGTAATTCTTAATGCACATAATTCTAAACGAAGAAGCATAACATTGCATACATGAGTTACCATTATATAGGCAGCAAAACCTATATAAGTCAGCTGCTCAGAAATATTGAATAATATTTCAGAAAATTGTACAAACAACCTGAAATGCGTTTTCCGATACACGAACTATTACACGAATCATAATTCCAAATTTTTCTGCTCAAACTGCTTATTTAAGCAATGCAATTCAATGCACCAGTCCTCTCAAAGTGAAGTACAGCAATAAATTTTCTTTATTATAAAAACAAAGTTGCCAGAAAATAAAAATGTTAGCTGATCTTTTATATATTTATATAGCGAGGTATTCACATCAAGAAATAGACCACAAAATACTTGTTATAAGCAGACCCTGATCATACCCTCACCAAAAGACGCGCTATCGGCCCCCTGCAAACATAAGAACCATAAAGAGGGGTGACTACAGTAATTTAAATAACCATTTCAAAGAAATTTCTGTGAAGTGAATGAAGCAAAGCGGGAATTCAGTTGCCCATAACGTTCCTTGATCGCACTAGCATTTAAATTCCCCGTCCTTCCAGACGTATGATTCTGAAAAGAGTACAAAATTGCTGCTTATAAAAACTAATAAAAAATAATTTTTTGCATTTTTGAGTAGATTTAAACCAAAGGATCCTACTAAGTAAAAATAAATAATTAAAGGAAAAAATGGAATTCTGAAAATTACTTACGTCTAAATCCCTATTTCGGTCAAATGGTCGTCGTTCTGATACAACTACTCCCTAAAAGAATAATAAATTAGAGTAAATAGAATTCAAATAAAAAATGGCACACAGTATTTTAATCAGAACAGAGTTTAACTCAGTAAATAAATGTAGGAACAGAATTATATAACAGAAAGCTATTTCTTGTGGCATTTGTTACAGTCATAAAAAATGTACATTCTCGTCGGTCTCACGTTTTCGCTTTCTTTGGTGAAGATCCAGCAATGACTCTCCACGATCTTCCTGGAAAGATAAAACCAATTAAGAATTAACAGAGAAATCAAAAGCCACTTTATCTTTTCAAAAAATTTATTGCAAAAAAAAAAGCAATGGAAACGCTGTGTAGAAAAAAAAATAGGTTCTTTTTGATACACATGCTTTATCAAAGCATACAGAGACAGGAATTTAGCAAAAAGGAAATCAAACAAGAGAGCGGATATAAGAAGTTATAAACATACTTCCAAAGCCGCTATACGCTTAGCCTGAATCGCATCACAATCCCTACTGCACTGCGTTTCAAAAGAAAGTCCACTCGGTCCAGCACAAGACGAATCACCTTTTTCCTTCAAAACAAAAGCAAATTTAGGTAGGCTTCAGTCAGTTACTAAACAGTTTAGCAAATGATAAGCTCTTGTTCGTCCGAACATAAGAAAACATGTAAAGAAATCAATCTGCTTAACAGCTTCTACAAATTTTTTTTCAATTCCATAAAAATTTTAAAATAGCATTGAATAATGCATTCACGAGCTCTGTAAGGGAAAGCAAATAAGCAGATTAATATTTACAGTAGACTAATAAACTTCAGAAATCCCAATAAAACAAAAAGCTTAAGGAATTTTATACGAAAGCAGCTGTTACCAATCGCTTTTTCCTTTCTGCTGGAGTTTCCGTCCATTCAAGTCTTGCTTTTTCAGCTGCAATTGAGTCCTTCTTTAATGAAAATGTTTTAGCTGACAAGCCATAAGCACCAAAACAATTTGGAGGTTGCGTCATCCATTCTGGTCTTTTGCATTTAGATGTCTAAAAAGCATAATTTTTCAAATTCGTCGAAAAGGCACATTGCTAGAAAGATGATATAGATTCTTTAAGCACCTGGCTGATAAAATCTTCTATTACCTTGTTCGCTTGCAGCATTTCCAGACGCACTAACCTCTCTGCATACTCATCGTCTACATTTCCTTTTTGTTCCCAAGGAGGGATTGGGCCTAAAATATGAGGCAACTAAACATGTAAGAAGATATATTTAGAAAACAATTCATCTTGAAATTTAAGTGTTGCCAATTGAAATTAGGATTTTTTTGAAAACTAAACAATGGATATGAAGTCAAACCGAAAGTGCTGCCGTTATCGCAATCATTATCGTGAGCGCAAGTCTCATCATCAACGGGCACTTCAACGTCAAAGTCTTTTCCAGCAGATGTAGACGGCCTGTTTTGCAAATCATATGGTACTGCTGGACCATAAACACCTCTGCTGTCCTCGTCATCATCATTCTGAAGTTAAATTCAATTATTTTAATTAAACAGTGTAGGAAAGGCAATATTATATAAACAATTCAAAAAGAAAAGTTTTCAAAAGCAAAAAAACAAATTAAATACGAACTCCTAAATTGGCAACTGTTGGCAGCAAGTCTGGCATAGATGGACCAACCACTCTTTTCAAAGAGTAGTCCGCACCTGAAGAGTGCGTTTCTCCAGGTTCTGGAGGAGGTAATAAATTTTCTGCAAAAACAAACTAAGCATCCAGTAAACGGAAAATATATCAAAACTGTTCATCGATAAAGCAAAACAAAAGTCAAGGATGAGCTTAAAGTGATTAATCAAAAAATAAATATGGACACATGGTTTAAAATATGTCAACTAGACCTTTCAAATTAAACAATTTTTGTTGAATTATGAAAGATACCTCGTGAACGCTTTGTTTCTTCTTCAGGAAGCGAGGGTGCGGTTATTTCTGATGAATTTGGTACATTAGGACCAAAAGGCGATCGCGAGGATGACGATGGAATACTGCTCGGCATTGAAAATTGCGCTGCAAATTTTATATATGCAGTCTAATGAACTTAGATAAGTCTTCAAATAACTAAAACTTGCAGTTAAAAGTTGGCATTCAACGAAATACAAAAATGAACAGGCATAGGTAGTTGCATCATAGACTTACGAAACGAGCACATATTTGGCATTGCGGACTGAGAATCACCTTCATCAGGATCTTCCGGATCACCAGGGTCTTCCGGATCATCGTCTTCGCTGGTATTCATAAGTCCAGGGGGTAAAGAAGGCCCTAAAGTAAAAAATCTTAACTCAATTTAAACTTATTCGACTCGCTCAATTCATATCATTGAGAAAAATATGAACCGTAAAGGTGTTGGTCGGAGGGTGATGTGGCACCAAGTTCGCCTACACTGTTCGGTAATTGATCGAGATACGAAAGTGAATTACTACTCTGACTAAGATGTACTTCATTCACATGAATTTGTCTTGTTGCTGCATAAAATCCTAAAAGAATAACTGCGCATCTTTGAATAGCACAAATGATCAGAAATTAGAAATACAGTTTAGTGAACTCTCCGTTGATGAATTTATTAAAAATTAACCTGGTGGGGTGATAAAATCAAAATTCCTTGAACGACAGTCTTGCTCATCAGTTTCAGAGCTACTGTTATAATCTAACTCTTCCGAACGGTCAAATTCATCCCACGATGGCCCCTGCATTGTACAGTCTGATGGCAAGCGAGGCGATGACATTTCCTAAGATTAAAAAAGATCCCATTACTTATTAAAATTTAAAATTATTAAAACTGCTAGTGAATATTAAAATCACACTTTCGAAATTACTTAACTACAACTTTTGCACTTACAAGTCCATCAAACTTTCTTATGAACGTTCCCAGTCCTTCCTTTTGGCACTGCTCAGTTGTACATAAGCTAACAAAGCTAGTCACGTTCATCGGAATTTCTATTCCTGCGCTAATTGTTTCAATATTTCGAAACATTCATTCTCGTAACTGTTTTAGCGAATTTTAGAGCTAGAATATCTGAACTACAGCAGTAATCGAACCGTTCCCCACAAACTAGTTTTAAAATTAACGATCTGTTACGACCACGTAATATTTTAGTCCATCACAAGTAGCAAAGAGAGCTAAAAGAAAGGTAATACAAAGCAAAATTCCAAAGCATTTATGACACATAGTCGAGCACGCCGGAAAATATGAGACTTCCCAGCACGAAAAACCCCCACCCTTCTCCGCCACCACCCCCATTACTTGAGGCCATATAGGTCGGCCAGTGGGTGAGCTCAGTGCAACAAGGTGCATCCCACGGAGCATGTTTATATGCACTGTTCGATTTCAGGAATAATCATTTTTAATGTCTTCATTGTTAAAGTTTGATATCCAATTTATTGCTGATGTGTATGACTCATCACGATAAAGCTATTCCCTCGAATGGACGAACTTAAAAAGTAGGATTTGCTTTAAGTCTATGGCATTATGAAACAGCTTGTAATTGTGTTTTTGTTTTGGGAAAACAACAATCGAAAGGTGGTTTGATAGGTGGAAGAGAAAAAGGAAGAAATATCATGGATAAAGAGTAGGTAGCAAATGCAGGATGAAGAGTGGCATTTAAAAAAAAATGAAAATTTAATGGGCGAAAGACAGAAAGGATGAAATATCACGGGTAAAGAGTAGGTAGTAGACGATTTAAGTTAACATTTGTTTATTACTGATGACGACGAATCATTGCTTAGCTTCTCGGCTGGCACTGATGGAAAGAGCACACTTGTATGTATCCGTCCCAGCTCTCCTTGATATTCTTTTTCTCAACTGCTACAGAAGAAAATCGTTTGTGAGAGATAAAGGTTCGCTGTTGTCGTCGTTCGTGACTGTCGTACAGCGCAGTCTGATTTATGCAGTCGCCGCTCCCCTCGTACCTCTCGACCCAACCGCTGACCTTTAGTGCTTTCCTTTCGCTTACCTCCCTACTTACTTGATCGCTGAGATAAAAAAAAGTTTGGCAGTTATTTTTTCATCCGTAATTTTTTCAATGAACTACAGAATGGCGCAGAAACGTGCTAAGAGAACGTCGTACTGTTGCATATCTGTAGTATGAAGTACGTGCTGCAGATGTGGGGCGAATGTGCTTTTAAGAGATCATTTACATTAAATTTTGTTGTGCATAAAATGAAATTGACCCTCTCATGATAACACCATTTGTTTGCTGAAGTAAACTTAGGAAATGAACTCTTTTCAGCGGGTGAACTGATTGAGAAGTTGATGAAGATTGCAGAAGAGTGATGTCGATGTATGATAAAGATCACTACAATTCTGAAATATCCAGGTAATAAGATTTTAGGAATGTTTTGGTTGACTTTTCTCTTTGGATTAATGACTCACGTTTAAAATTATTTCGTTTTTGCGATATCAGATTTTTTTGGAGTGGAGAAACCTAAAAATATGTTCGAAGCGCATGACTAATAGAGTAAGTGGAAGAATGTTGCTGTTTGAAGTTCACGTTTCTTGTTTTTATCATCGTTGTAGAGATCGGTTTAAATTAGACGCAGTTTCGTTGAATAAACCGCCAGAAGAAGTATTCGATGTTGTCGGGAAACTTGGCGAGGGGTTTGATTTTATATCTGTTTTTCACAAACCTTCAAGTGTGTCACAGTTGCTTGTTAGAACGAAATCTTACAGTCATCTTGATTTTCCTTCTTCATCATTACTTGTGTCGTATTTAAGCGTCTAGATCAAGTGATTAACAAGAAAATGTTCTAGCATCTGTGCTTCTCAAAGACGAGATTCTCACATATTACTAAAACCTTCATGAGAAGCATAAATATTCTAGATCTTCAGGAATCTTGCATTATCTTGCATTATTTTAGTTTACTAAACCGTCTAATGCTTAATTTACCCGCTTGGTATTTAACTTCTACATTTACAATTCCTAAAATATGTTTAGAATATTCAGAAGTACGAACTAAGGTTCTTCAATGTATTTATGGATTTTTGCAAAAACTGTTCAGATCGTATGGATCGGTCCACAAAGCAATTCACAAGGAAACGGGACATGTACTTGCAGTTAAAAAAGTGCCAGTGGATACGGATTTGCAGGAAATAATCAAGGAAATTAGCATAATGCAACAATGTGACAGTAAATATGTCGTTAAATATTACGGCTCATATTTCAAAAACTCAGACCTTTGGGTAAATTTATTTTCTTTGTATATATTATATGTATTGTTATGGATAACATTCTGGATAGTTACTGGTAGCATTAGTACATGGGTTTAAATCACTATTAAAGAATTTTTTAATGTTAATCATGAATAATCTTCCATAATGTCAAACTAAACTTTTAAGATTGTTATGGAATACTGTGGCGCTGGTTCAGTTTCCGATATCATGAGAATTCGTAAAAAAACACTAGATGAAGCAGAAATTGGTGCTGTTATTAGGTGAATATTGTTACTTCATAAGTTTCTCTGTAGTTAATTGAAGCGCAACTTTGTAGTGAATGGATTTAAGAGAAATCTTTTTGCACTTTCAGGGACGTTCTGAAAGGTCTACGTTACCTGCATGATTTGAAAAAAATACATCGAGATATTAAAGCCGGCAACATATTACTTAATGCGGAAGGTCATGGAAAACTAGCGGACTTTGGTGTCGCTGGCCAGTTAACGGTACATTAGTCATCAATCTATAAGAAAAAAGTTCAAAAAGCTTTGAATTATGAATTTTCAATTTGTATCATCTTTGTTTTTGAAGGATACCATGGCCAAAAGAAACACTGTTATTGGAACACCGTTTTGGATGGCACCAGAAGTGATCCAAGAAATTGGTTATGACACAAAAGCTGATATTTGGTCACTCGGAATCACTGCTATGGAAATGGCTGAAGGTCGTCCACCTCACGCTGATATCCATCCAATGAGGGTTTGTACCTAAAGCAGTGAAGCTGTGAATTACTTTTGCCGTTGTTAAAGATTCCAGATTTGACTAGTCAAAAGTATGAAAGTCACTTCAACCTGATAATAAATCATGGAAACTTTAGTGTATTATATCTGTAAACGTCATTTTCACAAACTTCAGGCTATTTTCATGATTCCGACAAAGCCACCACCAACACTGGAACGTGAAGCCGACTGGTCATCAGATTTTGTGGATTTTGTTGGTCAATGTTTGATTAAAAACCCTGATGACAGAAAATCTGCCCATGATTTGCTGGAGGTATAGAAATATGCTTAATCACAAAGGCAGTAGTTTAGAAATTTTCGAATCCATTAGAGGTATCGAAGAACTATTCAAAAAGGCAAGGGGTTAAGAATGTACATTCAGGTGTATTTGTTACTGATCTAGAATGATTGAACCGATGAAGTAGTATTTTTTTCTTTCAAGATAAATCAAATTAAGCGTCTAGGGTTTCTACATACTAATAATTGTTTTAATTACCAAATATTATACCGAGAAATACTCAGAAACTTTTTTAAGCATCCATTTGTGGTTAATGCACCGCCATCAACTGTTCTGTTGAAAATGATTGACGAAGCTCGGAGTATTGCTGATTGTGCTGCTCAAGAAACTCAGGTTGTTTTAGCATTACAACTTTTTTGTAATATTTTTTTGGCCAGATTTTTCATT
The DNA here is from genome assembly GCA_963070105.1 of Litomosoides sigmodontis. Lineage (NCBI taxonomy): Eukaryota > Metazoa > Nematoda > Chromadorea > Rhabditida > Onchocercidae > Litomosoides > Litomosoides sigmodontis. The sequence goes on along the minus strand of OY718807.1, from coordinate 5,287,479 downwards.
TTTTCATTTATTTAGGAATATGTACAAGAAGCAAGTGATTCCACTCTAGTACATGAGGGAATACATGGAGATGAATCTAGTGAAATGGAAGATATGACACTTATACGGCATGATATTCCGTCAACACCAATCAATGGTATATGACATTGCTTCATGTTTCTGCATTTTGAAACTGTAGAGGTTTGGTGCAAACTTACCTCATTCGAGTTCATAACTCTTCTGATTCATTTTATAAAGTGGGTGGTTATTTAAAAAAGGAAGCTTTCCGTTTGAAAGAGAGTCAATTAAAACTTTAAGATTATGTTTTATTTGGACTTATATTTGGAAGGTTTAATTTCAGGAAGTTATAAAATAGTGCCTTCAGAAGCAGTTTCTGAGCAGGCAAATTCAGTTAGAATGACTCGGATTCGCTCTCCAGGTGGTACAGCTTTTGTACATAACCTACAACAAGCAAATGCAATAGCTGAGGAGGGTATATTTTTACACTAAAAGAATATTTTCATAATTTATGCAACAGACTGAACTATTCTGCATACTAAATTATTGTCGTGGAATGAACACTGACTGTTTTTCGGATTGACAGTTTTGGAAATGAACCAGTTTCAGTACTCAATGCTCCTCGTACTTTTTCAGAGAAGCCATTGGAACTACTCAGTCAGAAGATGCTCTATGTAAACCAAAAAGTGGAAGAACAGAAGCAGGACCAGATAGCTCCAGCGAATGGTGGTGTTCATTGTGGTGATGATGCACATGCGATAAACGGTATTGATGTGCCTCAAAAATTCTTCAGCACCGATTCTTCTTACAACACTTCATATATCGATCAACATTTTAACAAGGCATACGTGGATGGCGACTACAGTTTTGTTAGCGATTTTCAAGTTTTGCATGCACAAAATATCAAGTTGGATAAATTTCATAACATGAAAACCTCATGCTTTGAAACATTTTGTGTTCGCAGAAAAACCGTGATGTGGTGTTTTTTTTAAGACCAGCAATAAAGTTTAGAATTCAGAAGCACTTGTTTTATTTTCGATAATTTTTTCTTGATCTGTAATTCAGCAATTTCCAAAATTAGTGAAAACTTCAGATAATTGAAAGATCGAAATTATTGAAAGCAATTCAATTGTTTTTGATCCATTCACTGTTTTAGCAGACAATGTCGTATGCAAGTTATCTCTCTATTTGCGTCTTCTAAATAAATTTACTATGGAAAAATAAATTTCATTTTCGAGTATTTATGTCTTTTTTAGTATTTATGAGATTTTAGCTATCTGAACTTCCGCTCGAAGAATTAATGCGAAGAAAAGCAAATCTAGAAGCCGATATGGATGTAGAATTACGCGAGCTGCAAGCACGTTATCAAACCAAAAGGCAACCAATTTTAGATGCGATCGAAAATAAAAAGGCCAAAGTACTGATAAGGTAGCTTTCTTCCAGTTTAGACTGCTTTCGACTTTATTCTCGGTAAGTGTTTTTCTTTTCGGTTTTATTAAAATGCTTCAGGTTTGTTCCTGTAGCCTATTATTTTGTCCTTATTTGTTAATATGTTTTATCTTCGGAATATTGTAATACAGTGATCTATTTTTCCTTGTTTATTAGCTTGAAGTACAGTATCGCCGGTTTTAATTTATTGACTGGTACACAGCCAGAGTATATTTATTTAACTGAAGCTGAGATCCGATATGAAAACTGGATGTATTTGTCTTTTCGAGGGGATGAATGGAAAACAGATGAAATATTTGATGTCTTTTCACATAAATTTGGTTTAAGACAATGAAGTAAACTTGTTATAAACATACTAAACAGCAGTCGGTCCAAGTTTGGAGTGTATCTTTTTTTGGTTACTTCATCTTTCACTTTCAGTGACTTTGAAATAAGTTATTTTATTTTGATATCACTTTTATGGTAATCCTTGTCGAAAACACTCTTTCTGTAGCTTCCGACTGTCTCATCTTAACTCATTTTAAATTTATTATGGCAGGAATTAAAACGCTGTCACACTCTGGACTTCTAATTTTTAGCAACTTTTTTTAGATTAGTAGAAAGGTGTAAAAAAGCGGAAAGTATAATTTTTATGCTCAGGCAGAGTTAAATTTTTCCTGTCGTCTTGTCAAAAGCTTATTTACTTTTAAAGAGCTGCTCTAAGTATTTCTGTAAGATTTCCATGTTTTGGCTTTGATGAGATTGATGATCGCTCCGAATTATTATTGTCTGAATGTTTGTGAATAGAGGATTGTATGCTACCATTCTTTCTTACAATTAAATGGATCGTTCAGTGATGTATTTTCGGTTCATTTTTTCATTCTTAAAATTAATTATAATATATGAATACATGGTATCTAGTCTTTTTCTTTGTGTCATTCATTCTGCATGTCTTCCAATGTATCTATATGATTAAATTATTTCCTATCTATAGATTGCTTGAACCACATGAACTGTACAATTTCCTGCGGTCATTTAAATCTTCGACATTTTGTTTACTCTGAACATAGTTAGAAAGTGATAATTTAACATGTCAAAATAAAGAACGAGTAATTGGTTTTATGCATGGAAGGAAAATACCTTTTACATTTTCGCACTGAATGACATCATTACAGCTTGCAAGGGTTTGATTCGCAAATTTCGTGTTAAAAAATGTGATTTCTGTTATTTTTGATGCACCCAAGCATTCCACTCGAAATCGGCTTTTTGCTTAAGATTTATTTGAAACATTACATTAAAATTTAAAACGACGTGTTATCCAATTTATATTATCGAATTTACATTACGGATTGCAGTAGTAACAGAATTTCCTGATAGCAGTAGGACTTTAATTACAGTCAGTTTCGTTCATTTCGTTCCACTTGATGATTCCTATATCATGACTAAAAAAATATTCGGATAAGTTAAATTGAAAATAAGTGCCTTATCTTTTGCGATCAGTGACGATAAAACTGAGAATTTTTACTTGTAAAGGCATCTTTTTCTGGATGATGCGAATTATGTGCAGAAATTGAATTTTATGAATTTTTTCAATTTTCAATCTAATCACATTAATTCAGATCCGTGCTGACAAGATATTCGATATCATATCAATAGTTGCCTATTACTGTATCTAGCAGATGGAGCTTTTGTTGCTCAGATTCCAGTGGACATTTGTAGATTCGGAAATTCCGCAGTCCAATCGACAGTATTAGCAGGATTGCCTGAAGCATAAAGCGGAAATAGATGCCTTCATTCAGCATCTCATGCCTTCGTTGCCTTCATTTTCCTTTCATGCCTTCATGCTTTTGTTGGAAAAATAAATTATAAATAAGACGGAAGGGTTAATCGTATAAGGAGTTGTATGAAGTAAAGTGTGGTTAGTTCATTTTCAACTAATTCCTTTTTGATTAATTAGGTCAGTCTTTTCGAGCAATTCCGTATTTTTTTCTCCCTTCAGAATTCTATTAGTGTGATTTAGTGTCCTTGATATTGATAACCAATAGGGAAAAAAAGGTCAAAATGAAAGAATCAGAAAATCTCTACGTACATGTTATTGGTATTTGAGTAGAATTGGACAAAAAAAGATGGAGTGAATTATGAAAATAATCATAATTTGAGCAATAGGACCGTTTATCCTGCAATGTTTCTCACTTAGTTTTGACTTTTGTAAACTGTCCGGTTTTTAAAATGTTTGCCTTTTTTATTTCCACATCTTCCTCTTTTTAACGTCTGACAAAATGAGTAAAGAAAGAATATGCTAATGACTTCTCAGGAACATGGTGCTTGGCACTTAAAGACTAGAACTTTGAAATTTGTCATTGGTTAGTCTTAATTGTATTAGCATGGCTTTCGAGAAAAGTTTAGGAGCTTTTCATGCTTTACACTTTTATCCTTTAATTTACCTGCAACGTTTCATCTTCTACATGTTTCACGTAACTTATTTCATTCGGATTGAAGATAGAACATTTTTGTCTTCAAGGGATTAAAATCCGACTGTGATGGTCGATAACGACTTCATTTGCTGCCTTTAGGATTCTCTCAAATCGATCATTCCAAATTAAATTTACATTTAGAAACGATTTAGCAGTGATCTGTCCAATCAGTTTTTCAGAGTTCTTAAAGTAATTGAAGGTATAAGTCTGATTTTAAAACCAAATTTTCTCTTCGTTTGAAGTATGCTATTATTAGTTCGCTCGCTTTAAAACAATTTCTCTATTTCTGGAAGGTGATCTGAGTGAGGAATTTCGTGTCTCAATGCTGATAGCTAACAAATATGAGATAATTTGAGAAGTTTAATCAAATTTAGGAAAATTTTGACGGGAAAAGTCTCACAGTGCATTTTTCTACTTCTTTCTTTCGAAGAGTTGTTTTGGATTAGTACTTAAAGGATTGGTTTGTGTTAGATTTGAAATAAATTTGAAACTTTGTACTTTTAGTCAAAGTTTACAGGATGAAGTAACTCTTCACCTCAAAATTCTATGGCGATGAAGATTTTATTGATATTGATTTCGTCCGTGCCACTCTAAAAGTAACTAAAAAGTGACCGCACAACTTCATTAATCGCTCCTTCTACTATTTTTTGAGAAAATTTTTTACTATTAGCCTTACATAAAAGTGTTTGGAGATGAAATGGATTTTTCTTCAACTTTTCTTGTAACATAGCTTACTCTGTAGAATTTGCTTGTTCACCACCGTTTCGCCACCGAATTTGTCCACCACCGATGTTGTCACTTATCAGAAGGGAAGGAGAGCAGCTTTTAATATCGCTTGAAGTAACGGAAATACATACGGTATTGATAACTTTCAATTTCATATTACACGCCGCCATTATCATTGCTTGATTAATCATTGTGATAATCACTTATCACAATGACTATATGTTGTGATTTGCTATTATGTCGTTGCAACAACGGATGTGTGTTTCCTCCTCCTGTCAATCGGAGCAATTCGTCGAGAAATTCCGATAATTAATCGGCAAAGAAGTTAATTGAAATACACAAAAGAGCAATCTCATGGGAGGACTTAATGTGTCGCATGTTTAAGCTTGTTGATTGAGCCACTCTCCTAACATTTCTCCTCTATTTCCTGCTAATAATTTTAATAGCTTCAACTGTTAATGATGATGGTGATGTCGATTCAGTGGTGGTATGGTAAGGAGACGAAATCAGATGATCAACATATAGTGGGAGATCTAATTACCACCAGTTAAATTAATCCCACAATTCCAAAGCAATCTGTCATTAAGAGCGGAATAATCGCTTTCAGTATATTGAGAAATAGTGATAAACGGTGATAGCACTAATCATGCTGATAATAAGAGAAATATTTTATTTTCTCTCGTCTTTCCTGAATTTGGATTAAAAAGCTCAAATATTAAGTTGCGAAAGCCAATCGAACTGCTTCGATCGTAAAAACTCCAAAAACGATATGTTCAAAAATAATGGCAGTGAAGAGCACAGATGATAATGATTACAATTACGGTATTGACTTTACTAGCTCATCAGCTAAGTCGTCGTCGGCTGCATGTTTTGATGAATTGCATTTTCGGCACTCTTTATGCTCCCTTCCACACTGATGAATATTCAAGTGGCTATTGAGCCATCGACATTTCATTAGTGTAAGCAGTGTATCCATGTTATCTATTGTTGTAAGACCCATCTGTGCTTCAGTGGTCTAATACAAATTACAAATGACCTCTACTTTGCACAAACACTACGAATTTATCGCACTTTAGCAGGAAAGAGCTTTTTCAGATGTTCTTGGAGGAGGTTATTGAAAGAGTTAGCCAAGGTCATTCACGCTTCGTTAAAATCACAAATTTTTTTTCTCATTCATGGAAATGCTTTTCTCGATTACCTAGTAAAGCCAAGCTTTTCGCAATGCACAAGCTGTACCGAGGAATTGAGTCTTAACATCTAAATTTGTCAACATCTCTTAATCCTTCAAACCTTTCTGCCACACTCAGTAAAGTTTGGTAATTCAATTTTACCGCTCCATCAGTGTTCTACGAATTGCTTATTACCTTTTGTCCAACTAATTCCGTATTGCTTTCAAAAAAAAAAAACCCTTTGTGATCAAACGCAGTTGCATCGTTAGCCATTGGTCTCTTGGCACCATCTTTTTTTTCAACGAAATTCAATTTTAATATTAGCAACACAACCATTTTATATATACCTATAATGTGGCTTCGTTGATTACTTCGGAGAGCAAAAAACTCATTTTTTCCTTTTCTTACTGTAATAGAAAAAAAAGGGATTTTGATGGGATAATGGTGATTGGTGGTGGTGGTGGTGGTGGTGTTGATTACGATCATCGTGATGTTTTCCAATGGCTTTCCTCGGATAATGGATTTTGAGGGAGGGAGGAAGTGAGCGGATGATCGCCGCCGAGTGGTGGAATAGAGGGATGGATATAGCAAAAAGCATATCTTTTCCCCCGTCGCCGTGGCCCACGACTTTGCTCATCCGATTAGCCAATTCAACAACACAAATATATACTCATTTACACACATAAATATACGAAGACGAACACACACACACACACGCACACACACGCACACACACACACACACACACACACACACACAGACACACTTATGCAATGCTTGCTTAACTGCTTCTTCCATTATCAGCGCTGCAAAAGCAAGCAATAAAATACTAATGCGATTTGCACGTCCTTCCTGTTCCTCCTCGTTTATGCTAATGCGATCAAAATTGCCAAGAAATGGTGGCACGAACGATCGCTTCGATATGATATGATAAATGATAGTGTGGGATGGGAGAGTGTGCTAGCAGTAGTAATAAGCAGCATGAAACTAATTATTTGCATAAATCTAAGCAATGACGGAGGCAATTCCAAAGGAGTTGGAATGATTGCTTGGAATTTAGTGCAACAGATGAAATTATCACTAAAAACCATGATTGTTGAAGGAATTTGCCTTGCGATAGCATTAGCATCATTGTGCGCTGATTACACCTTAATGGTATTTGAATATTTGACAAGAAGAAAAGTTTCGGAACATTTTCTTCTTTTCGACGTCATCAAGAAGTTTCATCAAATAGCTTCCTTTCCATTGCTAACAATTTGTTCTTTGATGATTGCTTATAATTTAGCGTAGCGCAGAGGGATTGATAGACAAGAGAGTCAGAGGGATAAATTAAGACGAGTGGGAATCATTTCATTTCCTCCATCTATTCAAATAATGCAATTACCGGATGGACAAGTTGACATTGCATTATTGTTGCCGATTGCTTACAAATACAGATGAAAGCGCTTGGCATTGAAATTATAGGTTTGCCAGAATTATTATTCGTTAAATTTGTTGAAATTTAATAGGCCTTATTTGGTTAAAGCGAAATTTTGTTGTAATTAAGGCAGCAGCAGCACTTCCTGAAGGAACAAACAATGTATTAAAACAGGAAAGATATTAAAAGTATGATTTTTAGCTCAAGTCAAGTCGTTTTCTTGATTCATCCGAGAGCTGCCCCTCTTCTGCCATACATTATCGAAAATTCATTGTAGCATTGTAAATTTTTATAAGCGTCACTATAAGTGAGGTATATCGTACCATTAAATTTAAACTTCGATGAATTTGAATTCATATTTAGTAGCTTAGAGTTAGAATTGTGATTTTAATTAAGCACTAATCTGTTCATATATTAGGAATTATATTTTTTTTAAAAATCTTTTCACTTGGAGGTTTACAGAGAAGTGTGAAGTGAACTAAGTTGAAGGAGTTAAACGAACTATATCTAAGCAACAACTGATTAGCAGTTGTTCATCTCCGCCAATTATTAATGGAGCTTAAGAAGGTAAGTAATAAAATGAAGCAAGCGACTGCATTACGGTAGAAAGAGAAAAAAGACGTTTATTGTGGAAGCGATTCTAATAGTATTAAATTTTGCATGATAAGAAAATACACTTACTACAAGCTGTAGAGATCAAGCTAAGCAAAATTTTTCATGGCATTTAATTGGCCAATCATTATTTGCAAGTACTTGGCTTAATACTAAGGAGTGGTCATCCATCGCTGACCTCTATGCCTTGTGACCAACCAATAATATGGCGGCGGATAGAAGTGCTGCCGTGCAACGCATATAAGCAGCGTGCTCTCACTTCTGCTACGTCGATGCTGCCACCTATCTTCCCCTCTCCAGCAACACAGCCTGCTCACTGCTTCTGCTCCTCACTTCGTGCTTGTTGCTCTTCATCTAAGCCTCCGCCATACTGTAGCATCATCCACCGGCAAGGTTCCACCGCTTTCGGTTCGGTGTTGGTGCTGGGATTCTTCTTTTACACCACACTTATGTACATTGAGGCTGGCTGATGCGACCGCTCCACACTCAGCTTTCATCACTCATTAAATCCGATCTGTCAGAAATTTTCGATCTTCAGCTTTCCTCTTAAATTCCTCATAACTTCTCTTGAATTTTTCCAAAAGATTTGTTTTGAAAAGTTTGGTAGTTGAAATTTTTTAAATTATGAATCCTTGCGAATCTCCAATACGGGAAAGTTCTGATGAGCAACTTCAAGAACAACCACTCAATTTTTCAACTAATTCCACTAGCGATATTACAATACCAGCAGCAACAACACTTTGGAAAGGTGACATCATAATTTTTGTCTTTCTCACTCAGTAAAATACCTTCAAATAACTAATTTCTTCCTCCTCAATCACCGATCAATTATTTAGGCATAAGTAAGGAATAATTCAGTTACAGCTATTTTAAATGAATTCAAGTGATTTCTCTCTTCTTTCTTAGTGGAGACTGTTTTTTTGCTGAATTTAAAATTTCAGACTGCAGCCAGACTGACAAGCGCAATTTTGATGGCCAGTGTGGCACTGCACTTCCTGGTATAGGTACGACATCCGTTCCGGTTCCAAACTCGAGATCACTGTTCACTTATCAACCTCCAATATTTATGGCACCAGGATTTTTGCCATCATCCTATATGTCTTCATTAGCTGCAGCGGCTGCAATGTCAGCAGCAATGAATGCTGCGGTACATCGCCTACCACCACATCGGTTGTAAGTCTGAGCATTTAAATTTTGAAAAGAATTTCAGCATTAGCAGCTAACTAATTTTTTTCTTCAATGAAGAATTTCAAGCAGTTCAAAGCAGTGCTTGTTGTAGGATTCTTTTTTTCAGCTGAAAATCAAGGCAATATTTCTAAAATTTTTCTGAAAATTGTAATAATTTTTTTGCAATATTTCATTTCATAATTTTTTTCTTGAAGACCACCAATGAACAGTGCAGCAGAATCAGATCCAACAACGATTTCAGTGAATTCCTTCTGCTCGGTGAACACTGAACAGAGTCCAGCACCAACATCACCAGCGCTTTCATGTGCTGTTTGCGGTGACGTGTCTAGTGGAAAACATTACGGTACGCCATTTACGCCTTCTTCCCACGATTTCTTATTAGAATTCAATGAAATGGCTGAGAAGATTTTTTGAAGAGACAAAAGAACCTTGTCTATTTGCTCATTTTCCTCCTTACAAGAAACTGAATTATTTTATCGAGGGCCTTCATGCTCTCGCAGAATTTATTTGCAGGGATTCTAGCATGTAACGGTTGCAGTGGTTTTTTCAAACGGAGTGTACGACGTCGGTTAATTTATCGATGTCAGGCTGGTACCGGTTCGTGCATTGTTGATAAAGCACATCGCAATCAATGTCAGGCTTGCAGGCTTAAAAAATGTCTCAGTAAAGGAATGAACAAAGATGGTTTGTTTTCTCTCAACTTGGCATAAATAAGCATTTGCGTCGCACCAATCAGAAACATTTTCAGCTGTACAAAATGAGCGGCAACCACGTAATACGGCAACTGTACGTTTCCGAAATGAGTCGGATTTTTCGACAACTTCTGATTTTTACAAGTAAGTAACTCGCACCCTTCACCTGCAACAGTACATTTGTTAATATAAAACAGCAGCGGTGCTACTAATTTTTCCTTTACCTCTTCTTTTCCACTTAAAATCCTCTACCTAAGCACTATCTCAAATTACAAGTGCGAGTTGTTATGAATCTTTTGCTTATTATAAATAAATTTACAGTGATTTTGAAGAGTGAACAAATTTGACTGACTTACTTTACATCAATTGACTATGTTCAGTTGTGTTTTCAACAACTGAATTTTTTCAATACGATATATTTGCTTAATTAGTAAATATGATAGTACGGTGACCACGGCGCTTTGCATGAATGGTGAAATACCAGATTCCACATCTGGTGCACAAATAGCAAAAGGTTCTTCACCGATTAGTGATTCCGGTAGACAGGATTCCTCAGAGGCTAGTTTTTCAGCATTTCACATCTTTTATTTCGATATTTTATAAGCTGAACATTATTAATGATATGCACATCGAATATTGTTTTGATATCATCCAGATACTTGGCAGCGAGAAAATTGACGAAATTCGATCCGGTGCTGAAAGCGAAAATGTCCAAGAGGCTTCAACAAGACTTTTATTTCTTGCTATAAAATGGGCCAAAAATCTTCCATCATTTGCATCGCTGTCATTGCGTGACCAGGTAATGCTGAATTCTTCCATCTAATAATTTAATCATCTTTTTAATGTCGGAAAGAATGCTTGTTTGTTACAGCTAAAATTGCTGGAAGAAAATTGGTGCGATCTCTTCCTTCTCAATGTGTTCCAATGGGCACTCTCAGTGGAAAAATGTTCGTTGTTGAATGCTTTGCAGACCGATCCGTCCAGCTTTCGCTATTTAAACGATTTGTTCTTTCGAATTCGCACTTATTGCATTGATCACGGGGAATTCGCTTGCTTAAAAGCATTAGTGTTGTTTAGGCCAGGTAAAAATCCCTTTCAAGCATTAGTCCTGCTAATAAGCTTGCTATTTTCCAAATTTCGCTCAAATTCAAATTCTAATCAAATTCAAGTTAAATAAAAATTTGAAGAAGCACAATACGGTAGCAATGAACATTAAGAAATAAAATCAGTTACTACAAAAAACAAAGTGTAAGCTTCGGCAATCTATTGAAAATTTTGAAACTCATTTTTTTTGCATTAAACTACACAAGAAATCTTATAATGATAAGGAATGAGAAGTGGCGAAATCACAAATAAGTAGTTTTAAATTATATTATGAAAGTACTGAGGAATGCCTTTTATAAAGGTCATGCTGGTTATAAAGGTTATTCTTCTCAGGTGTTGTAAGGTAAGTATATCAGGTAAGTATATAGAATAGGTTGCTAGATAAGTACTTCTGAAATTTGAGGTCAACGAGAACTAATTAAACAAAAAAATTACTTCACAACCCTTGAGATTAACAAAATCAGTTAGTGAAGAAGAAATTATTTAATTGGAAAATGCTCGACAATGCTTCCAACATTCCAGTATAAGTAAGGAAAATTTTCGAGTTAAAGTGCAAACTATTCAATTCCTTCATCAGCCTCCCATCCTATCCTTTCCATTTTTGAGAGCGAATTTAAAGACGACAACGACGAAAGTCAATTTCCCAATATTTTCAGCACATGTGCTTGCGCTTGTCGCATTGCTTATTTTTGGCTAATTTTCAGTCTTAAAATGCTCTTGCGGTGCTTTTTACAGTAAGCAATTTAGAACTCATTCTGATACGTCGTTATTCGGCAAGTCGAAAACTTTAACCAACTTATTTACAGAGGAATATTTATTCTAACTTAACCTGTCAGATCTCTTTGTATTATTATTTCCAATAACAAATTAATACGTTGAAAGAAGCATTCCTCACTTAATTACTGTTGTCCCACAAATAAATAATCATAAGTAAACAACAAGTTAAAAGTGCAATTAATTTAGTGCTGGAAATTCGATTTTGGATTGATTAACTCATTAGAAGAGATGATGTGAATTTCACTAAACAATGTAAGATCTGTTTAAAGCATTGGATGTATGAAGAGAAAAGAGGGAGAGAAGGACAGAAAGTGGTAAAATTATTGAGATAGTGATGATGGCGGCATCGGCCAGGCTACAATAAAAAGGTGAAGTAAAGATAATTAAATAGATTTGCTCTTCCCTCCTCACTCTGTTTTTACTGCGTAACATCTCTTCTGCTCCTTGAAAGGACTGATTAAACTTGCCAGCTTTGTTCATCCAAGCCCTTTCCTACTGGAGGTTCCGACAAAAAGGTAGTAATTTTAGTATGAGTTTCGATTAATATTGCAATTTCTTTCTTTGAATTTTTTCCCCAGTAATTCATTAGTTAGTGTACAATTTATGCAAAAAAATCAATTTTTCTCGTCTAAAGAATCTTTCAAATTTACATTAATTTAAAAAATAGACACATATAAATTAAATTTAATAGAAAAAAAACACGAAACGATCTTTGATACTATCCGTAGAAAATTCATTTTATATGTTTGCTCAGAATAAATTTTTATTTTGCACTTATGAAAGATAAAATTTTGAACTGCTAAATTTTCATATCAGTTGGAGTTTTTCTTTCCAGAAGAAAAAAGAAATGTTTTAGAAACAAGAGGATTAAAAAACCTGGCTCAAGTTGAGGATCTACAAGATCAAGCACAGCAAACATTATCTAGACATACAATGAATACATCGCCAGCGAGGTGTTTTCTCACTTTTAACAATTTTCAAAAAAAACTTTTTTTCAAAAACTTATTGAGTCAATTTTTTTTCAATTTTAAAAAACTTACTAAGTCAAGTTAATCAGATTGTACACTAAAATTAATTTATATAAATTAGTCGTAATAGCAAGGAATAGGTGGTGGTTCCACAACGCGATACTACGTTCCATTGCAGATTCGGTCGATTACTTCTTCTCTTACCGCTTTTACGAACTATAAGCGCCGAAAAAATTGAGCGAATGTTTTTTGTGGCAACATTTGGAAACACTTCGATTGACAAAGTCATTTATAAAATGTATAATGGATGAATGAGGATGAAACTTTTAGATGGATGCGCACGTACGTGTTTCATTTTATCGTGATATATAAAGTTCCCTATTTGTTAAATTGAAAGTGATCATTTGAAGCACTATTAAGTAATTTCTCTCTCCTCGCTTTCTGTCAAACATGTACAACTAACTCCAAATAGCAAGTGCTGGGATGATATTACAAAATTTAACTTGATAAAGTTGATCATTCTCGAGAAAACGAGGAAGTTTTTAAATTGAGCAGAAGTTGAAATGCCGTTCTATCGCGCCTTCAACACACAGAGATTATCGCCTCAAATGAATTTTGCAAATTAACACTCTATCAATGAGTGAGTACACAGAACCACATAGTTTTTGTCAGTCCCATGCTATCCATACTTAAGTTATGTATTCTGTTTCTTATTAATTGAAACATTCCCAATTCCTGCTTGCTGTTTGCGGATGTATGACGCATATATGGAAAGTAATTGAGGTATGCGTCCGTCGCATAATTAAGCTGTTCCCAATCACGAATTGGAATAATTTTTTCGCCCTCCCCAACAAATCTGTTTCACTAATTTCTAAGTGAGTTTTCATCAAAAAGAACTCTTTCTATCGCCTTAAGTGTATTGAATGAATTATTCCTCTCCTTGTCCTTCATTTCATTGTAGGAAAATTATAGACATACAACTTTTCTTGTATTCGTAGAATGAAAGAAACTAACAATACAGGAACCGATTTCTACTTAGATAATACTGTTAGAGTAGCAATCGATCGAAGTGCCATAAAACTATTTTTAAAGCATTGTAATTATGTAATAGTTTGGAGACAAAAAATCAAGTTCATATTTGTACTTAATGCACATAACTTAAAATCAATCTTAATCATCCAGACATTAATTCTCTAATAACATCTACAGATCAAAAAAGTGGAACCTAAAATGAAGAACCAATTCATGGAATGCTAGAAACTGATATCAACAAAAATACATGCAATAACACTAAAAAAATTTACACATCGCTAACAATCCTCAGTGATGGTGGTCGCTTCGTTTGTAAATTTTCTCCTTGCCAGCACAACACTCGACCAGATTCGAAATTAACGAATAACCTCGTACATCGATTTGAGAAACCAATACTGGAAAAAAGGAACTATGGTGATGATAATATTTTCTGATACGTCTGTACGTTGTACCAATCAGCACAGCATCCATTTCATCGGCTCAAAAATTTAAAGCATAAATGACAGACATTATGAGAAGGAACAAAATTTTGAAAATTATTCGCACAATCATAAATTTTTAAAACTGCATACTTAGACTCAGATCTACTTTATAACAAACTGTTCAAATGAACCTAGCAATCGGTTCAAGAAACTGATAATCGACAATATCACGCACAAATCTCATCGTCCACATATCAAGTATCCTGTAATCTTCTGACCAATTGATAACACATCACTAACATTAACCGCAAAAATTCAAATTAATTTAAGAATGATTAGCAAGGCAAATCGATTTATATTACGAGGAAAACAAAGTGGTGCAACAGCTGCACATTCATGTATTAGCGAGACAAAAAGGGAAATCCAAAATTTCATACCTAATCACTCCATTTTGCATTCCCAAAAAAATACAGTTTACTGCAGTTCCTTCCGAAAGTGATGTCATAGCAATCGCAGTAACAACGATATTGGTGTCGATGCTACCGATTTCTAACCCGTTGATAGTCCACAACGTAACATTGCTCCCATATCCTAATTGTTTTGTGTAATTATATAACAAGGGATAGAGGATAACCACTAAATTATTCGATCCCAAAGCATATTTTTTGCATTCAAATTTGTCATACAAAGTTAACCGTTTCTGCATTACTCAATACAGCTACAAAAATTACAAAAAGTAATAATTATATAATGATCGAATAATTCCAAAGCGTATATATAAAAAAGTTACTTTGCAAAACCCAAAGTAAAAAATTTTCAGTTATAAGAGTTCGGTGAATCTTTAATCTATTTCTAAATATTCAAACCAGAAATTATACCGGAATTTGCTACGACAGCCACGTCACAACTAGTCCGACTTATACAAATAAACTGCACTTCTTTTCCATTACCCGGAATGAGAGTTCGAATAAACGATAAACGATTTAGGTCCCATATGCAAACTTTACCCATATCGCAACCACTCGCAGCAACAGCAAAATCACCACAAAGTGCTAATGCACGTACTGCAGTATCATGGGCGTATAACGTTTTGAGATACACAAAATCTTCCACACCCTTCAAAGCAAAAGCTAAAAATGAGTAAAAGACCTTCCGCAATTTGAGATTAAAACAGCGAAAAAATGGAAAAAAGAAAACAGTATGAAATAATGTGGAACTTACAGATTTATTTAATAGTATACGATACGTGAGTATAATACCGCATGAAAGCCCCACGAATAGTAAATCAAATGAAACACAATAAGCTGCCGTCACAACCTATTAAAAATTCTGCATAAAAAATAGGATAAATTGATCCACGTACACTAACACTCATACTTAAGTTTTTATAATAAATCACAATAAACTAAATTGGAAGCAAAATTTATCATAACTGCAGCAAATAAACTAAAAAATTAGCCGTTAACAATGAAAAAAAAGACCAATTTTTTCAGTGAATTTTGTTTACTTGGTAAGTGTATGCAATAAGGAACAATATGACTATTTAATCCACATTGAAGCCTGTCGTCTTGAAACTATATTAAATCTTACGAAACAAAGATTTAATCTTCTTTCATGTTTTTTTGACCTTTTAAGCTATAAAATAAAAGCCAACCTACATTATATATATGGTAACTAGCCAAATTCCACCACAGCTTTGGTTCGTGAAGACATAATCGAAGTACTCCATCATTGTGTCGCCATGTTACTAATCCATAACAACAGAGATTTCGTGGTCGAGCTCTTTCCCCGTACTGGAAGACACTCACTCATATTCTCCGCCAAAAACAATATTTCTCCAGGTGCTTGATTCATAAGTTCAAATCGCCATTAAGTTTTTTACCAAACGTCATAACATATCTTTGAAAAGAAGATGACGCCTAACTCAATTAAGCACTGCTAACATTCGATTTTTCAAACCTTATAAACAAAAAAGCCATTTTAAACCTTATAAATAAAACATGAACTGCTCGGAAATGCAAAACAAGTTCCCTCTGCGAATGTAACAAGCCGACCAATGTTTGCATTATCACGTATTTTCTGATTCAGAACGACTGTTAACTCTCCAAACTCGGTATCCGGACTTCCAACAAATTCACCCCATCGTATCCCTTTCACCGTATTAAGTGGACTCTAAAAATTATATCCCAGTTTTTGTGAACATACCAAACATACATTTAAACCAGTACACAGAAGTGATATGATATTGCTAGGATCACAGAATATTTCAGATAATTTAAAACTTCACCTAACAAAACAGTTTTTCTTTTTCATTTTTCTTGGTTACTTGGGAACTTCTAGGAACAAAAAAATCACCGCATATTTAGGGATATTTTGATGTATTTTCCCACATAAAGGTGGAAGATGAGGCGAATGAAAAAGCTGCAGTGGCATTTGTCCGTAAGTCTGTATCATAGCTCGCAAGGCAGAGGTCGACAGTTCGTCGGATTCTTCGTTTATGCCACTCATTGTGTTCACTCTGTACGTCTATAACTTATAGGATCATAATCTAAATTTTGTAAAGTGAAAGTACAAGAGAACAACAGTAAGGAACTTAGATCAAACTCAACTGTTAATATCACGCAGTAGTTATGAACAGCGATTAATCAAAATTCATAAGCGAAGAGTGAAATGATCATTTCTTCAAAATAGCACTCCTCTTATCTCCTTAGTATATCCACCTCGTTACTAATAGAGATAAGAGCGCTAACTCGCGGAAAAAAACTAGTCGTATAAACAAAAAAAATACCGCGGGATGAAATACATTGATGGCATCGATGGCAGCCTTTCCCGTTTGTTTATAGCCAAAAATCAAATCAATCCAGTAATTTAGCGATGAAGAAACAATCGAAGATTCAAGTGCCTGTCGATGAATAAGTACAAATAAGCGAGCTGATCCTTGGCACCTAAACTGTTTCGTGGTATTTTGTTAACAGAAATGTAAAGCAAGAGATATATTTTAAAAATTTCAGATTTCGAACTTATAAGGAAACAAAATACATAGCACCACTCTTCTCAGTTATTAAGGACTTGTTACTCATTGAAACATCTTATACAGAGGACTTGAATCTTCTCAAGGATTAGAAATTTCTGCAATTTAGCAGCATGATTGAGAAGTAAAATTTACAAATTTACATTATTTAAAATCCGTTACCACATTGGTAGAATAACATCGTCTACAAGATCGCCATTTTGACGTACTCCCAAATTCAGCTTTTCTTTATTTATCAAGAAATCGGGCAAATAAAAGAATTCAGGGATAAGTTCCTTGAAATCAGTGGTTGAGTCAAAGCTTGCCAAACGCCATATGGTTTCAATTGAATTGAATAATCGATCAGCAATGTCAAAATTGTTGTCTGTAAAATGACAACATAATTTTGTCCATTAATTTGAAGTTTCACAGTCATTCGATAATAAATTTTTTTTAGTTTCACAGTCATTCGATAATAAACAGTTTGCCACTTTTTTGAACATCCGAAGCGTTCGACGAATGGAGAAGTAAGGGTCCATTTTTGAAAATTTTTAATCGAATCCTCAATCATAAAAGTCATTCGCTGATGTTTATTTTGCAGCAGTAAAGAATAATAACAAGCTTGCTTCTTTTAAAATTTTGGTTCAAGAATTCACGATTTAAGAAATAAAACTCAAAGGCCAAAAATAACTGACCTTGATATTCAAGTGCAATGTCGGTAAATGGTGGCAATCTAACAAGATAATGTGCAACAATCCCGATATTCGAGTAATGACTACCATAATGATAAGGTCCAAGTATGGATGGTGGACTATAACCAGGCATTAATTGAACTTCTTCGCGAGCCAAATAACTATATTTTCGGAGATAGTGGTCCTCCAACCGCTTGTCCTGAATAGCCATTGGGCGGCTTAAATCTCTGCAAATTCTTTACTTCTGTATGAAAAAGTGACAAATCACTTACACATCATACACAAGTTTGTAATATTTGAACAATAAGTGATGAAAACTAAATTTGCTTTTAACTTCCCTATACAAATATGTGATACAGTAAGGTCTTTACACTCCGCATAACGTCTTGGAGAAAAACTCTAAAATTTCCGTGCACAAGAAAGGAAAAGTAGTTATATTGGAACCTTCCGCACATTTGCAAGGTAATCAATGTGGGAACGTTAAATGAAACTTTGTTTTACATGCAATCGCAGCTACGCAGTGGAGAACAATGTTTATAAATTTCTCAGTTGAATATCAAATGAATTAATCATTTCGAAATGGAACTTTAATGACGATTACACCCTTGAAAAGTGCAATTTGTAAACCACTTTTGGCTTCCATATATATGGCGCATTATCTTCATTTAACACTTTTTTCAAAGCAATAGATTTTTGTGTCGTCAAAGCATTAAAAAAATTATGAAGAAAATTTAACCGAACCTAAACGACATTGGATTGGAGAGATCCAATATACTGGATTTATAATCTGACAAAACAAATGGAAACACCGGGTATTGCATGAGGTCATTATATGAACGTCCAGCCAGCTTATTTAATTGCATCAAATATCTATAATAAATGCTGACTAATACTGATAAGCAAAGAAAAGTTCAACCGACTTCAAAAATTCACTTGCCAGGCTCCATTTAATTAGTAAATTCAGGATTTAATTGTAATTACAAATTAAATTTTGGCCTGGACTTTAAGGCATATGTCGTCAAAGGCAATAATGTTTTGAAAACTGTAAAAGAGAGATACAGCAAATCAAAAATTCATAAATTCTAGTACCGATGAATAAATTCGGCTCCACAATTTAAACTCCCTCAGACAAAGAAGAAACATAAGTTTATAGGAAGACATAATGAAACGAATCAAATTCTGTAACAAGAACTAACTCAAAATTTGTGATCGTTCCTTCTCGCCACAACTGTGCAATTGATTGTACAGATACGTCCGAAAAATCGGATAATTTACATAAATTGGAAGAAAGTATTTGCCAACCAAACTGATCGCGTTTCTGAAACACAACTTTTTTAGATAAGCCAAAAAAAAAGGAAACATTTAAGAGGGAAAAATTGCAGTACTGCAAAAAAGTAAACATTCATTTATCTTAACAAAGCGAAATTGATTTAAAGAGGAAAAACAAGCCACCACCCGAATTCTAAAATAATCAATTGCCATTTACTGACCGCTTGTTCCTCAAAAACAATCAAATAAGTTTGGCCGTTTGACAAGAAAATTTCCAGAGCAGTGTCTTTTAAAAGATAGTGCCGTTTATAGATTTCGATTAGATCACTGTAGCTCCATCGAATGAATAGTGTGTTGGCGCGACTTAACCTCTTCTAAAAGTGAAATCATTCAGTAACAAAAACAACAACATTTCAAATGATTCAAGACCCATATCAAATAATGCAACAAGAAAAAAACATAAAACAACATCTATAAAGAAATGGATAATCGCTTCACATGATTCCTCCATAAGTAGTTTAAAGTAACAAAGTAACACTGAGAATTCAAATGAAGAGTGTGACATCCTGGTTTTTGCAGGACTGCAAATAAAGACAAAAAAACTGAACACGTTTTTATGTTAAACTGTCAGTTTATCAGACACATCTGCTACTGAGTGGAACTATGAAGTATTTCAACAACTAAGTAGAAAAGCAAACCTGAACGGATCTTGTGTAGTCACTGTGAAAGTAAAATTTTTTATCACCAGCAAGAATTTCCCCGCTACTTTCAACTGTTGATCTGACAATCATAGCCGGTAGTGATAAAATAATACGTTCACCAGGTGCTAAACCGCCGTCCAAGCTCAATCCACTCATGTTTCTTCTTATATCGCTCTGCAAAAAAAAAAAAACAAATTTAGTGCGCGAATTAAACCTCATATCTTATTCCATATTTAAATTATAGTTTTAAACATTCTAGTTCAATAACATTATTATCGAACGCTCACTACAATCAGTTGTATTAACACAGTAATGTGACCCACATAAGAAAATAAGTCACTTATTCGAAAAAGAAATTTTACATCTTCTTACCAAAAGACGTTATGGCCAAATTATCTCTCGTTTAAACGAACCAATAAACGAAACAGAGGAGGAGATTTTCCTCGTTTTTTGGCATTGTTTTGCGACTGTGGTCGTAAAAATTTGATATCAAAGGCCAAATGCGAAGATATCAATCTACGGCGTTCCCTGTTTGGTCCTTCTGTAGAGTCAAGTGCCCAGCTTGATGGCCACGATTCAGGATCATGACAAAGGCCCTCAGGATGACAAAGCTCTGTCTGTAATATCTGATATTTTTGTAAATCAATAAAAAATCTTAACTACAATAAATTAAAGAAAGAATCCTTCTGAAATTCGATGATTCGTTTAAGTTTCAAGCATTAAATCGTACTTCAAATAGCAACATTAAAGAATGATTTATGCCCGATACGAGCCTATACGAGTTTACCGTACCATAAGACCATATGCAATGACAAGTTGCATTTGTTTAGAGAGTAGACCTTTCTGCTTGATACATTTTACCAGAAGAACTGTATAGTTACCAAACTAAAGCAAAGTATCCCAAATATATCGAACAAAATTACCAATAAACTTTCTAAAAATAGATCACTGGCTACATTCCTCAATTCTGATTCCCGACAGCATTCCATGAAATTCTTTCGTAGCAAATTTTGATCTTCTACAACTCGACACGTCACTTGCATCGCTATCTTGAATATACAAACATCGTCTTCTTCATCTCCGTTAGAAAAAAAACATAAAGAATATGCGAAATAGATTTAGCTCGATAAAAGCGATTGAAAAAAATAATAGCGCTGTGACAAGCATCACTCTAAATTCGATTTAGTACGATATTCGTATTATATTTAATTTAACGCATACTGATGAGAATCACCGTTTTTGTTCATAATATTTGTTAAAACAATTGATAGTCAGCACTTAATCGAGTTATCTAAAATTAAATAATTTGCTATAAAGACATTTTACGACCTCGCGTCGAATCCTTGCTTTATGTTTCTCATCAATGATATAGCGGGTTGTTCGTTGTTGTAACTCCGCTAGAAATTTGTTACGATATTCTAGATAGCTACGAACAGCCAGTGATTCATTCATATTCAAAGATATAAACCGATCTAAAATCCAAAGTTATAAACTATGGTAGAAATTAATATTAAATGATTTTGCTAAAAACGGAAGGAAAAGCTTTCAATTTCCCTCAAGCCGATGAACGGTATTTATTATTACCTTATAAATACATAGAAACATATGGTTCTAATGTAGGAGTGGTCCATTTTTTCAACTACATCTTTTCTACAGAGTTCTAGCCAAAGGTGCAGAAAAAATACACGAAAAAAACATAAAGTGAGACTTTTAGGCTCTAGAAGTGCAAAATACATCGCGGAATAAATATTGCTATGCGATCCTCAAGGAAAAATTTAATACCGTCATTTAAAGTCGCCAAAGGTGATTCAATCTGCAATTCTCTTAAGAATTTGATTAAATTTTCAATATCTTTTTGAAGTTCCGAATCCTTGATGGTATCCAATAATGCCAATTCATGCAATGACAAGTTTAGGGCACACTGATACTCCTTAAATAATCGTGGCGATAATTTCCGGAAGACAGGGATATTCAATTCGAACAAGAAATGTAAGTTATTTCTAACAAAAATCACGTTTGTTAACTTCAGCGTAAGAATAAATGTAAATGACAACCATCAGATCCGATACATCGGACATGTTGTCAAACAAAAGGGAAAAATTTTCAAGCTAACCAAGTCAGCGTCACGAAGGAACTTGAGATGATTTCTATTTGATACCAACGTCTTCACAATCATTAAACGTTTCTTCATTTCCCAGCTACTTCCCTAAAGAAATCGTCCACATGCTTCCAAAAACAAAAAGTATAAAAATTTCTCAGACGTAAACTTTTTTAAAGAAGAAACAAGGCAAAAGAATTTTGATATTTCTTTCATTTACTTCAAACAAGCTCAGATTATTTTTAAAGAGACTCAAAACTCGTAATTTTCGACATAGTCAAAAAGCCTACATTTGTTCCTCTGTTTGGTGCAGTTGAATTTAATCTTCTAGCTTTTGTCGATGCCGGAAAAAGTACAAAAGCAATAAGCGGACCAAGTAAATGTTTAGTACGATCGCGACAGGTGTTAATCAAACGCTGTGTTTTATTAAGATGCTCCGAAGTTATTGTTCGTGTATCATCCTAAAAAAAACTGCGCTTTAGTCGATAGAACCGTACAGTAAAAAATGTAAAAAGTCCACATTTTCAGGCAAAACGAATTAGGATCATATGGTAATATGGTACGGATGATGACATGTTATTAAAAAAAAATGAAATGAATTTTTCAATTCGAATAAAACAATAAAAGCCTTACTCGTTTGGAAACTAGAGATAGAAATGATAGGAATATTTCAAATAGTTTCACTTCTTGATTTGTAACAGCTTCAGGTGATTTCATTGGTATGTTAATAAAAAATTGCGAAATTTCATTAATACAGAATATCAGACGTTCTGCGCACTCATCTGTTGACGGTAGGCGTTTGTCGTAGCTATTTTTACAGGGACATTTCTGGTCTGAAATGTTTGAAACGATTATTTATTTCCTAAATTCTAGACTAGTTTCTGGACTTGTGCTGTTCTGCGTGTTTTCCTGAAATTTCTTTTCCCCTGTGTTGTTATCATGAAAAGAGTTCTAAATTGCTTAGAATTTTACAAGTCCCTGTAGATTTGCAACAGCCTTTACATACTTAGTTTTTGAATTAAAAAACGGATTTTCATGGTCACTGTTAAAGAATCGAAACACACGACCTCGAAAATCAGCAATTCTTCCAAGTATTGCAGAAACAGTTTCAGAGAGAAAATTGCTGACAAGCGAAATATCACTCTTCGCCTTGTCATCGGCCATATCTGCACTCTCTTGATCAGTACCTAAGCTATTCATTGAGTCCCAGTCTGATTTATCTGAAAAGTCGGAAAAAATTGGAAACACCAAAATTTTCAAGATTTTTTAAATAAATATCAATAAAGGGGATCTTGCTGCATCAATTACATTCATTTTACTTAATTTTGAGAGCTTGCTGGAAACTCCTTTCCCTTCGGATTGTAAAGTAAGCTTCTAAATATTAAGAACCTAACCGTACAACAGCAAGTTATTATTTGCATAAATTGAAATCAGTTATCTTCGACAAACCCGCCAAAATTCCTATTAAAAATAAAATTTCAAAGCAATACATTTTCAACAATTGTAACCGAAAATTTTACCACCATTTATGTAAAGCTCCTGGAGCACTGTCAACCATAATCCATAAACACAGGTAAGACCTTGACGAGCGATTTTTTCGGAATGAATGTCTGTGTTCAGAACTGCCATTTTCAGCAACCACTGCATCTTCTGACACATGCTATACAGATGCGAATTGCTGGAAAAATTGTTTAATAAGTAATGCAATTGAAAGCAAAGAAAAATCTACAATTTTTGACATAAAATCATATAAATTGATATGTTAACACACTTTAATTATCCTACCGATAAGGCAAACAAAAGCGCATAATTTTCCATACGATTCCAAACCAACATTCCATAAAGGGGGCTGTAGCATTTACGTGAATCAGATCGATTGAACTAGAAAAAAATTCATCATAAATTACGTACGGAATGTTCATATATTAAAGAATATTGAGAAAAGACCATTTGTAATAAAGAAGTTAAAAAGCTTTAAACTATGCTGTATACACGGGAGGAAGTGAAGCAATTCTTCTAAGAATGGAAACAACAGTAGTGCATAAACCAACGTCCATCATCGCTTGCATAAACAGTTCGTTTTCGTTGAATAACTAAAAGAATAGCTGGTAGTAAACTAAAAATTTTCAAGAATTTCTTTATATACAAATATAACCTATGCATGATGCATGCAGAAATTGGCTAGTCCATTATCTTCCAACTTTGCAACCCAAATATTGAACAAAGCCACTTTACTACTACGTTCATTTTGTTCAATATTTGAAAGTTTGCTATAAAGAATGACAAGAGTTAAAGAAAGAATCGAATTAAATAACCGCTATCATCATAGATGAAATATTCCAATATATATGTAGGCTCGAATGACGAACACTTTCTTCCCATAAAACGAATATCGCCTTCAATGATAAACTTCCGAATTGATTTACTTTTAAAGACGACATATGATCTGAATCCAGCCTAAAATTTTAAAACTCCAAAAAGAAAGTAAAAATTTGTGGCTTAAAAATGAACTTAACTACTTAAATTTAAAGAATAAGAATCATAATTTAACTCTATTAACAGAACTTTCTCGCCAATTCCTTACTTTATCAACTTAATCTTATAAACTTACTCATCGCTGAAACGAATTGCTTCTTCAAAAAGCAAGGAAAACAGTGATGAAGCTATTTCATCTGTTGCAGGATAACCTTTCATTTGATTAGAAAGTAACTCAAACCCATCGTTTTTTATGAAATTACATCGCATTTCTGCATTTGCTCGAAGCTAAAAAAGTTCACATTAAAAAATCAAATGTTTTTTGAAACCGAATTCACATCTAACGGATCTTCCAAAACATCTATCAAATAGTTCTGTAACTGCCCCAGCAGGAAAAATTTTTCCAAAACCAATGCAGCCTCATACTTTTATAAAAATTGAATATGTGAGAGGAAGATGTACCAAAATGTGCTTCAACAAACTGAACACATGATCTCGAAAGCGCTCATGAGGCTGATTTGTCAGTAGGACTATTACAGCTTGCCACGATATCTTCATGTTTATAACTTCATTAAATGATTCATCTGGAGCATTTTGAACAACTATCGCTAACTGTTCCATGCATTCTAGAACAGATTTACTATATATTGAAAGTAGATATTGCAAAAAAAAATGCAGCAAAAAATATTAAAAAATAAAAAAGAATACTTCAAATTTTTCAAGTAGCAAAAAATTTCACTATAAGAACTAAATTTTGGATTCCTGCAAAAATGGGACACAAATAATCAGAAATAAAGCGTATTAATAGTAATGAGAGCCTTCCCAGCTTAAGTTGAAGACAGTCAAGCATCAGCTTTCCAAAAGATTCTAAACTTAATTATTGTTTCCCGCTCAACGACTTAAAAACGGTATACCTTCAAAACTTCTTGTTAAACTTTCAGAAAGTGATACATGAAGAATGAAGGAAAGAAAACTCACTACAACGAAGATCACAAAACCAATTCACGAAGCTTTCCTCCTTTTCAACACTTAGTTCGTTTTCTTTGCTTTCATCTGATTCAGTTTTTGCTTCTTGTAAATTGTAAGGCTAAATTAAAGTGAATTCAACAATTAAGGAATTAAATTAAAAACAGTCGAACTCCGCTTTAATTTCAAATAAATTAGTCTGGAAATTATAATCTTACAAGAACAACTGTAGCAAATCATGATTGTGATAACAGAATAAATTAATTTCAAAAAAACCTTTTTGTAGGTTATGACAACAGAGAGATGAAAAAATATACAGATGTTAAATACTAACCAAATCTAATGTGCGTTTATTATAAGCATTAGTAGGTAGCTTTGAATCAGCAGAACATTCACCGATTGGATCACTGTCTAAACACGCTGCTTCATACATCTTCCGCAATTTTATTACTGAACGCTCTTTCGTCCAAACTTCAACAATCCGACCTACAATATTGTTCCAAAATATATTATCACTATCTTATTGTGCACTGACCGTAACCGTTTGGGAAAAATCATGAAACAAAAATGGCGACACTTTTCGTTTTCGAAAATTTAAAATTTTGACTTCTGTGAGCTTGCGCAATGCGGGGTGATCAACGAAGTTCTTGACACCTAATAAAAGTTCACATTATTATCGGTTTACACCTGGATGATATTGCAGGAAACAAACGCAACAAAGAAAGTTATACGAACTTTTTCCAAGAATATTGTCGTAATCTTTTAAACGACGCACCAAATCGCTATCTCCCAGCAAATCGAATTTAGATTCTTCTTGCAACAGTTCTGTAATCATATTTGTTTAAAACTTGAAGCAATTTGATGGTTTGCATTCCGCTGGCTAAGACCTGAATAAGCTGGTCACAACTTAGAATACAGAATGGATTCATGAATCTTCAAGACCACAAAAAATTATTAACGACTTATTCAGGTAAAAAACTTAGCTGCAAATAATGCACCTTGCTCTAGCCAATGAAAATGGTCCGTGCTGTCGTAGTTAACGTATGTATGGGCAGCTGAGTGGGAAAGAAATATGAAATCCCACAGGCAAATTATTCCTTCATCTACTGTTACTGAACCTAGCAATTTACAGATAATCGTTAACAGAGCATCAATCAATAGCGTAACATCATGCATCTCAACTCGGTAATCTTTATCATCTTGAAGCATTTCCAAAATTGTCTGGAATTAAATTTAACAAGATAATTTTGAGTAACTTTATTAGTTTTAGTAGCTGGTTCCTATTCAATAATATCAAACAATTCTAAGATGCAGTGATACGGGAAAATTCACTGCTAATAAATTGTTATTGCTAATAAAGGCTAGGAAATCATGTTTTATGCAGCATGCTACAAGTGACTGAAAATCAACCTGAAAAATTTTCCTAAGAAAATTGACTCGCTTCAACTGCTCCTTGCTGAATGTAGCATATTCTGCTGTTTCTTCTGAAATGCAATGAGCAATGTCTTCTAATGTAATCCGCCATTGTAACATCCTTTCTCGGCCTTTCCTGAAAATTATTGACACATTGAACTCTAATTACCACTGTAAGTTTTAAATTTCAGTTGTAAGTACGGATCATTAACATATGAGTGGATGTAAGGAGATAAGAAATTATAAAAAACAAAACAACAAGAAGTGATGAATGGTTAATGGAAGTGCTGGTGTTAAAACAAACCATATCGAAGGAGAGCAAACCAAACGCACTACGAACTCTGGATCAGTAATGAACCATTCTTTCGACCTTTCATCCAAGAATTTTATAGAAGATGGCAATGAAATGTATGTATTTCGGAATTCCTGGAATACCTCTTGCTTTATATAAAGAGCCTTCATATGTATTGTTTGGAATAAATAAATGTAATTCTAATCGAAGTTTGTTAGTGTCCAAATATTCATTACCTTCAACATCTGATTATTGAGATAAGCAAGTGATGACGACAGACATCGTATTACGCAGTTATACACATTTGAAAGAGTGTGATGGTCTGTTAAGGGGTTAACTCGTCGTAGAAATAGGAATAAAAGGCGAAAAGTAATTGCCTGTTCATATGCGCTGTGTTTTAGGTCAATGGCCTGCAATTTTTTGGCAAACTTCGACAAATATGAAATAGTATAAAAAGACATGCAGCTAGAATTCTTCTAGTAAACGCCTGAAAAGTGTAAATTCGATTATACTGTATTTTACTGTAGATCAATGTTGATTATAGAATAGTGAAGCAGCTAAAACAAATGAAATGTTTTTGAACTTATACACAAGCATAGATGACTGATACGCTTTGGTGTTATTGCTTAAAATTCAACAATCAATAATTTACCTCTGCAAACATAAAAAGGAAAAGATTTTGTGAGCCAAGCGATAGCCAGCAATCACTGATAGATGTTTTCCCCGATCGGTTCACCATTGGATAACTGCACTCCAACAGACGTCTTTCAGTGGGAGGTAGATGACGGGGCTGTACTTTTTCCTGGCTATTTGGTGAATAAGATTTTTGTTGTAAATATACCATCCGGTTTCTAAATAACCACGTTTGTTCGACCATGAAAATTAACTTTCACAAAAAAATGTTTCGACCTTACGAATCATGTTTCATCATACGTGACACGAAAGCGTTAATATAATCGTATAACTTAGAAAAACAATGCCGTATGCTTCAGCTACATAGAGAAAACAAATTAAAAAAAAACTGAAAAAGCACCTTATAATAAAAATAAAATCTTGCTGAAGTTGAGTAAATGCAGTCTCAACATCAGCAAAAAGCTCGAGAACTGTGCTTTGTTGAAAATAAACGTCTCGATTAGACAACAACGACGTCGCTCTCTGCATCACAGAACTGATATTACATACCATCAAAGAAATGCAGTCACAGCCAAGAGCACGTAAGAGAAGCACTTGTGGAGCTTTCAAAATACCTGAAAGATCAAACAAGTTACAATTCTTCCTGTAAACTCTTTTTTTCAGTTCCTACTAAATCTATAATATATGGGAAACTAAGGGCAAAAGTTCTTTAAAAATCCCCGAATGAAAATTGTTGGGATTAAAATAAAACAATTGGAAATTAGCTACCTTCCTTAAGTATTCTGTAAATTGAATGAGATATGAATCCATCAACCAAAATGGTAATGATTACTAAAAAATGGTTAATATTCATTACCTCGAAATGAAAGAATTGGTGACAGCTCATAAACTGCTCTCGAGCAAACCAAATTTTTTTGTAGTGCACCAAAGCCGAACACAAGCGGTAGCTTTTCTAACGATTTTGTACACTCACGTTTCATATGCATAATGAAATGTCGAGAATTAATCCATATCTGTAATTTAAAGAAATTATAAAAATCCATTCCGCAGAAAGCAGAATAAATGAACAAACACCAGAAACAAGTCCTTATTAATCAATCTCCGAAGTTTTCCTCGAAATAGACGAAAAGGAACTACGTTTTTTCCTTTTTTTGGGAAAGAAACTATCAACAGTAGAATATGTTTAAAATAAAGTAAAAACACTAACATGCACTGCATTGATCGAACCAACGGCAATCACTGACACTACAATATGGTTCCAAGAATCATTCATTAATATCGATCGAAGCCGTCTTCTGCGTCTCATTTCACCATTGAGAGTAATACTCAAAGATTACAGTGTATTAGTTGTAATCCTCAGAAACTACCTAACAGTAAAGAGACCAAGCAAACTTACTTCATTTCTTAGTACTTTTAATATATATATATATATTATAATATTCTGTTAGTTTTAATATGCATGATTCTGATTTATGCACAAAAGTTTCACAGGTAAATTTAGTGCTCATATCGGAAAGCCTAAAAATGATTGTAGAAAGTAATACCCTGAACAAAATATGATACAGATATACTAAAAATTCTCAAATACGACAAAAATACCTCATGTGTAAAGTACGAGCATTGGATGACACCTGAAGCAGAAAGCTTAGATTATTGCTACCCAATGAACATACTGGGTAAATGTGTTCGGAAACAGCAGCGATTTCCTGAAAATTCCGACTAACAGATTTAAAAATGAATTTATGGAAAAAGATTTAACTAAATTCGCAGCAACAGGATTTGAAACATACGGAATATGTTAGAACAAAAACATGTACATTTGAAAACGGCAAAAAGCCACTAATATTAAAGCATATTTATACCGATTTTCAGCACGTAATAGAATTGGCAAAATATCCTAAGCAAGCACATAAATGCATTATATCTATATTTAAATGGATATCTTGATTAATTTATAAGTTTCCGGACAAGTTCATTAGGTTTGAGCTATTAGAAATTCAGATGCCCGGAAATTCAAATTAATAACATAAAGTAGCCTTCCAAGTTTGATACTATGACCATAAATACATCGCACCTTTTCCTGGCCTTCTTGTGGTAATAGCCAAAACGAAACGGTAAGCCCATCTGTTATGCATAGTGAGCCGTCAAGGACAAATTTTGCAGCACAACATCGATCGAAAGAATTTCCTTCATATTTACTGATTGTTAAACTGCTCAGAGATCCAGAAAGCAATTGAGTGTTACGTATTTCCTCAACACGTTCTCCACAAAATAAAACACCCAGTGATGGAGCTGATTTTCTTGTCTAAAATTTGCTTCCGATTATTCAACAAACTTCAACTGCCAATATTGCAAGTATGATATTAATGCAGATTAATAATTTTTGACCAAGTAATTTATTTCGACAAATTACTAGCAAGAATTGATGCAAACATTTTACCCAATCAAACGGAAAATTATTTCGCAATATTCCATCGCGGTCAAATCTGATATGGGAATGGATTTTTTGGGGGAAAATATAGATGTCCTTCGGTTCAACTTTGTGATTCAACAGTAGTTCCAATAAAGCTTCGGTTAAGACTACCTTCAAATTAGTAAAATTTGTTTTCAAAAATGAAAATTTATGAAAATGAAACTATAATAAACATGGTGCTTGCAGGACTTTTAATACACATTACTGAAAAACTGAATTGATTTTAGCGCTCATTAACTGCTCAATCGTGTGTTCTTTACCCTCCTAACAAATCAACGATAAACAGTGATTCCGCAATATCAAACAACAATTTCTGGTTCAATTAACCAGAATAGAAAAGCTATACTAGCAGATGCAACTTTTAAGACCTATTAAAAGCCCCTTTACCAATGTGTTACTAATGTCACCAGTCTGAAGTGATAGAAAAATAATCTAAAAAGTTGAATACGTGTACCTGCAAATAACGAGCACTCCTCACAATTGTAAACACATTTCGTATATCCGACGGCGCAAGATTTCTGGAAACTATATCAAAATAGCACATGAGAAAAATCCGAAAGCAATTACAAGACACTGATATTTCAGCCAGTACTCGCAGCAAATCCAAAATGATATGGTTTAACTGTAAAACATTTTATATGGTTATTAATCCTAATAAAATCTAACAACAAATAAGCATTTAAAATTTTATGAAACATTCCCCTGACAGAAAATAGCAATTCAAAATACTTTATAATTGCCAAAAAAGTCAACCCAGTAATTACTCACCTTGTTTAAAAGAATACATTTTTCATTTTCACCAAATTGAACACTTGAAATTGCATATTGAAGCATACGACATATTTTGTGAATATAGTACTCATTATGGGATGAAACACTACGATTAACTTTAAGATGTTTTTGAACCAGTAGCATTGAAACAATAAATAACTGTGAAGAAAATTTATCAGTACCTAAAAATTAAATTACAACACAAAAAAGGAAAATGCTAGAAGTCGTTTAGAAAATATCGATTCAAAAATAATTATAGCCTGATACGCGATCGTATCACATTATTTAAAAAATTATAAAGCATCAAAATAGTAAAAATATACTGATTATATTTTATCCTCAACACACCTATTCACTGCCAAAAAAGTGAAAATAATATAAGCTGAAGTAACTGCAAATAATTAAAAAAAATGGCATGTAGAACAATTAAAAACAAATCGTTTCCATTACAGGCTTAATTAATATATTCGGGACCTACTTTTCATTACTCCATCAACACGTGATGACTCGCGAAAGAGTTTATTCTGAACAGATGAATATGCCGTAAAAAGAAGTACTTGTATAAAGCATTCTAATAAACGCATGTTTGAAATGAGTAACTCATTATTAAGCAATTTAGATTCTATCCATTCCAGAAGGTTTTCCTAAATCGTTATTGAAATTACAAGACTTTAAATGAATTCATAGGTTAACTTTTTTTTTTACTTTAAACGAATTCATCTCCTTTCTCCAATATGTTACGTACAAAGGAACTTCAAACACAACCAGATCTTGGCCCACGACTTTTCTTTCGCTGACTATCTGAATATATTACTCTCTAGATATAAGCAAGAAAAACTGAAACTGACAAAATTTACACTTTTCGCAGAAATATTCACCTCAGCTGTACCTGTTGCAAGGACAATTCGCAATGACACACTAAAAAGCTGACTTATGCGAAGCATATGTGAGTAAACCTCGCTGGGTGATAGCAACCAATCCATGGCAATACCAACAAATGCTAAGCCATGCTGTCCAGCACATTTTAGAAACTCAGACGGCAAAGCTGTAAAATTTGCAAAGTGATTACAGATTACGATTGTATTTCGGAAAATACATCACACAAGCATAGACGTATAAAATGGTTCCGCTTCATCCTCTAGCTAACTAATCATGAAATGTAAAAGAGCTATTCGGATAAATTTAAAAACTTCACTATCTTCATACGATCATATTAAAGGAATTTTAATCAAACATAGAATCAATCCATTGTTTGATTTGAAAGCGTTAGAATTATATTTATTTGTTTTTCTTTACCAGCAATAGTAACAATAAAACCTTTTTCAGTGTAGCAAGATAACAGCAGTAACAAAAGATCGGCAACATGAAGCAATGGAATAGCAAAATCAGTAATGCCAATTAAGGTCCAGATATCCGCATTCGCACATGCCAGTTCGCGAGCAAATCGATCGCTTATTGATTTTGCTAAATCTTCTGTCTGAAGAAAGGGCTGATAAGTTTTAAATGTGAAAATTCTATATGCAAATATCTAAAATAAATTTCGAAATACTTTACATATATTGCAACAAATCATGATTTTTCCGAAGTAAATATTTATAAACAAATCATAGGAAGAATGTTATCAGCATAAACTTACCTGTTTGGAACTGATCAGTTCACTTCCGATTGTAATACAACGCTTACAGATAATATATACAAGGCTGAATGATGCATCAGAAGTTTCGAGAAGCGACACAAACGGTAACACCACATCACTGAAGCTCAATAATTTTTTTCAAAAGTTTACAATCAATATATAGAATATAGTACTATAAATACATATTTTAAAATCTTGAACATTACGTTAGCTTAAAATAAACAAATGCTGTTGAGCCAGTAGAATTATCGCGCTTTTATTTTGCCTGAATACTCACGAATACAAAATCATTTGGCTGTCCTTCGCACTATTAAAAAGCTTTAAAATAACGCTAAAAGTAACTATACCTAATAGCAAATTCGATAGCCTTTTGTCCGATTAAGTGTTCAGCAAGGAAATCAGCTATAACATCACACTGCACTGGAATGTCGTCTAGTTTAGCACCAGTATTCCACTGTTCGGAAAGTGCCAATTCGACTTTTAAACGATTTAAAATTGCCGTACAGATAATTTCTACATCTCCCATTAGCAAAACTACAAAAATCTCAATACTTCAAGCATTCGAAAAAAATTTTTCGAGTTTATAAGTTCCATATAAAAAATAAATTTTGATCAAAAAATTTTTTCATCAAGATGGTAATATTAATAGAGAAATTCTTCCGTTTCTTATTCAGCGATGGTTGCAATAAGAAATTATTATTATTCGAGAAAGCAAATCATAATTCTATCTCAAATCACTATACCCAAAGAACTCCTTAGAGAAAGAAAGAAAATGTTCTTTCGTTTGCCCTTTAAAGCTTCATTAAGCTTTATTTTAATCGACTATCTCTAGGTAACAAAAATTATTTTTAAACTTGGATAGCTCGAATTTCCTGTTAAAGATGAGTGAGTGCTTGCAATACTAAAAATTACATGGAAAAATTAACGATAGCGCATGCAATAGACAAATTAATTTCGTTCCTTGTAAACTACCAATCCGATTCTGCAATGATATCAAGAATTCACTCGATAATGCCACAATATTTCTGTAACATTTTTTAAAATAACAGTTGAAAACTCGCTTTCTTTTTGAAAAGAAAAAAATAATTTCGATTTATTTGTTTTACCTCGATTTAATGTAGAAATACTAAATCTTACTCTCTTTTGATTGTTAAAAAATTTACCGTCTGTCAAAATTATGCCGTTGTTTTGCAATAATTTCTACACATCGATCAGCAAAAGTATCCATTAGATGGATTGAGAAGAACGATGTAATGAATGAAGTAACGTGCATGAAGGAATAATATTCATTAGGCAGGGAGAGAGCACAGCTTAGGATGCCCGAGACTACAGCTCTGAAAATAGAATAAGCTAAATTTCTCCAGTGCGAGTTTTGAAGCAACCTCGCTTACTGATCAGAAAAGATAGAAATTCTAAAGAGATTAAGGTAATGATAATAAATTATACAAGTTTTTAACGTTAGTTTATAAAAGTCCATTAATAAGGAAGAAGTCATTGGAATTCAAAATTTCAATACCACAAGCATTAAAATTTTTTACGAAAAAACAAGAAATCGAACTCTTCAGAACAATTCTTTATGATTTCCGTAATGATGTCATGCACGAATACATATGCGCTCCGTACTACTTCAAAATAAGGAGCTCGTGTGCTGTTTCCCTATAAAATTAATACAATTTTATTAGAAAAAGTTCTTGCTTATCCTTGCAAATAATGCTGTAAGTTTTAAGCAGATAAACCAGCTGCAAATCAAAAACAGTAAGCAGAAAATAGTCCAGCATGCCATGTGATTTTTAAATTAATCTCTGTCTCATACTTAACCATCTCCTGCGTTTCTTCCGAAAGCAATGAATATAACCTTGAAATCACAGCTTGACTTCAACAACGATTTCTTGAGCAAAGCAATTCGGTTCGAATACTGCACAATGTAATCGGAGAAATGGCTAATAATGCCGACAGAAAACGTGGAAGGAAGATGTTCAATGGAAATAAACAACTCTCGTGTTAATGGAATGAACTGTTCATCTCTACACAGAGAAATAGACTTCAAAATGATCGAAAATATCTTAGTCGAAATATGCCTTGATTTAAGTAGCAAGATAAGAATATCAAGTACCGTGATCAACAATCTGAAACAAACGCTTTAATTTATACTCAAAATGTACCAAGTTTTCTAATAAAATGTGTTTTCAGGACATGCTAAAAATACATTTGTTCTTATAATAATAAGTGGTACCAAGTTGCATTTCACCTGTAACATTTTGTGATTCCATCAAGCAAATTGTATCGATTACCATTACATAGCTCAAAATCAACATTTTGGGAATGCATACGAGCATTTATGTTACTAATCATCTGAAACATAGAGCTCACTCAATATATTTTTATCAAGTCAGTAATCAATTTAGAATTAAATATCAGCTAATAAACAAATTCAGAACTCGAATAGTAAAGATTTTTAAAAAAAAAGGTTTAAAAAAAGATTTAAGAAAAACAAATAGCAAAAAATTAAAAAATAATAAAAATCTTTATTTTTTTTAATTTGAATGCCACCAATAAGTATCTTTTTTTGGAAATGTGCATACCTTTCTCGAACAGCAAATAATGCTCTTGAGTAGCACACTTTGAAATGCAAACCCTGAGACGTCATATAATTCGTCGTATAAAAAATTTACTGAACCTCTCAGAAGCAAAGGCAACATCACTTCCCAAGCAAAAACTGCTTGCTCATTTTTACCAATAACTATAAGAACAACAGTAAAGCACATGATATGACTAAATTAGGGCTTCAGTATTTTAATCCAATTTCGAAATTGAAAACTCAATATCAAGTTCAGCTTCAGTTTATAAATTTGCTGAGATTACTTCACAAGTACTTGTTATTTATGGAAAATCATTACGGTACTAGATAAAATAACTACACATTCAACTGTTCCTGACACTACCAGAATACACAGTGAACTAACTTGCAAGATCGTGAGATAAAAGCTGCTTTAAAACCAATCCGTATACACTGCTATTTTCAACTAGTCGAGCAAATATTGATAGTGAATACGCAAAAATTTCGAATTCACATTTTATATCAGGTGAATGACCGACAAGTTTGCAATACATAACTTCCAGAGTTACATCTTCCAGTACATAATTTGCTGCCGAAGACCCTGTGAAAGAAATTCGTTGGCTATAAATTTAGCTCTCAATATATTCTCTACGTGAAACATCTCAAGCGTGAAGATCTAATGTAACTTTCAGAGCAAGAGAAAGGACTGATATATCTTAATCATGTGGATGTTTCACTTAGAGAATATTTTGAAAGCAACGAAATTCCACAAAATCAACAAAGTACACTTTCTACAATGCAATATTTTCGTTGGCTCAAATAAATCACAAAGAATTTTGATCTGCCTATCCTGAAAGAACTGTTGCCAAATATAAAAAAGATTCCTAAGATCTCGTTTTAATGTGTCATACTCGTCTGATTAGCTATATGCCTACTAAAATTTGCACCGTAAATAACCTCTTGCTACCTAATTTATTTACACAAATACCTGCGAGAATTGCTTCAGACTCCTGTTCTACTGCAAAACCGTCGCGATCGAGTTGGAGAATATTATTCCAGATAGCCATCTAAAAAATGCATCTAATAAACACGAAACTAACCGATGCGTAATATAAACCATAGCAAAACTATAATAGAGATTAGGTTAAACGTTTTTTATAGACGAAAATTGTTGACACCATTTGAAAGGGAAGACGTTAGTTCTTTTCTGATATGAATCTCTTTTATTTAATAACCAAAAATTAAAAAAAAAAAATGTTTACAATATTTCGTTGCTTTCTTTCAGAAAATTTGCTGCTCTCTTCCTCGCTTTCCATATTTTCCTCTTCATTACAACGTTCACATTGCAAATTTGACAAGGACAATGCATCAGAAACAGATATTTCAGTGGAGAGACAAGAAGATGGAAAATTTCCTAAGTAAGTAGCCAACTTCGCAGCTATTTGTTCGCTGTGTCCTTCTAATCCTGCAAAATCGCAAAGTTTTAAAGTAATTTATGATTCTCATAGTGCGATAAGCCAGTATATCTCACTACTCTGGCTCTTCCAGAAGCAATATTGATGTGTCACCCAAAATATCATTATTCTTATAAAGTTACAGTGGAAAAGAGCTTAGTAGGACCCAAAGAAATAAATTTCTTTAACTCATCAAAATTTTCCTTGTTACACATAAAGGCAGATTTTGGAAACACTTTGAACTTATTAAGATCTGCAATATAGTCTTCAGTATTTGAAGTGTTCGAGTACTATTCATCTAACAATCTTTTGTCTACAAAACAGTTCTTTCCCATGGTCTTTTTTCGTGTCTCAAATTTACTTTTGTGACGTTTTTTCTAAATGTTTTTATATGATCTAACAAAATAAACTGACCACAGTGTGGATTGAGCGGTAGATGCGCGACGATAGCAAGCAATAAAGATGTACGAGATCCAACAGTTTCATCACTTCTTTCCAAGCTATCTCTCAAGTGAGCCAACAAGGTCATTCGCCAACCTGCGTAAGCATTAAGTCCCAGTTGCTGCCAACGTTCACAACCTTTTTCTTCTCCTCCTTGTTTTTTATTTTCCGCCGCCATCTACACATACCTGTAATAAATTACATCCATTGCACCTCTCGTTCAACTCTACAGTCCTGAACATTGCCTGGCCCTTTCCAATTAGATTAAAGTTAAGAGAAAGTTCCATCACGTACCCTGGAACTTTCTATCACGTACCCTAGTTGACGTTAAATAAGAACACATGCTACGTCACACATACGAGTGAGTGTCTTTAACAGATTTGCCGTAGGCGCGAAAAACAAGCTTAAACGGCCGTCTCCTCAAATTACTCGTCGGGCGTTGCAGCGTTTACATTTTAGTATCGCTTAAAGCTTCATGTGTTGATGCTTCCGTTTGCTGCGGAACCCGAAACCTGATGGTAGAGTAGCTTTCTCGGATCGTGTGTAATCTTATATAGTACTTCGGCACATCATTCCGACGTGTTCGAAATATCTTAGTAGATGGAGAAACGGTGGTACAGATAGTTGTGCTTCAGATAACAGACGACTGGGTGCCCTTGGAAGGGCGATGAGTGGAGGAAAGAGCGATCAATGTAAACGACCGGAAAAGGTAAAGAAGTGGCGGAAAATACTGTATGAACAACAACCGTTTGAAGATGAATACAGTGGTGGTAGTGAGTTCCTGAAGGAGCTGAGAACAAACAGTGAGTTTGTTGCGAGCGAAGCCTTATCGTGTAGTTCATGGATAATGCTATGTTAAATTAGCCGTTGAATTCACAGTCTCTCGAATGTGGCAATACGAAGATTTGACTACTCGCATTTTCACTGTATTTAACTTCTGATAAGCTGTGGCAGATTTGGAGTAGAAAGCTTGATGTGTTCAAAAAGATTTTGCAAATATTTCCGAATTTAAATTGTCACTCAGAGCAGTTAGGTAATTCGGAACTTTTTGTTTGAAATGGTAGTTAACCATGTAGTTGGTTCAACCTCATTACAGACAAATTTTCTTGTTTTTTTTTTGGATTTCTTTTTCTTCATTACATTCTAATTTTAGTGACAGTGGTGGAATATTCATTTGTGGAAGCAGTATGTGGTGCTAGCCTTGTTATGCTTCATTCCAATGCTATTATATTTTATTATTTGATGTTTGATTCAATCAAAAATAGTTCCATAAGTTCTGTTCAGCATTTTTCTTTGATATTCACTATTGCGTTCGCCCTATACACCGTCTATTTGTATATGATCAGACCAAGAAATCTTGGGGATCACGCTTATACTTTTATCACACTTCTTTGTTTTGGCTATATGTTGACACCTATTATTAGGTTTGTTTTATTACGTCTTTTGAAAATACTTTTTGAAATTTGATCTTTATTTTAAATAGTTTCACTCAGTAGTTCCTCCTGATAGTTTTTATTACTTCAGTCATAAATAGTGACTACAATAATTGAAGTAGCATTTAAATTTTCTACGGATTTAAAAATCTCCGATTGTACGATCTGGGACAGTAAAATGAAAGTTTGATTTTCTAAGTTTACTTTTTAAGGACACTGACGGATACAATTAGCACGGATACCATTTATGCTATGTCTTTCATACTTTTTCTCACGAGCTTTATTTTTCATGACTACGCAATGGCTGCACCACTGTAAGTTATGTTGTGTTCTTCGGTAATCGTGTAATTTGGGTGATACAAGATGTTTCTAATATCAGGGCAATGAAGTCATCATTTACACTTTCATTGGAATTGAAAGTATGTAGCAGTTTGCACATAAGCACAAGTTTCAACTTTGTTGTTTTAAATCGTAGAATTCGGATGATTTTTCGAAATAAATTGAAAATTTACTGGAAGAAATTAATGCTTTTTTAGGGTTTCAACGATATTGTCCGTCAACCTTTCTCTAGCCGCGTCAGTTTGTTTGGTTTCGCGGGTATCATCAAACGAATCTGCATTCGGTCTCCTGGCCCTTTCAGTGCTACTCTTCTCATACTGGCCACAAATGCGTAATTTATTGTACAGAAAGTGGTCGAAATCACCATTGATACTGATCATTTTCTCTTCGTCTCTTCTTTTCAGTGCATTGCATCAACTCTCCCGTTCACTCAGCATCTTTTACTTACTTGTACTAACCTTTGTTCTCCTAATTTGTCCATCGATCCTGATGATAATGCAACCATGGAAAAGGTATTAAGAAATTGCAAGCTTTTGCTTTTATCTTAAAATAGCACATAAAACTTTTGGTATCAAAGTGAAATCAGAGGCGTTCTTTTTCTATATAGAAGGAGCATTAATTTTTGAAAGGTTCAGCATTTCACCAATTCTAGATATGTTTCAGTACAAAACATGGACCATGGGATGAGGCAACAGCAACCTTCGAGCGATGACTCCTTTCTACTGCATTGATGGTTCTAATAATGATGAATTATTTCCGATGTGATAGTATTAATTGTTTGTTATAAAGCTTTCAAATGGATACTGTAAAAATTTTTGCTCAAAACATAAAATATATGTCTGTCAAGATTTCTTAGCTTTAGTAAACCGTATGTGAGAAGAAAAGTTCAGTAAGTACTGAAATGGCAAAGATGGGTGGCGGCGGACATCATACACGTCACTTATAGTGTGGTCTAACAGGACAAAATGTCAGGTTCTGTGGAAAGTTCCTAGAGAGAAGAGTGGCAGTGTAAATCCACCCTTTTCATGAAAATCTTATCACAGTTACGACAATATTTTATGCTGTGGGCTTAATTACAATCGTTGGAATTCGTTGCTGGCATTGATATATTTGTTGAGCGTTTAAAAAAAAAGCGATTTCAATAGAAATGTTCTCCATCCGGCGCTCCCCATCCGACTAGTTATTGAAGCTCTGCTCTGTCTCTCTCACTGAGCACTTCTCTTCCGTAATACTCTTGAAAGCATGTTCATTTCAATAGATTTAATCATATGATTGAAGGAAATTTAGGAAGATCGGTACAGTATCTCTTTTCTTGCATCCGTTCTTACAAGTAATGCAGTGTTTTTACACTGTGTCCTTCAGTTTCGTATATCAGTTTGTAGAATAGATGAGATTGATATGGTAAGAATGTAAATGCAAATGTGCTGCGAAAATTGTAGACTGTCTGAATTTTATGAGTCACAAGGACTGATTGCTTCATTGCTTGAGATTCAAACAATGAAGCAATCAGTTCGAAGCGTAGCTTCGTAATTCGTAAGTTTGATTTGATGCGTAACTTATAACAATAATGTGCTTCCATTTGTCCCGACGGATGGCTAAGTGTCAACAAATTTCTAATTTTCTATGAACGAGGTGGCATGATAGACCACACATTTCTTTGTTTTGCTCGAGTTCCTCACACCTGTTCACTTACTGATTTCTTTATGTGACAAAATGCATTCTTTGTTCCCAACGAAATTAATGCTTAATGAAATTTGGCATGTGGGAAATTTCAGATGAAAAGAGTTAAGGATGGATCACTTCTCCTTTCCACCTCTTTCTTTCCCTCTTCCTTCCACGAAAAGGGTGAAGCTGCATGATGCAGAGGATTCACAGATTAAAATTTCATTTCAATGGAACTTTCGTTACTGCATGCTTCATGAATTGCAGAAAAGACTTTGATTTGAATTAATACTTCCTTATCCAACTTCATTCAGTCTCCTGCAATAGTTACCATAATTTTTAAATAAGAACTGTTGTTACTGAAACTATTTCTACTTGGAAAGTTTTAGCATTTTTGATTGGAACATAAATCCTCGAAATTGGACAATTCCCTATTAATAATAAAATTTTCCTTCTCTCTTTGTTCGCAAATATTAGCATCATTTTTACTGCATTTTCATCAAACAACAATAAATAGGTTGGTCTGATTTAGGCCCGTATTTCAATCGCTTAGCATTTGAGTGATTTTTGCATTTTTAATTATTTTCTGTCTAAAGGAAAAAAACCTCAGAAAACCACATGAAAATAACAAATAATAAAATTTTGAAAGTTTAATGAGTCAGTTTAACAAATATCTTGCATCATAACAACTCTCCACTCTCTTACTTCAACTGCGTAAACAGTTCCATTTCAATCGTACTCTTCCATTTTCACAACCTTCGAAATTGGCAAAAGGGAGAAAGAAAAGGAAATCGCTTGCACAATCGATTCGTTAATCAAAACTGAAAATGAGCAAAACTGATATCGAACTACAATATGCTTGGTCGATGTTGTAGCATTGTGCACTATTACACATATATACGTGTACACACACACACACACACACACACACACACACACACACACACACACACACACACACACACACACACACACACACACACACACACACATGCATATATATACACGTATATATGCAAATATCAATTACACGACGAAGGGCCTTGCACTGTGTTTATTTTGCAAAAGGGTAATTTCGGTGGTTCCTCGTCATTAATTCTCCATGGATTGGCCACTCTCGGCTCGATAAGGCTTTGTCCAGCGCTGTGCTACTGACTGACTGCATGGGTCTATCAACATCGATTTACACACAATTTCAAATCGACCATTGTTTCTCTCACTAAATTCTGTCGAAAATCGAATAGCTAGCACCATTACTCTCATGCAATTCTAATTCGTGATTTATGAATATAATGACGCAGCTAATTTTTATTAAACAATTTCATTTGATTTCGATGTCTCAATTTTTTCATATAACTTTTTTCTTCATCGGAACTCTAAGTGAAACGTTATTGCCGTAATGGTTTAATTATAGGACACTGATAAACTGAGATTCTGTAAGTTATCCTAATTATGGATAATCTATCTAAATTGGATTAGTCGGGACTGGTTGATATTCCTCATCTCAGAGCTTTGTTCCCATTTCGTAAGGCCTGTATTAGATGTAAAATCATCTACGTCAACAAATACATCTGAGAGTGCGTTATAATTTTAGAGATTTTGAAATTTATTCTTTTATTATATGTAGCTGTGACTGTTGACAGTAACATCTGTCTACTTCTTCCGGTAATGCTTCTTTCAATGGCTAACTGTCAGACTTTGATTTAAGAATCGTGAAATTTCGTTAAACATGGCAACCATTTCTCTCATTGCGAGGAAAGAGCATGCGTGTCACATTCCATGTGACACAATTTGCAAGTGCAGATTTGTTCGATCCTTCGCACAGAGAAAGAAAAGGAACGCAAGACTGTCTGAGTTCTGAGAGGATCGTTAGTGAGAAGGTGGAAGTGGCTGTTACAATAAAAGTATTGGAGATGGAAGGAGAAAAGACTGAACGAATGGGACGCGTTCGTTACTCATCAAATGAGGTTCATCCCATCCATCCCATTTCATTCTGTCCACCTACTACTACTCATCCCACGAAAGTAATCCTCTCTCTCTCTCTCTCTCTCTCTCTCTCTCACTCACCTAAAACTTTTGCATTCCGCCCGCTCACACATTTGCCTAATTTATTGCTTAATCAATTCGTTTTTTATTCACCAAAAAAACTATCATTGGACGAGTGAAGGAACTATCCATTTAACATTGTAATGGCATTTTTATGCATGCAAAAGCATGAAAACGCATTTCATGTTCAGTAGCAGTAGCAGTAGCAGTAGCAGTAGCAGTAGCAGTAGCAGTAGCAGTAGCAGTAGCAGTAGCACTAGCAGTAGCACTAGCAGTAGCAGTAGCAGTAGCAGTAGCAGTAGCAGTAGCAGTAGCAGTAGTAGTAGTAGTAGTAGTAGTAGTAGCAGTAGCAGTAGCAGTAGCACTAGCAGTAGCAGTAGCAGTAGCAGTAGCAGTAGCAGTAGCAGTAGCAGTAGCAGTAGCAGTAGCAGTAGCAGTAGCAGTAGCAGTAGCAGTAGCAGTAGCAGTAGCAGTAGTAGTAGTAGTAGTAGTAGTAGTAGTAGTAGTAGTAGTAGTAGTAGTAGTAGTAGTAGTAGTAGTAGTAGTAGTAGTAGTAGTAGTAGTAGTAGTAGTAGTAGTAGTAGTAGTAGTAGTAGTAGTAGTAGTAGTAGTAGTAGTAGTAGTGGTAGTAGTGGGTGCGGAAATGCGCCTATTGCATCCATTGACTGTTCCGCACGAGCAGTTCAACTCATTTGGAAGGAACGGAGTGGATGAAGAAGGTGGCAATGAGGATTTAACAAGGTGTGCTTAAAATTCATCCTTTTGTCCATTTCAATTGGTTGGTTACCTAATGGGTCGTCCAATGATCTGCCAATCGTCCCACTCGTGAGGTTACGCCTGGCTTAGCTACCAAATTGATATTTGAAAGCCTAAGAAGTAAATGATAAATGATGCATCTGAGCAGTGTAAGTTGCAGCAAATACCTCTAACGACGCACATTTCATATCCTAAATTTCGGCTGACCCTTTCACTGGAGGTTCTTTCACGGAAAATATTTCTCATCTGAAATGACACCTAAGCCAGCCAGCATGGAACACTGTAAACATTGAACCATTCGTGCCTGACCATTGAGCGTCACTTCGCTCTTTTTGCTTTCGAATATTTACATAGGTTACATGGGCCTAAAGGGCCACAGGAAGCCGTGGGCTTTCTTCTCCTCCAATGTGACTAGTTGCTAGCTAAATGGCAGGGAAAATGGATGGATGAGATAGGCTGGCTATCTCTAGCAATTCCAAACATACACGTCTTCTGCGCTGTTGAGGCGCACTACCGCAAAGGACATGGGAGCAGGCGCACTTA
The DNA here is from genome assembly GCA_963070105.1 of Litomosoides sigmodontis. Lineage (NCBI taxonomy): Eukaryota > Metazoa > Nematoda > Chromadorea > Rhabditida > Onchocercidae > Litomosoides > Litomosoides sigmodontis. The sequence continues at coordinate 5,243,813 of OY718807.1, read as the reverse complement.
ATTTCATCCATTTTACAACCTTCTCCGCCTGACCATTGCAACCAAATTACGTCGTTACATTCCGCCCTTTCTGTTTTCCAAACAAAGCTGCTCTCTCCACAACTGTCATTTTAGTTATTTACTTCACTGATTCATTAGGTCTTCCTTTCCTGAATTAGGAGTACACATTGTTTTGGTCTAAAATTTAGATTAGAAGGTTGGAGACTCAGAAACGGAAGAAAAGAGTGGAACCTAATTTCGACTAAATAACAAACAGAATAAAAATTGAAAGGGAAGAAATTGATTTAGGACAATTTCTGTAAGTGGAAAAATACCTAGCGGTGGGAGTAACTGACAGATAGAGTAAGAGAGAGAGAGAGAAAAAACAATTTCGAATTCGTACTTCACTTGAGAATGCTTGATTGAAGACTGTGTTAGTGAAACGAAAGACGACCGTAAAGAAGATTTATAACAAAGTGGAATTCTTACACTAAAAACAATAAAATCATTGATTGTGGTAGACAGTTATATGAACTAGACATTTCATATCAAAGACTTGTTACAAGCTGTCAGCGATACGTTTACTTTGATTTCTTTTTTTCTTCAACATTTGCAAACAGTCAGATTTTTTAAGCATGTTTCTAAAAGTGAATTTAAGGATTAAAATTTGAATTTTAACTCAAAATCAGAGCTAATAGATGGATTCGTTCACATTTTCCTACTTCAGTGATATATTGTAATGAAAATTAAAATATTAAATGTAACTATTATAAAGTAAAATTAACTTACAATCGAATTGTTCTCATGAAATGAAGAAGCGTACTACGGTAGGTTTCCATGTTGATGCTCCTGAATCATTCTTTAAACGAAATCAGTAAAAATATAAGAAATACACATTCAATCGTCAATCGGTTTTTCACTGTTCCATAGTTCCCGAGGGAAATTCATGGCTAAACAATTTTAAATTTGCTCAATAAAATTAAAACCAGACAAGACATCTTCTTCGAATAGCCTCTTAAGCCTGTCGCCTTATAGAATTCCCACAGAAAATTACTGATCAAAGAAACGGCAACTTTTGGAAGCAAAAAAGTTTCCTGATAATTTTGTTAAATCAATTGATGAAAGAAGGAATTTATTTTTTTGTTCTTTTGTGAATAAAATTTGGTGAAAAGACATGCAAGGAATATAAAGAAAAAGGAAATGAGCACAATTGATAAAACAGTGTTTGCCACAAAACTGATTTTGTTACATTCAATACGCTCTTTCCTAAGAAATCATAATGGTTCGAATTGAAAGTTCAAAAGTAACCAAAATAATTCCAAATAATTGAAATTTAACCACATATGTACGTACATCAATAAACTGAGGAATGCTCATCCGTGCACTTCTTTCAATTTGCGCATTTAACTTAGAAACTTGCTATATTAATTTAATCGTTTTTCTCAATTAGACGGAATTTAATAATACGACGATATTTGTAACAGTTATAAATTACAAAACAGAAATTTGTAGACAGTTCTACAATTCTTTTTTCTTCGAAAGTTATAGTATGATTGCTTGTTGCAAATACTTCGTTAGGACATGACAGTTGCGCCGGGCATAATTCAGTGAATAAAGATGACCGAAGTTCGATGAAGGTTCCTTTCAGTTGCCCTCATCCCACTTCGTTTCGCTTCAATCAGAACAAGGCTGCGTCAGAAGCGCTAGTCAGAAGGATGGCGGCATTTCCCAGAAACTCCTTTTCTGTTTCTTTTGAAGTCCAACAAACATCCTGCCTCTTTCAGCATTTTCAAAAAATCCAACGGAAGCTCAAAGTGCACCTATGTACTTTCTCATCAGAAAACTACAAAAATAAGCGCATTGAGAGTAATGTTATGGCTGAAGAATAATTTCATAGTGAATTGTAAAGTAGAACTTTTGTCACTGTAAAGCAGCAATTAATTATTTTTAAATTTTGTAAAACGGAACTAATTAAATTATGAAAAAACTTCAATGAATGAATGATGTTAACTAAAGGAGACATTTCTAAAATTACGTTTTTCTTTGTGTATATGTATCTCTTCCTCTCTCTCTCTCTCTCTCTATCTCTCCGTGTATTCAACCATTTTTAACATTTCATTTATGTTTAATATTTTTCTATGTCTGCTCTTTCTATGTCAAAGATACGTGTGTGTTTTTATGTCAGCTGTAGCGCAATCGTCTCTACGAAATTCGTCAGCAATTAATTTTCTACCTGAAAAAAATATTTTTAAAAAGTGTGAAGTTTGAGATGTGCGATGTTTTTATTTGTCCAACCGTGTGGTCTGTGGACACTTCCGTTCTTCCGGCAGTAAGTGAAATGAATGCTCGACGTAAATTTGCTGCAAGCATCATTATATCAGTATTTTTGACGGATCTTAACTGTCGCATCAGATAGCCTAAGTTAGACACTTAAGACTAGGTGATGCTGCGGTTGTGGTTGAATAAAATCGTAAATTCGTTTAGAATTGATTTTTTTCGAAACAAACAAATTGTAAGAAATTTTCGTTACTTCATATCTAGCAGCCGTGTATTTGCGCCTCGCGCCTCATCTGTTAATCAGTGTTTTCGTTGAATGTTTTTCAATCTGCCAATGTCCATGGCATACGAAACTGGACACAAAGGTATCAGTGCTGCCGTTCCTGATCTCGTTTCGAAATAGTACAAGGAGAGAGTGGAGGAGAGAGAGGCACAAGGAAGAGGGTGAAAAATCAGAACCGGAAGAGAACGGAGCGATGCCAAGGGCGGCGAGTGGAGGAGTTGGATGGATAGGCGTAGGGATGGTGTGTGGGTGGACCATACATAACCGGATGGATCGACACCGCCGCTCAATCGTTCAGCGCTTGCTTTCTTAGTGAAATTGAAAAATGCAGAGCTGCCGCACGACCGCCCTAACCGGCCTACTGCACCGCCGTTGCCTTCCTTGCTTTCGTCTTCCATTCACATCTATTTGCTTCCTCCGCTTGCTTCTGGTAGAATAAACGTGTGGGAGTAGATGAGTGGCTTTACGGGCGCTGTTGTCCTCAGATGTTGCTCCTACAATATGACTCGTATGGCGTGACACATTTCAGTCAATTCTCCAAAACATCCGTGCAGCATTTCATTTGTAGTATTCAGTGTGTGTGATAATGTACAACTATCACTCTGTTACATTCCTTCCTACTTCATGAACAGAAAGGGAGAGAGAGAGAGAGAGAGAGAGAGAGAGAGAGGTGAAATCCCTACAGGGAAACAAGTTTTTTTTCTTCAATAACTACTGGACCCTTTATATTTGGTCAAATTGTCTTCACCGCTGACGATCACCATCACTACTATTATCATTATCATTATCAGGAAGTGACAGTGATTAGTTAAAAAACCTTTCTACTCATACATACCAACACTCGCATTTGTTTCTCAGTAACTCTCGTATTAGTTTAATTCCAACGCTCACTAGAATAACCAATAAGATTCTGTTCGCAACAGATATTCCTCGGCAAAATGAAAAGGAAAATAGCAAAACAAAACAAATTTAAATTCATTTGTTTTTTGCTTTTCATCTGTTAGAAATGGTAGTGAATAATTGGGGAAGGAGAAAGTGTGAATTTGGTTTGCTTTTGTTGGAGAGCAGTGACATGAATCAGACTGGCCGGATGTGTAATGTTCATAAGGTGGAAGATATGTGGATGTTTTTTTTTGAGAAATTATTTCGCATTTGTGGTGAATGTTTGAATGCATTGAGGGTGAGGAAGAGGAAAAAAGGAAGAAAATGACATTTAGCTGTTCGGTTGACAGTCATCATTGTCCCCTCAACATTCTCTCATGCATTTTGTAAACATAATGACATCAAAATTGCCCAACAAGGAAAATAAATATTAGCATTTTATCATTTAACACTGATCTATGAAATTAATACTTTTAGAATATTTCCTTTCTGATTGTATAGCACCTCATGCGAAGTTGTTGTTTATTTAAATTAATTAATAAGTAATCGTTTGAAATAATAGACAAACATCGGCACCAATGTCTTTTGAGAAGATGTTATGTACAGCGTGATAAGCTTACTGATATTTATCAATGAATATAATGGGAATGCGATCATTATCATTATCACTTCCTTCCATGTTAGTAATGAATTCTACGTTAGTCCATTGTAGTCTTCTGCATCGATCGTTTCATGAAGAGATGAGATTCTTCATGCTTACTTTTAATCATTCCTAGCAGATGGTTAGCTCTAGGTGACGCATTATTTCATTCTAAGAATTCCACTTTTCTTGAAAATTCTTCCATCCCTATAAAGATTTTAAAATTGAAATGTATAGCACAGGTAAAGTAATAGCTAGCGGTAGTAGCAAAGTGGAGTGGACGATTTCAGTAAGCAACTCAAGTCCAAACCATTTTAATCCTCTCTTTACTCTTATTTGATTTCGTCAGAGACGTGAAAGTGCACCTTGTCAACGACGTTCTTCGGCATTTTGAATTTGAACTTTAAAACTCATTCACTTTCTCATTTGTTCTGTGCTACGAATTAGGGAAGAAAAAACGAGAAAGTTTTTGCAATTATTTCTCAAGTTTTCAATCAGTGAAGCAAATCACTTAGAATTTTTACAAATGGTATTATCAGTGATAATGCGATTGCTTCCTTCTTTTTTTGTGTATTTTGTCGTTCTATAATTACCTCCGAGGAACAGACTTTCTGCTTAGTACGTGTCAGGGTTGCAGGTGCTTGCACCGTGCACGTCGTGATGTTCCACTGAAAACCTCTCTCCTTTGACTCACATCTGAAAGCGCTTTTTTATCGCTATAATTCTCTTACAGCAACGTGAAAATCTGATGACTGAAATTAATCAGCAGTGTTGCTTCTAGTTTACCGCCATTCAAGCCTTGAGAATCAGGAACAGCATGATTTCACTATTTGTTTTGTTTGTGTACGAGAAGGAGAGGGAGGGAGACAGAGAGAAAGAGAAAGAGAAAGAGAGAGATGAGAAAGCAGTGTAAAATGAGAGTTCAATATTTTACGCTTCTTCTAAAAAAAATTATGATAAGTTTTATGCTTGTTTGTTTGATGACGAATGAGCCTGTTAGCATTAAAACTCAGTTCAGCTGGGCTACAAAATAGGCTTTGCGGAGATTGCGGCACAGTCTATGGCTACGGTTATCTGTCTCGAGTGATTTCACTTCTTCCCTTTCGCTACTAAACCACTGGACATTGTCATTCATCAACCACGAAACAAATGACATCCCAGGCCTTTTTTATTTCTCTGAGAAATGGTAAATGAGTTAAGAAACGTTTTAAAGCTTTAGAAACTCAACTCTGCTAATGTTCACTTAAAGACCACTTCAATTTCTAATAACTGATTGATTCATCCGTCAATCCGTCAGTCACTGCCTTGCGCTTTTTTCCGTAATTCATAATTTCATTTGTGAGAGAACTAATAAAAGGAGCATCACAAGGTGATAAGCTAGCGAATGCGATCTCCGATGGTTGATGATTGAACGAACAGAAAGCAAACAAACTAAGCAATGTCAATGTCAGTTCGATAATTACAACATTTGCTATCGTCAAGATTTTGTCTACGCTATCACTTGTAATTGCTAGCTTTTATGTCATTCATTTATTCCTTCTATTTCCTTGGCCAGTAGTAGTTCAGTTCGTTTTATTAAGTGATGGAATTAATTACTTGCTCGATATAAATTACAGGTGCCACAAGTTATGCTTCCTTCACTGTTTCACCTTTTGCATATTTTAGAGATGAGGTAGGAAGTGCAGAGCTTAGGCAATAAAAAAACATCCAGCAATTCTACTGGTAGTCATGTAGTCACTTTTTTCTCTTTAATGTCACCTACCAACAAACGACACATCCCCATCGTCGTAACATCACACGACATTGCGCCATTGCTACTAGCAAAAGTTGCCTGTACCAATTTGAAAATATCACTAGCGAAAGCAGTGACATAAATTAGATCTTAAGTGATAATAATATTTAACGTAGTTTACATTTCTATCATCTAGTGCTTCACGTTTGAATTTATTTGTCATATTTTTCTCCTTTTTTTTTAAAGCGGTAAGGTACGGCGGAAAAGTTGTGATATGGGAGAAGATATGGTTGAGCTTACTTTGTAGAAGAGAAGAGAGGCAAGGCTTCGTTTCAATCTTGCAATCGATGCCCAAAAATGGGCCCACACTCTTCGTTTCCTCTTTGCAATTCGCTACTATTGCTATTGCTGTTGCCATCGTCGTCATCTTTCCCAAAATTGCACGCACACACACAACATAATCCATGAGGAGTGGTAAGTGAACGGCTAGAACAATTGGACTGAATTTCGTGGATAAGCTAAATTAAAAGATACATTTGCTCGAAAGAGAGACAGAGAGGGCTTGGTGCACACAGACGATCTCTCCCACTTTTTTCGCTTTGCCGGTGATACGGTGTGGTTGGTGTGTTGATGAGAATGGAGTAATTGACGGTGATCATCATCACCACAAGCAGATCTTATTGGCGACATTGACGAAGGAGAGAATTCACAAGTTTTACCTCGTATCGTGTGAACTTCACGTCCTGTCCAGTCCACGGCGCCATCCGTGTCCCCCTCCCTCCTCGTTGTAGGACAGTATGCTTTCAAGTCGACGAGCGGCACTTTCCCACCCGTCCACCCTGAAAGTTAGTTAATGAAGGATGGAAACACGCATTGTGAGAGTTATTAGCTACCGTAGTCGGTAGCTTTAGCGATGAGGAAGACACTCCTCCTTATTGCTCGGCTAAATTAATCAGTGTTCGTCCTGTCCTCTTGACGCCTTGTTTGTGGTCGTCGCAGGGCAGTCACTTTCAGTGCTATCTTTTTGTTTTTAACATTCAACCAATCTATCCTGAAAGGCTGGCAGTTTCCTTCTCATTTTTTCCGTGCTTTTATGTCGTTAGCTAAGCTACTAAATTCCGATGAGTGAGTGGATGGGCTGCTGCTACAAGGGAAGACAGTCGCTGTTGTTGCAGCCATCCACAACGACACGGGAAAAGGAGAGTCGTTCTTCCTCATCCACCAATGATTCATGCACTTCTCTTCTAGCCAAACCAATCCATCTCGACTTGTCCAACTAACTAGTTAGTTAGCACTTAACATCTACAAATTTCAATTTCATCCTCTAGGCTTTTCACGTTCAGGTCAAACTTCACTTTTATCGCTGATTAAAATATTCAAGAAGTAATTATGAGCTAGCTCGTTAGTCCTTTATACCATCTCGGACTATTGTGATATTGCTTTTATAGTACCCTGCATGTCTCGAAATCTGTTGGAGGCACAGCGGTCTCTTTTTTGCATCCAATAGCAATTGTTGAAAGTTAAAGTTGAAGGCAGGGAAATTGAAAAATTTTTTTCTATTCCTTTTCCGATATAGGCTCATCAACTTCCCCGCCTCGTTGGGAGTATTTTCTCTTCATTCGTCATTCATTTGCAATTTGAAGGCAACGATGAGCTGCATCGGACATTAAAAAAATCGGTCTCATACATCTGCTTTAAATAGCCTAGTCTCATTTGCTATGTTGCGAATTAATGCTATTTGTTTGGCAGTGAACAAAACTACTCGAACCAAAATAGTTGTCGATCAGATCGTTGGATGATATCCTCGGATTAGGATTTGTCCGCTTCGAAGGGCATCCAAAAGTTTTAGCTTTACACTTCACTGCGGGAAGAAAGTTGCAAATATCGACCTATAAATGTAACTCACTCATAACCCTCAGGTCTTCCTTTATCCAACTTCTACCTACAATCCTCATTACCCTGTAATACTAATTGTTCCTGTAGTTCTTATTCACTTTATTCCTTATTTTGAAATGCCAGTAATTTGTTTTTCTTTTATTCCATTTACGTCACTGCCTCCTTCTGCTAATTGTCTCGCTGATAAATGTGAAGGGACAGTTTTGAAATGTTGCACGTCGAGATGTCTCTTTTGGTGGGTAACAGTAGCGGCAGTAGTAGTAGTAGTAGTAGTAACATCTGTTGCTTATTTTGAAAATTTTCAAAGGAATAATGTGAAGATGTTTCATCATTTACGCAGTCGAAAACGAACAGCAGTCTATAAGCACATATCATATCTGAAAGTAACTTTATCAGGCTGTCTGGTCTTTGTGATCGTAGAGAAATTACATGATGAGACTGAGGAACGTCGCTGCACAATTATCTGTGGCGGTCCGTGTGATTATGGTTTATGGCAAGGTCGCTGCTGTCTTCAATTCACAAAATTCATTACCGTCCAAGAAAAAAAAAGGAAGAAACTCCATCCTCCCTTCTTTCTATGGAAAGAGGAGAATGAGGCAGAGAGAGAAAGAGAGAGAGGGAGAGGGAGGGAAAAAACTGGTAGAGTGAACAGTGGTTTTTCAACACAGTGAAAGAACAAATTATCTGTATCGCCAAAATTTCTTTTCCGAAAATCGATTTATTTCATTTTGTATTTTTACCCGTGAAGATATTGGAGTGAAATATTTTTTATGTAATTCTTTCTTCTCAACTAAATTACATCGATTCGCTTGGCTATTTTAATTACAGTACATAATTACACTGTTGAAATTCCCCGTTGACATATTCCTTCTATTAATTCAGAAGTTTTTGTTTAACGTTCCCTTCCTATCTCTTCAGTAAGTATGAGTAATAATTTACCTAAATGAAAGTTCTAAAAGAATGGTTTTCATAATATTGTTGAATTTAGTTGAAAATAGATGGAACAAGTTGATTTAAAATGATATCATCCATGAATAATAAACAAAAAAAAGCATCCAGTGATTCATTAGACGTATCTAATATATAAACAGAAAATGAAAATCTAATGTATAAACAGTTTTCCTAATGTGTACGAAATAGCTCAATTTTATTTGGCGCACTTATCATTCATTTATTCATCTCTAAGAGAAAAAATTATAAATGTACAACAGTTGTTTTGAACAGCAGTTGTTCAAATTGCTTTACGTGTAATGCTTATCTTAGAGAATATTGTTGCATCCTCAACACTATCCATCAATACTATCACCGCCACACTACAATCATCGGCGCTTTCTAACAATTTTATACATTTAGAAGTGATGGACATATTATCAAGCTTTTGTTACAGAATATCATGCAAAGGAGGCTGTACATTCCTAACTTTCCTTCACTTCTAATTTTTGATTCAAAGTGCAGCACCAGGGAGGTGAGCGATTGTCGCAGAATGTTACCAGAATACTGTGAGATAGAAAGGATACTTATTTGTTTAATTTTATTTTTCCTGCTCGACTACAATTTAGTAAGATGAAATTAAATCCAATTTCGTATTATTTGCCGAGTACAACGAGCGATGATTTGAATTAATAAGCTATCGTCTATTGGTTTTTTAAAATCCTTCATTGCCAATATTTTTTAATACAACAATTTGACAAATTCGTTTTTCATTTTTGTTGCGCATTTCAGTTATTACAGCTTAGGTTTTAACATTTGGAAACTATTAAATTGAATTACATTTGGTTTTGAGTTGCGGATTATTAGGTACACAAATATATATGGGCGATATGTGCTCGAGCAAAGTGTTAACGAGCGATTATTTCGTATGTATGCATCGAAATTGATAATTGCGCAATTTTTCAAAGCTTCCATTAGAATTTTATAGGAGGTGAGAGGATAAGTAGTGTATGATGGCAAGTAGAGAGGTGTGTTAATAGAGAGGTTAAATAATGGATGCATTAATTCTAGCCCTGTTTGAGTTTGACGCTGAGATGCTACAGATCTATGGTGAGCATTGTTTTAATTTTAAAGTTAAAATTAATCAAGAAACTTTTTCGTAAGGTAGAATGTTGAAGTGAAAGATTGAAAGCGCTCTCTCTATGCCCAGCTATCCTCGGACTGCATTCTTCTAGCTTCGATATTCCAATTGTCTCAAACAAATAACTGATAAGGAATTGTTCAGTGGTGGGGACTAGAATGAATATCTGGCACTTAATCATTTCATCAATTTTAATCATAGAGAAGAAAGGACAAACGGTAGACATGACAATGCAAATACCAATATTATGTAAATATAACGACGGACAGAATGACAGACACACGAAAGGCACGCACACACACACACACACACACACACACACACACACACACATATGCGCAAACATACGACCATACACAAACAACCGTTGGAAGAGGAGACTTCGCCAAAACTGGCTTATTTTAACGATGCGAAGAAGGCACAGCTGGCTGCACAGGTGCCGCGGTAGGTGATAGTGGTGGGTGTGTCCCCAATTACTTGCAATTGCATGCATGCATGCATGCGCATCTCCATGTTAATGTATTGGTATGTCATACAACCGAGGAGGACGTTGCACGCAAAGATATCATTACTACGTAGGCACAGGTGATAATGCCTACCTGCCCGTCTGCCTGTCAGTGATCAGTGTCCGCTCACTCCGGCCATGAATGAAATGCCTGTGGAGTTTAAAATTTTCATTTGTGGTAGTGGTGGTGGAGATACGGTCGTCTTAATCAATTTAGTTGTAATGAGGTGAATGGGTCGCAGTGGATCGCATCGATGGCATCCTGAAAGAGTCACGTAACAAGTCTGTAGAGTTGTGTGTGACCTGAAATTGAGTGGAAGGAATGTTGCAAATCGTCTGGAACTAGTTACATTTTCAAAGATCACGCTTTTCTCTCTGTTTTCCATTTACCCGTCCTGTTTCACTTCAATCGTTTGCGAAGTTAGAGAAGAAATCGGACCGGAAGGAGGAAGACATGATGACGCTGCCGGGCAACTATCGGAAATATATGCTATCGCACTATTTCAACTACTCATACTTCCGTCTTCATTTGATCTTTCTCGAAAATCGCTAACTCTCTTCTCGGTTAATTTAAAATTAGCAGTTTTTCAAATGAATTTTTTCTTCTACATTTGCTGCGGTAACTAGGACTGTTCATTAATCGATGTAACGTAACGACTACTTACTGTCCGATTTGCTCCGATTATTTTCACGAAATAAAGATTACACACTGCTTTCATCCATTAGTTACCTCTCGCACCTTCCTCAGATTGCCATTGGGATCGTAAATCGAGAATATCTTGGAGGTAACATTAAGTGGTCATTAATTAATATCATTGCTTCCTCACTCTGTCGTGTTGATGGTTCTTCATGAGTGACCGCGATGAATTGATAAAATGATGTTATCATAACTGATGCATTTGTAGGCATTTATTGCCATGTACGATGAGAACAGTAACGCAGCGGCAGCAGCAGCGGCGGCAAGCAGTACTTCTTCAACGGGTCTTGTGTCACAGTTGCTTAATGTTAAAGATTCTAGATGGTTGCAGTTGGAGGTAAATTTTACTTTGCTAATGTTCCCTTCGAAGTGAGCTTTTCGTTCCGTGCAAAGGTGCTAGTAATTGAACAGTTATAATGAATGCTACATCAATGCTTAATGAAATGTGCGCCAAATCGATCATACCCTCTTTATCTCTCAAACTGGGGGTGTTCTTCACAGTTATAAATAGAAAGGATTTCTTGAAGCAGTCAGCTTCTTCTTTGTTATAGCATTTATTTAACTTTTTTCATCCATCGCTCGCTCCTCTTGGAGCTTCATTGTAAAAATTTTTAGCACATTTTTTCACTTTAACTTCATGGATATTGGCGTCAGCTGTTTCCTATTCCATTTGAAACTCTTCCTCCAATTCTTATAAGAGAGAATTAATAAGCTGAGCAAATGATGAACTCCCCTTTGTTAGTGGGAAAGGAGTAGGAAAAGTTGAAAGATGAATATTTGTCATACGTTAATTTGTTAGTTTTCACGTAAATGTTGAAAAATTCATTTCATAATTATGTGAAGAAAAATGAAGTAATCAATCTTGCTTAGTGGGAAATAAAGTAATAAATAAATTTCAGGTATGTCGTGAATTTCAAAGAGGTCAGTGTTCGAGATCAGACGTGGAATGTAAATTTGCACATCCACCTCCACATGTTGATGTACAGAATGGTCGTGTTACTGCTTGTTATGATTCCATTAAGGTTTCTCGTTTTCTTCCACTTTCCTGATCTGTAGAATTTAAAATTCAATTACCAATTAGTCATTTGCACAATAAAAAATCAATTTGGATGGTAATGACGATGCCAACGCACCGCGAATCGTTCAGAAGTGAGAATTAGAAATGGAAATTTCAACAGTTTTAAACATCGACTGCGCAGTCTCTTCAATAAAGTGTACAGCACTTCAAAATATCAGTGGGCACAACAACATATTCACTGATAAAGGAGATTACAATACATCTTTTATTGCATTTAAAAACAGAATTTCGCTCCTTTCACTGGAAATAACTACAAATTGTTGACGTAAACGAGACGTTTCTTACTATTGTATGTTGCAAATATAGGCCGAACTTCTTGCGTCTGTGGAACAGCAAAATATGTGCTAGTTATTGCGCTTCATCGTACGTCACCTTTCAGCGTTATACGTAGAATATCATAAGTTCTGTGATATGATCCTCACAAACTAAGAGTACAATACGAGAAGGCAGGAAGAGTTTGGAAAGTATGGGAAATAGGAAGCACGATGAAATGATCACTGTCTGTCCAATTAATTGTTTGGATCTCACTCCTGCAAGTCAGTACGAAAATACTTTATCGTTCAATTTATTTGTAGGGTCGATGCACTCGAGAAAATCCGAAATGTAAGTACTTACATCCACCACAGCACCTAAAAGATCAATTGCTAATAAATGGTCGAAATAATTTGGCCCTCAAAAATTTGATTTGTACACAGCTGAATCAGAATGCAGCAGCGGCAGCAGCAGCAGCTCCTGCTGGACTTTCAACGATAAATCCGCTAGCGCAATTGGTCGTCAGTGGTCAAGCTAGTCCAGCAGCACTCAATGATCAGCTTCTCATCGTTCAGCAACAGCAGCAGCAGGCTGCCGCTGCAGCTGCCGTACAGGCTGCAACAATAGTTCCAGCTGCACTTCCTTATCAGTATTATCAGGGTATCGCCACAATGTATCCAACACTTGTGCCTGTTCCGAGCAGTGATGCTGCAGCTGCTTATCAAGCGGTTAGTTCTTATTCATCTTTCTCTTTATTAAATAATTAAAAAAAAAAAACTTCAGTGATGGTAAATTCTTACACACTGATATTAATGATGCTTAACAATTTATTGTGGTGGTATACATATATATATATATGCATATGTCTTGATTTCTCAAAAATTTTAAATGTTAAAGAAGCTACCACAATTTTCTAAAATAATTATTTTCTAGAAATTTGAAATTTCTTAAAATCGTAGAATTTTCCGGTAGAATTGGAATTTTAAAGTATATAAACTTGGTATTTGCGTACAAAATAGTTACATGTGCAAGAGTAAGTAGCAATTTGATGGTAATAATACGCTTAGTGATATTACTATTGTATTGTACACCCTGCAAAGGATGGATATCATCCCTTTGGCTCATTCCTCTATGATAAAAATCTATAAAATTCCAAAAATAAATGAAAAAGTAGCATTCTTCTCAAATAGCATCCTATGATATATGGATGAAAATTACTGTCCACAAATTTAAATTACTAATAAATGACATTTTTTTTTAAAATTACCAATGTAACGGAGAAGCATTTCACAAATCTGTCAATTCTTTTCATTCCATGAATTTTCCGCTCCTTCTGTTTCTGCGAAAAAGTTGAAAATGAAAGTTATCATACCTCCAAATTAGAGTCACGCGTTTACTGCCTCGCTTCTGTGTTCCGTGAGTTCCACCAAGAACGTTGTGTTTTTTTTCCACTCAAAATAATCTCTTTGTGTGTCAGTTTATTTTTCTGTTGCTTTTAAGCTCTCTACTTACATGTTGCTGCTATGACATTTCCCTTTTCATAGAATTGATCATTTTTCATCATGAAAACGTGTAAATTTCACATGAAAATGGACGCTCTTTTTTTTGTAGCAAGCAACATGTTTTTGTAATATCTTCGAAATAAACTGCTTGAAGCATGATTCGTTTCATTCATTTAAGTTACCCAGCAGCTATGATAATAACTATAATAACAATAATTAATAATAATAATGGTAATGATTAATCTAATTTGATCGATTTATCCAACTACACTAGTAATTCATCCAGGAATTTCAATTCTACGTATGCGAAAAATATCGAATGACACTAGTTGTGTTGGCAGGACAGTATCGTTGCAAAAATTTAATGGAATCGAAAAATTAGCGACTGGTTGATAGCGTACGAATTTTCAGACATCTAAACGATTGATAGGAATGGGTGATTTTTCGGAGCGAAATTACTTATGTTATAATGTAGACGAAAAAAGAGAAGAAAGCTAAGTATTAATAGGTGATCATTAGCTTCAACACGCCGAACAATTAATTGCTCTAGCACATTGAGCCAATTTTAATTAGTAGGAAGAAATGCGGCGTCAGTGAAGTTTATTTTGTATGTGCCGAAAATTTAAATAAATTCTGCCTCTCATCTACTCATCCCAAGTTCGTTCATATTTCTATTTTCAATAAAATTAAACCGTTCAACATTTCTAGTTGATGTGTCACATATGCAAGAAAATATTGCAGCTAACGTAGCATATCTGAAGCTCGGATCAGTTACAAACCGATCAGCGGGAAGATTAGATGATGCATTGCTCAGAAAATTTTACTGATTTACCAGCGAAATACAATCTGTCATTATTCATCATTTTCGTTTTAACTGATTGAATTTTTCATCTTGAACACTCTTTCACTACCGATTGCTTCAGTGGACACGACATATGAATCCTTATGTCTGTACAACTTCACGTATAGCCAGTGATATACGTAAAGAAGTGTGCTCTGTGTCATTACTACGCTTAGTTGTTGTTGAAGTTAGGAAAGATAAGGGCAATAATTTCTGAGGAAACGAATTAGAATAAGTGAACTGTGCACGCGGAACTGTTTTTTTGATGTGAAAATTCTTTTTTTTGTGTGGTGGCTTCTTAAATATGTGAGTGTGCGTGAGTATGCGCGAATGTGTACGTGTGTGTATGATTATTGCATGGCTTAATGCGGCTGTTCATCATCCATTGCGAATATTTCCCTTCCAGCAAGTTCAAGCCCAGCTGATGGCGCTTCAAAATCTTGCTGCAATGTCGCAAGCAGCTTCGGCTGCTGCCACAACTACAGCGTTACCACCACAGTTGGCTCCAACTACTGCAACGTTACCACCATCGTTAGCTGCGGCTGCTGCTGCTGCTGCCGCAGCAGCGGCCGCAGCCGGATCAACCGGAAGTGCAAACACCGGAGCAACGCTACAGAATAACCGAAAACGTGCCTTGGAGGAGGAACAAGCTGCTGCCGCTGCTGCTGCTACGGCGGCTGCTGCTGCTGCTGCTGCTGCTGCTGCCGCTGGGCCATCAACATCGCAACAGTTCGATCAGAATTCCTTTCTCCTAGCTGCTGCTGCTGCGGTACCAATTTTCCGTTTGTTTCTTTCTTTCATACACACACACACGCATCCTTTTTTCCGGAATATCACCCTCTCCCTTCCCTTCCAAGTAAAAGTGAAACCTCACGGACGATCTCCTCGGTGCCAATGGGATCAATTTTCCATTAAAGTGTATTTGGTACCGTCTTTTTTAGTTTTCTATTCCTTTCTTTTTTTTGTTCTTATGTTTTAAGTTTGATTGTTTTTCGTTTAGTTTTAACTTAAATTTCGTTTCATTTTGAATTTATTTGATGTTTTCTACCGTTAATTCTGGAGTTCCTTCCTTGTTTTTTTCTCGCATCTTCACACGATTACTTTGTTACATGTTGTGTGCCTTAAAGCATGAAAAGCTACCAAGGAAGAGAACTTTATGCTCTGCCATCATCAAACCGCTTCACTTTTTTCAAGCTAACTTCTCTTTTTTTTAATTTTTTAATTATTATTCGAAGCCATTATTTCATTTTCCCATCGCATTACTAACCGTAGTTATAAAAAATGCATGTGTGGTTCCAGGCAGGTGCTGTCCCATGTAAACGTCCAGCTGCTGAAAAAGGTGGTGTACCGGTGTATGCAAATGGTGCTACGGCCCAACTTGCTGCTGCGGCTCAGGTGCCACAAGCTACCTTCAATCCATACTTGATTCCCGGTATTGGCTATATGCCAACTGTATCATGTAAGTATACTCTTTTCTTATAACCTTAGCAGCTGCGTAGTAATTTTTTCAAAATCTTAATTAAAAATCATCGTAACGATCAGAGTTATGCAGTTCTGATCGCTCGTAGTAGTCGCACACGAGGAACAGTCGCGCTTTTCATACTGCTAATCGTTGAATTTGTTCTGCTCAATTTATCCGCTCCGTTTTATCATTGTTAATCTTTTGTTTGATGCTACTCCATTTGAGTTTAAATTTAATCAAGCGATGAGCTCTCGGGAAGAATAACACTTCTTCATTGTATCCCTCAGGTGTATTTGTTTTCACTATCGCAATTAGGATGAGAAGGCTTGTGCTTCTTTGACCATTCAACACAACACCTATATTTATTCTTTGAATGCACCGTTACTGCACACTCGTCGTTGCTTCATTCTTCCCTCGAACTATCATCGTTTGATGAAGGGGGGAGGGGGGGGGGGTTGATTGTCAGTGATTAAAATAATTTAATTTAATAAACTTATTTTTCTTTTCATCTATTCTTTCTTTGCGTGGAAGGCACCTGGTTGGCTTTATTCTAAGTTCATCATGGATTGTGACAGTTTTAGCCAAAATGTCTACTGTTAATTCAATTTCTTTTGTCATTCCATTATTTTTTTCTCTGCTCGTTGATTTATCCATTAATTAAACATTAATTTCAACTCAACAAATTCAATCAGTGAAATTACCACGTGTTTAGATTGTGGTAAGGAAGATAGTGAAATAAGTAGCAATTTAAAAAGGGAGGACAAACTTTTCTCCGAGGAATATATCCTACAATATGCTGAGGATATGAGTGAAGGAATTGGTAGTGGAATAGAAATGAGGAGAAGGGAAATTTTATGCATGCTGCTATCGCTGCTTCAAGCAAGAAATGCTAATATTTTGCTTAATTATTTCAGTTAGTGGCCAGATTCCTCCACGTTTCTAAATGGCACCGCGGGAAATGCCACACTGTCCGATTGTAGCATCCATAAAAAGCCACCCTATTACTCTTGCTATTTGCTATTATACTGTTATTATTATTATTATCATCGTTATTCCTACTATTGCTAATTACTGTCACAGAAATCAACAACAACAATAAGCATCAACAACAACAGCAACGGTAACAACCATCCACCTCTTTCATGCCATACACGTATCTCTCGTTACACGCGCGGTTTGTGCTGCATTCTGTGATCCTTCTTTTTTTGATGACGGCGATGTATTTCAGTGTTGTTCTTCTTCTCATTTTTTTATTTCACATTTAAAAAAAAACGTTTTTTCCCCCTAATAGTCAATTTTTCATGTTTCTATGTTTTTATTGTGCGTATGTTGCGTGAGTCTGTGTGTGTATGTGTATGCGTGTATGTATGTGTATGTGTGTGTATAGTTGAAATTTTCTTTCTTCATTTAACAAGCATAGTGGCAGGCGGATTTTTTTTCTTCTCCACCCTCACTTTCACATTCCAATTTTTCTTTTGCTAATTCGAAATGAAAAATTTGCCGAAAAAATTTGAAAATTTCAAGAAATTTATTGCAGACTTAGCACATCAATAGCAGTATCTCAATCGTCCAAAGTCATTCCTCATTTTGGGAGAAGAGAAAGTGAGAAAGGCAGTGTAATAATGGGGAATGTTTAGTCGCAAAAAAAAGATTGGTTGATTTAATCAACTCCACCACTCCTTCGCTCTTTCCATATGCTTTATTGCTTCTGGGCAATGTGCTTTAATCATAAAATTAGGGTAGACTTTTGTGCCATTTTTTTAATTAACAATTTTTTAAATTTATGACTAATGCTAGATTCTTCAAGTGAGCAGCAGCAGTAGTGGCAATTTTTTGCATTATTTTTCCGGTGCTTTGATTTTTCCTTTTTTTTTGCCAATTTTCCTCTTCAGAAACTCTCTGCTGCAACTTTCGACAGGTTTTTTCTTTGATCTTTTCGCATAACATAATTAATTGCTAATTATGCCGAAATTGCTCTAAAATTCCGAACCACAGGAGGAGCACGGAAGTGGTCGAATGCAAATTGCATTTTGCTGTATCATTAGGTTCTTTTCTCTTCAAATTTTTAAATTTATTAGGAAAAATTTTTGACTATTTAACGAATAACTTACAACTGATGTAGATGTATATTGATTTAGAACAGGGCTAGTGATTAGGTTAGTTGAAGAACTGTGTGAATAGACTTGACTAGGAATGTGGTGTAAAAATTAAGCATAGCATAGTTTAAAGCACATTATTACCGGGAAAGAGAGAGAGTGCTGCTGGAAAAATAAAATTTCCCTTCAAAGAAAAATGTGCTAGAAATCTTCAAAAAAAAGCCGTCTAAAGCTTGCTTGCTGTTTTTACACGAAAAAAATTTTGATATCTTGTTATATTGTCAAAGTATGTTGGAAATTTGATTTCAAAAAAAAATGTGAGAAACAATTCGACCAAGTATTTTTGCCTGCATTGTACTAACAAGTTATTTTAGAGCAATTTCAGCTCTAAAGTTTGCTCTGAAAAAAATTGGTAATATATTACTTTGGCTATGAGAATCTATCAGGAAATCTCAGGATTGAAATCACATGCCTGTTTGGTGTGATAGTGTTCATTAACAGCTTGAATCGGGTAGGAGAGAAGGCACTAAAGCATCACAAGTAGTTGCAGCTCTCAGTTATGATATCAATTCGCTGAATAGCTCTGGCTAATTTTGCTTCGGGAATTTCGCCGATAGTGTTGCTTGCCTTGCTTTAGCAATTCTGGCCTGATCTGAACTGTGGTTGTCGAATAGTGAGCTGAGCAAGAGACTGAGGAAGTTGTAAAGGGAGGAAGATGGAACTGCCCTCCAAATGTGGGGAAACAGGTTGATGTTGCATGTTGCAATTTGTAGGAAAGCAATTTCTTCTCTTTCGTATCGAATTAAAAGACTCGGAAAAATTTCTCAAAAAAGGAATGACAGAAGAAGGCTGTTCTCATCGTCCTTTCTGCACCGATCGTTTTCTAATAGGTTAACAACCATACTTGCTGCAGTTTTTTCCAAATTAAGCGATTGCGTGGGTTTGGACGGCAGATTATTTATTTCATTGTCCTCGTTATTTGCACAACTGATTTTATGGGATTTTTGATGCGAGAAGTGATTCCGGACAGATCAGAGAATCACAATTTATAATTGATGTTGAAGTGAGTCATAACGAACGCTTTTTGATTTCTGCAGCTTCTTTGAAGTATGATCTGTTGCTGATATGTACGTGTAGTGGAAGAAGGTTTTACTTGGTCGATTACTGTGCTGGAAGTTTTCAAAGGTCAGATTATGTGGGGAAGTAAACATTTCAGGATAATTTGTTATAAAAGCTCGATTTTCAGACCGTACATATTGTTACGAGCATTAGCGCGATTTTCAGTATCAAAGACAATCAAAGATCAATTGGAGAAAATAAGTTTCCTTTTGATATTTGCGCATTTATGCTGAAATGACGCTCAATTTTGCGTTATATCGTACGATTTTCAAGCACTCCTAATTTATGTGTAGCTATTTTAATAGATGTTTAATGATTAGAGGATGAAATTAGGGTTGTAGATTGGATTTTACAGGAAATTAGATAATTCGTCTTTGAGACTAATTGGCGAAGATCATGAAAGGATGGTATGGATGAGTGAGGAATTTGAGATCTGAGACTTTTCACCAAGTTTCCAGGCATATAGCAATTGGAGGAGTGAATCATTTGCATTTACCATCAATCCGATATCGTTTTTATTAGCATGCCATTCCTTTTGATAATTTATTGAAGGAGTAGCTGATTACTGTCTTATCTCTGAAGGAAATTCCCGTATGGGTATGTAAACTAATTTTCATTTAAATTCTGATCGAAAGAATGGTAATAAAAACATTGTAGATTCCCTTTGTCAAAATGTTTCGTTCAATCAGCTTTTTTCCGGCTTCTGTCGTACTAGGATGTTATTTTCGGAAAGTTTAACTTCATTTCTACGCTTTATCTCATGCTTTTTTCTTCATCCAAGATATGTCGTAATTGCGTGAATTTGTTTAAAGACGATTGAATCGATTGGATTAAGTTAGAGAGTTGGAGATGTGATTAACTTCTTTTTTTTCAGAAGCATTTTAGAATTGTTTCGAAGTTTTCCTGAAGGAAAATATTGTTCCTTAATGTCGTCCCCTGGACATTGTTGTGAGGGAGAAACAATTTATCAACTTCCAGCGAATATTTCGGCAAAAAGAATTGGTGCAAAAGGCGGAACTTAGAAGAAAAGGAATCAGAAATTTTATCTTTCTCGTTTTTTTAAAGCTTATGCATTTGTGGTAGGCTTAGAAACACCTAACTCTATCGATCTATAAAAGGACACTTTTGCAGTTATTCATTTATGTTTCGTTGTAGATCCCCAAAAATAATACAAAATACTCTTGAGGGGGAGGGAGGGGGGGGGGGGATAGAAGAGGTAGGAGATTTTCTGCCTACATGTGACTTTTGAAGTTCTGAATGAATTTGGAGCTAATCCTGTAGGATCAAGCCAATTTTGAACAATAAACAGCAACACGTGGCCTCTCAAATTTGATTTTACTGGAGTAACCCAAAGTTTTTGCGTTATTTTACGTGAGAACTTGGAATGTGATATGATGTGCCGCGAACTTGAGATGATAAGTAATCGTTATTCATTTTAGAGAATGCAATGATGTGACGTTGTGACTGTGATTCGATGCGGAAGATGCTTTCAACACTAGGTGAAATAAAGATAGATAACACAAGACTTATCAGTAACGTGATCAAAGGAAGAAAATGATCATGTTATGATTCATGGTAGTTGAGCCGAAGGAAGCAAGGAGGAAGTCGTTGAGCATCAATTAAAAAAATGAAGCAACAATATCTCATAAAGTTATCATTGCATCTACAAGTTTTTACTGTCTTACCTTCACTCCATTCCTTCTTGCAGTGGCAAAATACAACCATTTATGATAAGCGTTATTTTAACAAATAAAAAAAAATGAATAGACTACAGAATTGTATATGGACTACTTACTGGATATGTATTGGAGAATTTGCTGCAGTAATATAGCATTTATTGAGAAGTGAAATAAAGACATTGAGCCTTCCTCAGTCACATCTGATGAAGCAAATATAGGCTCTTTTCTGGAGTGCTTGCCAATCGATATATGAGAACTTAGCATAAATGACCTGATTCCACGTCTCCAACAGTTATGATCCACACAAGAAATGATGTCAGAGCTGCCCACTTACCCATGATGTGGGAGCAACGAACGATTCCATCGTTCTATTTGTCAACACCGCTTAAGTCTTTCGTGAGCTTTTACGCTATTCATATCATGAAATATTCACCTTATTGACAATATACAATAGAGTTCGCAAAAAATTTATGCTCTCCAAATGAATATCCGCACATAGACTGCACACGAAATACTTAAAATCTTTCACTTGAATTGACAACGTGTACAGGAAACTTTGAAAGATATATCATAAGCAACTGATTGAAAATACACGTATGGGAGTCAATCTTAGCTCACTTCTGAAACAAATCCTGGATCCACAGAAAGAGTATCCATAATCCTGAAACCATTCTAATCCTTGATATAGAAGTTTACCATTTACTGCTCATGTTGCCTTAAAGTAGACATGCAATAAAAGGTTTTTCTGTGTAACGGTGAATTTGCTACATCACAACACTGGGTCTAAATGTGAGTTTTATCAGTAATAAAATATAACCTCTGTCTGCCCCAGAGGCGAATATACATGGAAGTACCAGAAACAGCACTCAATCCAAGGATCATTGGTAGCAGAATTCCTCGACAGGCATTAATGCCAACTTTCCACCGAAATAAATAACTGAGCCAATCATTAGTTTTTTTCAACTTCGGTATTGCAGCATCATCTCCTTGAAGTATGGCCTGTAATAACCGCACTACCGAATGATTCGCTAGTGAAAAATTCAAAGACAATCGAAAGAATTATGCAAATACTTACTGAAGCTGCTGTTAAATAGGGTGTGGAAAGCAACGGCAGAAAGATTCCACCTAACAAAGCCGTTGTTACGTTACTCACCACTAGACATGTGTTGCAAAGATCACCGTGTCTAAAAGTTCAATTTATCGGTAGAAATACGGATAAACGGATGAAAAGCTAACGATCTTCAAAGCTGTCCCTCACGGCATAGACCTTCCAATTTATACTGCTAAAAGCTTCCAAGAAAACAGCATGTTCCTATTTTCATTTAAATTTAATTTTCACCTGTACAAATATCTAGAAACCGTATTTTCATTAAGGGCAAAATAAAAAAGGGCAGAACTGTAGAGAGCAGTCAACCAAGTCAATCTTGGACATTTCCGCAAACTTTCAGCATACGAATAGTTTGGATCACCAAGGAAAGTGTGAGAATTGACACGAATCCCTGAAATGCATGTTGTAATAATCACTTGATAACAATAATGCCAAGAATCACTTGATTATTCAGAATGTGAAGTTATCGTAAAGTGATTAATTAAATACGGATGCATTACTAATAGCAAAGGGCTGATAAGCGAATCACGCGAGAAAATCAAAACAGTTAAAAACTGCAGCAATCAAGCTTTTCAGGACCAATGAATTTCAGGATTACCCTACATATTTTAATGTATTGTGGCGGTCTGAAAACAGTGGAGAAGGTTTTATATAAAGCGAATCAAAATCTCACAGGATAGACCAAGAAGTTAGTCATCAAAATCACATATTGAACATATTTGAAATTATTTTCAACACTTACGGAATTGTCCATTAAACCGGAAACTTACCGATCATAATACCAGTGGTTCCGCAAGCCATAAGTGTGGCATGTGCTGGCCAAAATACAGCTTTTCTTTCTATTTTAACAGGCCACGCTTTAAAAATTTTTCGCAAGTAGCTAGCATCACCCGAAAAAGATGAAACGACAGGCGAAGCGAGAAGTATTGGCACTGTACTGAAAATGATTCGTCGAAAATGAATGCATGAATTAGTTATGCGTTCGGTTTAGATTTTCACATAAAATTCACAAAATCACTTCTTCATCCACAAAAATGGATGTAACATTTTCAAGATGAGAAATACTTTCTAACACTTAAGGAAAACACAGTGGAGATGTCACTTACCTGATGTCAGGTCCCATGGAGGGTACATTATTATTCAACAAGGACTGTTTCCACAGATCGACTGGGTTTAATGTGCTCATTGCACCAATACCAATTTGCTCACACAAAAGCTCGCAAACTCGCAGAATTTAACGGATTCTATCGGGTGGATGACAGGGCCACACTATTGCGCCTCTCCAAACAGGCCCTGCTAGCTTCTAAACAATGTTCGAGCGCTTGCCACCGACTACAGACATAGGTTTGGAAATGCTGCCTTTGGTATTTGGTGACCACCATTTTCGATTTTCATTTTTGCTATAGAATTTCATTTTATTTGTGTCATAGTTGACTTCAACGGAAAGAGAGGGGAGAGGAAAGGTGTTTGGGAATAACTTTTTGAATAACTTTATTGAGGAATTTTATGAGAAATCATTTCATAAAATTTCTTGTTAAAAAAGCACAATAAAGCCTATTTACTTAGTAAATAGTCGACATAAAGTTGCCAAGTAAATAGGATTTAGTGAGAGTTTTATCGTACGGAACTATTTTCAAATACAACTCTAACAATATGGTCGAATAATTTGCTAAATTTCGAAGGCGATAAATAGATAAAATGATGAAAAAATACAGTCGTATTTTTCGATGATTTACAGATCAGTGAGCGATGTGTCGGTATGCTTATGTGGTTTATGCATTTCATGCATTCCAGGCCGCAGAAGGATTGTATTGGAATATGTGATTCATTAGATCTGTAAATCAATGTAAACATCGAAAACATATTGCTTATCGTTTGTCAATTTTATTTCCGTACTTGATTAATGATGACCTTAAGTGATGCTCCAAACCACTCATAAGAACTACTTTAACTACAGATATGTGGGTGTAGATGTTTATCGTAAGGACGTTTTTTTATGTGGCACTTAGAGTAATTGAAATGACATTACGACTGACCTCAGTGGCGTAACGTATTGCAGAATTAAAGATGTGCACCTCAGCAACATCGCTGTGATCTAGGAGAATGCGTTGGTGTTGTTTTCTGTTCTGCTGCGCATATCATCTTACACTAGCATTTTTGGCCCATTTCAATTGGTTTACGTCTATATATGTTAATTGCATCTATTTCGTTTTGTGGAAAAGTTATGATTTGTTGTGGTTCTGGATGCATCTACTTCTATGCATTTGCTTTAAACCGCTGCGAGCTAAGAATTACTTGATCGTTTGGTGCAATTTGATTCATAAGCGAATCACCCTTTATCCGAATAGCACATACAAAGTAAGTTTTTAGATTTTAAAATAGAATTTTTCGAAGTTTCTGGAAGTTAGAAGCACACAAAACATTCCGTCATCGATACTTTGTGCATTCGATAATATTCCAGGAAATCTTTATCTCCGAGTACAGAAAAGTTCAAAAATTTCATGGAATCAATGAAGCAGATACATTCGGTGCCGAACAAGGAGAGGAGGATTCAAGCGGTGATAATGAAGACGTCAATGCTGTAGGAATGTTGGTCTTTTATTTTTTTACCTTTTGTTTACCGGAATTGGAATTTAAAAATTCGAGGTTTTATAGTATTACCACTCTCAAAATGGTTTCAACTAGTTAATAGGATAACTTAATAACATATTAAGATTAACGAAGAAATAAGGATGTATTTAGTCTCTAAAATCACTGACATTGTTTTAAATAAGCGAATTTAGTGAGCGAAGAGAACCGAAAGAATTAAGCCTGCTAAGTCTAAACAGTGACAGCATGAAGAGTCTGGCTACGGCAGTGGGCGATGGCGAAGAACGTGAGTGCACGAAACAAATATTCGAAAGTGAATCGGTACCATCATCCTCCAGTAAACTGCGGCAGTGCAATGACGATGGTTATTCATTCCTTCTTTTTTTTGTTTAGGTTTAATTCATTAATTTAGTTGTCAGATATGATTCAACATCTAACCGCAGCTAAATTAATGTAGTGATGATTCATGACGGGAAGTTGTGATAACGCTTAATAAAAACAATCATCATTTTCTACTTCCTTCTTCTCTTCCGTCATCTTTTTCTTCGAAAATGCTGATCTTCAACTCTTTCGAAAAAGTCACTCATTTATCCGTAGTTAACGTTTTAATTCATATAGAAGCACCTGCACCACCGCCCCGTCTGAAGAAGCGGATAGCAAAATTACATGAAGAGGAGAATCAAGAAGCTAATTCACATATATCCACACGCGGAAGGTGGGATCACTTTGTTGTTCTTAATTCATACTGTTTTATAAGTTTTATTAACTTTCTAACAAGTATAAGTAATTCGAATATCCTTATTTTCAGAACAGAAAGTCATTACTTAAATGACGCTGTGAAAGTGGAAAATAATGGAGTAAGTAATGTATCGGATGCTAGAAGTCAACTAGGATTTACTAGTCGAATACGTCGTTATCTGCCACTTACTCAAAGGCGCGACTCATCAGTTATAAGGGGTAATTTGAAGTTTATCTATATCTAATGTTAATCTTCCACTAATTCACTTCGTTGTGGACTTCTGATTCCTATCGAAATGAACTAGTTACTGAAATTTAACGATATTGCAATCAGTAAAGTGACCTGTTTTGCTTTCGTGTTCATGGTTTTTGTTCTAGATATAATAGATATCCTCACTCCCGATTTTACGAACAAAAGAGATCTTGCGAGTGCAAGAGAAAATTTCTTGCGTCAGAAACGAGATGAGAAAGACCTGAAAAAACGACTGCAAGCTCAAAAGCGAGTTGAGTTAGCCATGATTGCGAAATACGAAGCGAAGTAAAGTTATCTTTCTGTTCTTTTCTTATGTTCGGTTATATTACACTTTGATGATTTCAAATTTATATTTAAACATTTTTTTTCCTTTACTTTTATAACCCAGGAAATAGATACCCTTACTTTTGATTTCAGAGATAGAAAAGATCCTACTAGTTCGCATTTTTATGCTGAATTGTGACTGTACGAAGTTTGATCATGCACACACTGTTTTCGGTTCATGCAATTACTAACCCAAAACAGATCTTATATTACTATATTTTAAGACAAAAAGCGATTTCGAGTTCAATTCAACTTATGTTGCAAATATTACAAATGATGGCTTCGTTTGCGATTCTTGTTGGCAATATTCGTAAAACATTTATTCCTGCTCACTTTAATTGGATCAAGCATGGTCATAATGACAGCGAGGAGTTAATGATGTTGTGGAGGTTAGTTATAGCGATAAATATGGTCTTTTGGAAGCAGCGATGGTTTTTTCGTCTCGAAATCATATGTCTTTTACATTCATACGATTTTACATTCAAAAACATATATCAAGTCAAGTATAGATAACAGATGATGTTTCAGATGGTGACTATTATCTTTTGGTTTTTTCAAATTTATACACTTCAGGTGTACAGTATTTCTTGATGTACTTCTATTTTGGATTAGTGTTACTTGGGCTTATTGTTTGCAATGTCATTTATGCTGCCGACTTGGATTATTGAAATTTTGGATATGGATGCTGACTTTGGGACTAATTGGTGGTATTCTCGTATTGTATCCGATGTCCTACATTCAAGATAATTTGGATACAAGCTGGTGTCGGTTTAAGCCGAATAGTACACTTGCGCAGTATCAACCGAACTGGTGATTTCATTTTGTTGTTTTCATCATCTTAAATTACTAGATTTTACGTATTTTTTTTAGTAGCGTCATTTAGATGAGATGCTTTTAAGAGAGCTAATTTTAGGCTTTTTACTATGTTCATCGATTTCATCATTTTTCTGATCTAAATAAGCTCTGCTTACGTTTCACCCTAGTGATTGGGGGTTTTACATCGTATGTTTTTCATTGCGTTAGTAAGTCTTTAATTAGTTGACTTTCGTTCTTCTTATAAACTATTTTAAAGATGTAACATACTCTTGAATTATTTAGTGTAAATATTTTTTAGTTTCGCCACAAATTAGACATTTAATGATCATAAATTTAGAAGTGTCCTGCACTTCCATTTTGTATATTTTTAGAAGCTTTGCTTCTCGCAAAGACATATTTTGTTCTAACTTCACCTAATTTATAAAATTGGGTGTTTGTTTAAAAGGATCAAAATTCTTTTCAGCATGAAGTGAATTTTCACCTTTTCACCTCT
The DNA here is from genome assembly GCA_963070105.1 of Litomosoides sigmodontis. Taxonomy (NCBI): domain Eukaryota; kingdom Metazoa; phylum Nematoda; class Chromadorea; order Rhabditida; family Onchocercidae; genus Litomosoides; species Litomosoides sigmodontis. The sequence goes on along the minus strand of OY718807.1, from coordinate 5,216,501 downwards.
CAATCTTCTGTAATCGGATTTATTCTTCTGTTTTTGATTAATATCTCATTATTCAATGCTTTTTTAATTTATGTTTTTACCAACGGGTATATTAGATATATTTGGAAACATTTGCTTTAAATTTCCGAAATTGGAGTTTTGTAAAATGTTCTAAATTTTAAGTAAAATTAAATTTTTGTTTTGTGTTACTTAGTGATGCGTCGCATTTTATCGCTGAAAAAAACAATACATTTCATCATTACATCAGTAACATTATCGCTAGAATCTTATATAGAAAATTATAGTTGTAGGGAATGTAATACATGTATTATTTTATATAAGTATCCTTGAGGATAGTCGACATGAGGATACACAAGTTCATTTTTAATTTCTTACTCAGTGCTGGAAATAACATTTTCATTAATATAGGTATATTCTTGCAAGTATATCGTTATGTTCGACTATAAAATTTCATTCTTGCGTTATTATATTTAAAGGTTTTCCCTTTACTGATCATCGTTTCGGTATTGTGTTTATAACCGTTCATCATCATTCCGAGAAGCAATTTCGGAATCGATTATGCAAATTATCTTCGTATGACACCAACAAATGAATGCGGGAAAGTAAAACAAGGGAATTTTAACTTCTGAATATTAACATTAAAGAAAATTTTCTTGCAAATTCTTTCCTCAGTGGTTTGATAAGAGGGATTTGATGCGTTATGTAAATAAATTAGATATAAATCACATTGCTATATAATGAAAGAATCCGTTTGTTCTCATCCACTGAATGATTTATGGTCCAAGAATTTATGGTTAACAATTGCCCTCTGAACATACTACAGCGAAACGATTCGATATACTTGGTGATAGGTCATCTTTAACAGATAAGCCAAAAGAACCGTATCCTTCAAATTTCGCCTTGGTTTCTTTCGCTGGAATCCATTCATTATCCATCTTTTTCCACGTTTTAATAATCCAATGCTCTCGATCACAATTTTCACCTTTGATCTGAAAAGAATTTTAATATAATTTCATATTTTATATGAAATTGAAGTTTAACTTTTCAAAAAAAGCTGAAACTTCTAGGTCAAGTTGATGTGACGCATAAAATATAATACTTTCCTACTTAAATATGATTACGACAAGCAGTGCATTATCACCTAAACAAGTTCCGATTATTCTTATCAAATAAACTGAATGAGAAATTTCTCATCATTTTATGTGAATCTAAGTGTAAAATTCGAAATATTTCAACATCTTTCAATTTAACATATCAAATCAATGAATGCTTTATTTTTAATTATTTTAGCAGGCGGTGAATGTTTTATTTGCAATTATTTTAACGAACAATTAAATTTATAGCATTTTTAAGATCGAAGACTATTATCAGACATTTTCTGAATCCAAAAAACAGAATTGACACATTATTTAAAAAACGTCAGCCATAAAAAATGGTGAAATCATCGTAGACGAGTGAAATTAGTAACAAACCAAAACGGTACGAATTTCATCTTTGTTATTGAATGTCATTCGTTCGGTTTTCATTTTGATTGCCGGCACATAAATTTGCATTTGAAATGGTTGAGTTGTTTGCGATTGCATTTTAACTTCAATTTTGCATCCTGCTATTGATAAAACGCAGCTAGCCAGGGTCATCGTAGTTATCAGTGAGTACAACATCCTGCAACAACCACCCTTATCAGACTGCACATCATCGGTTTTTTTTGATTATCATTAAAATTTCAATTTGTTAATGAAATTAAATTTTTCCTGTAGCATCGAAATAAAACTAATTTCGCCATTTATTAACAGCAAAAGAGCAATCGTGCCACTTTACTAAACAACAATATTCCAAATGAGCCTAATTTCCTGAAACAAATATTTTTCTCTAACAGCAATCTGCTGAAAGAGTGTTTAAAAATGACCCTAATTAGAATGAACTCACCCATTGCGGCGTTCATTTAAATGTTCTCTGCAGATGAATTGGGTTACAATCAACGAGAAACCGTAGAAAAATTAATTACAGGCGAGAACCAAAAACAACTTTGAATACGTTTTCGTTTTAATAATCTAACATTCCTGCATAATTCTAGCAATTGAACTAACACTAACAAACAAAAAAATTATAGATTTAATTCATCGCTTTATAAAGCAATTTTAGTGAAAAAAAAAAGCGTTTATTGCGAAGTTCGATTCCACAACAACATCATCGCTTTGTTAAAGAAAAAAATTATAAATTTAATTGAATTGTTCGATGAGCACCTTTTCAAAACATATTTTTTCAGCTGATCGCTAGCACTTTAACAGATACAATCAGTTCTCTTCAATGATGTTTCGAACGAGTTTGAAGCCGAGTTCGGCAACTTCAAAGTTATGAAATAAATAATTACTAAGCGAGTATAAGCAGCTACTAATAACAGATAGGTTTTTTTCTAAATATTTGCTTCAATTACAATATTTTACTCAGTGATATATGAAGCTCTATAACAAGCCAATAGTGAATTATAATTAAATATCGCGAACTCCGGGGTGAAAAAAAGATAAAGGAAAAGAATTGCAGCAATAGCATCAATTTTTAAATTAGGTCACGCATTCATATTATCCAAAACATCAGAGAAAAACACATTCCTCTTCTTTTTTCTTCAAAAAAATAAACAGAAATGATATTTGGAACAACTTTTTTTATCATTACTCTTTGCAATCAACAATTCTATTCAAGGAGAACCGCAGCAAAAATAAAAGATATGCAAATGCAGCATTTATTTACAAATTTATTAAACTAGTTGCAGGCTCCAGGTTGTATAGGAAATTTTTAAAGTAGTTTCAAAATAGTAACTTGCATCGTGCAAAAAATCTAAATATGCAGCTAGCAAGCGTTAGATAGAAAAATATTCTTAGAAATTAAAAATGGATGGAAATACAACAAGTAATGCAAGTGTTGTAAGAGCAGTGCAAAAAATGATTTTTCAGTCCCTCTCGGACATATCACTCTTTTCAATCAACTTCAAACCGAGGGATGCAATAGTTTCATTTAACGGCTTCTTTAGCAGACAATGGTCGGTTGCGAGGGTGGCGGTTTGTTGTTGAAGAGAACTGAGTAGCTATTGCAAAGTTGCTGTTACGTTTGTCCTCACAGATTTGAGGAAGCTGATGGGGGAATTTAAGTTACTCCTTGATAAAAAATACTAGCATATAAGTGAAATGGTCAAGCAAGATGAAATATCGTGTTGCTTTGAGAGAGCAGTAATCGTTGCTTCAAACGTCACTGACCAAAACGCACATGAGTGATTGTTTTTCTTTTCCTTTTAGGAAAACGATAAAGATATTGGAGCAATGTTGTGGAAACGGTTTGTATGTACACGATCAGTCACTATTTCTCAGCGAAATTGCAATTCATTGGTATCAGTACCGACAGTACTACTATCGTACTTTTGTCGGGTAACAGTCAATTTTGAATGAAAATTCTAATTTCCTAGCATTTTTATTTATGATTTTAAATCATCACAATCCTAGCACCAAATTGTTTTTCTAACTGGTCGGCATTAAATTTGGCATTCGCTTTGTTTACAACATTTATAATTTGTTTTTTTTTTTGGAACGAAGAGGGCGTGGAAAAGCAAAAGGGTTTGTCAAGGATTTTTTCAGCGGTCTTCTTTATACTACTGCTATTACCGGCCATGTCAACGACCAATATTACCCTTTTCGGATTCGGTCCGATATATGCACGACAGTTTTAGCAAAAATCCGTCGACTTCAACGGGTATCAGACTTACGGACGAAGAGCAATTGCCAACCAAAGAACAGCTGTTTTATGTCGATTGCCTCACCGATGTATTGGTACGTCCATCTTAAAATATGAAGTACAGTTACCATTTCTGAAAATTGCAAATTTAGATTGCAACTTTTATTATTATCATGTGTTCATTTTTTTAAGTCGTTTCTAAAAATGCATCGAGATTTCAATTTGGTGGAGAAGGAGTGAACGAAGTTTTTTTTAGCAGAAAAATATTTTAGGTGCCAGGATTTTTGAAAAGTCAGAAGGAATTTTTTAAATTTATGAAGTTATGCACCAAGGACATCGTCTACGATGATTCAATTTTTAATCGGCACACCCAGTATCGTTTGTTTTTTGTTCACCTTGTTTTAATCTTTTATATAAAACTTTAATATTTTTGTTTTGTGATTTTTCTTATTTGTTAATCATCTCATTCCACCATTCCCTCAACACCGTGATGTTTCTTTTAAGCTGGACTTAGGAAATAATTTTATAAAAGTATGATCATTTTGCTAAATTGAAACATTTGATTTATGACTTTCAGGGGCATAGAGAAATTCGTAAGACATATTTCGCTGTCCAAGTTATATTTCAGCGTAATGCGAGCGGCCAGCAAGTTCGAGGTATTTACTTTTTGAGATCCGGAATCTTTTTTGCTGATATCTGATATGCAGTACATTTATGCTGCAAAATACTGTTTGTGGGGGCATTCTTACAAAGTTGTTTCTTTCCAGAAGCTAGGGTCGTGCATTTATGAAAACAGTGATGTCGTTGTAATTCTTTGGCGAATGATGGCTATCAAATTATATCATCAAGTATTATTACTTTTACATCGTGGAGTCATTCTTATGCTGAATGCTATATCCCAGTGTTTAAGTCCATTGAATCCTATTGGTTTTTGTTTCTTTCAGGAAACAGATACCGTTGAAGGAGCGTTGGATATTCACCTTAATAAAGATGGGCGTATTTACAAAATCAATAACCGGCCAGTAGGTTGCTCGAAAATCAATATTTTTCAAACTATTTGTAGATTTTTTACTTAAAATTTATGAATAATTTCGGAAATTTGTTGAATAGTTTTTAGTGACTGTGTTATTTCAACACTTATTTTTTTCAAACGTTGCCAAATTCAATCCTTGAAATAATTATGTGTAATTGAATTAAATTTTTGAAGGTAACTCGGAATGATCTGGAAGATGCTTCCGTCCTATCAAAACTAAAGCAGGATGCGAAAACTGAAAATGGCGAAGGTCAGCAGTGAACTAACTATCTGTACATGGGATATTGATTTTGACCATAACTCCCTTTAAATCCTTATCCTTTTTTCATCTGCCTTTTTTTGTTGTCATGTTCCTATAGAAAAACAGTGTAGGTTTTCCTTTCATGGGAGGAAAGCTAATTTCATACACTTCGCAAAGGTTCTTATTCCATCGAAAACCGTTGTGGCTTCTCACTTACTTTTTTATGGAGACTTTTTTGGAGACTAGTATGCTAAAGTGAATATTTTCGTATTATAATTTTTGCTGATTTTCCCCACCTCTAGTTTTTTGTTAAGCAGCTCATTCTTTTGATCAATCATTTCCTTTATTTTTTTAGCATCTCAAGTTTTGATTCTGTATTATTAATCTTTGAACTCAAGGATTGCTTGAAATATTACTACTTTCCCGATATCAGGGATAAAGTTGCTGCATTGTGAAGTGATTGACTTTCTGGATTGCTCCTTTTTTCTACTTTTTTTTTCTATTTCGGTTCTTCAAATCATATGAAATGTTATATACTTTTTCACTTTCAAACAATTTTTTAGCACGTTTATGAATTTATATTCCTTGCAGTTCTAGCAACAACAGTACAAATGCGGACGGTATTGCGATATTTGTTCCATCTTGCTGCTCCTTCTTCTACTTATTTTTTAGTTATACGTGCATACAGTAATGGTAAAGGTAGCAGAGGGCCAGAAATGTTTCAATTGGAACACGTACGAAAAAGGATAGAAGTGACGGTAACGGTCTTCCTTAATCTCTGCCAGTTTTTCGTAATCGAAATTTCTGATAACGTAGGATTTCCGTTCTCTGTTTGTCTAGTTTCGCACGCATACAGTAATGGATCAGGTGCAAGCAGATTTTTGCAGTTTGAAGTTTGAAAGCTGTGGACATCTTGGATTATGAAGCGTAGTAAATCGTTCTCGTTACAAATGATCTGAATTTTGTAATGAATTTGCCGCATATGTTTTTGAGCATTTATCAGCTCCGTAGTATTACTGAGCCACTCATATTGATCTGGGAAGGCACTAACACATGATTGTAGATTTCTTATTACAGGCTCCGCATTTCTTCCGAAGACAGCCTGATTATACATTTTACAGGCCCGATGTGGTGTATAGAGATGAAATTTTTCAGATAACTATTACGTAAGTCGTTTTCTTGTCACAATAATCTTTTTTTTTGTCCGAATAATGCGATGCCAAGATTTGATGAAGTACCGTGATTTCAAAATTACATCAAAACAGTGTTCGTAACAAACATTCCACATAATGGTTCCTTACAAACCAGTAATCTCTTGGGCTTTTTGTGTTTCGACATCTGAAATTTTTTTCATAGAATTTTAATTAATGCATATGTTATTAGACGGATTAAAGGAAAAAATTATATGATATGTGGTGTTTTGAGTTTGTTAACCACTAATAGCATCGAGTGTTCGCACCGCTAGCCAGAAGACTAGTTAGTTACACTATTCAACTATTAATGCGACATAATTTCTTTTTGTAGGGGTCGAGAGAAACTCATGGCCTATTTCGGTTCAGTTAGTGTAATATGTTTATTTTGTTTTCCTCACATAGAAATGGAAGTAAGTCTAATTTGAGGTTTTTCTTGTAATTTTAAGCATTCTTTTTGTAACCAATTACTGGAATGGAATTTTTTCCTTAATCATTGTTGTAGGTCTTGAATATTTTACCGATCTCAGAAGATGGAACAGTACGGTTGAGATGGCGCATAAAACATGTCTCGTTGATGCGATCCTTGTTGAATCCTATGCTGTTTAAGTATGAGTACCGCATCAAAAGGGTATTTCCTTGGTTTTATGATTATTTTCCTAGTTTACTCGAACAACAGTGACGTATTCTCCATCACTGCAGGAAGTAGACAAATAGTGTGAAATTTCTCCGGGAATTCAAACTTCATGTTTAAGTTAAAATGGTACGATGGTCTTACAATATTTCACGTTGGAGAAGATGGACTTGTATATCAAGTGGTTACACGTAGAGTAAGTGTTTTTCCAGTCGTAACAGCATTGCTTATCCATCAAGGTAGAACTACGTTTTTAAATAGGCTACATTGAGACATTAATTTCGCTAATCAGACTGTAATGGTCCAACACTACCTTTCTACGAGTTATTCCGGCCACTGTTTTTAATATTACTAACAAATTTGCAGACCATTGACGACGAGCAAAAAAGTTCACAGGCAAATCGACTTGCTGATTTAGCGCAAAAAGTTGGTGTGCTACCGAAAGTAACCACCTGACGTACCGCTTGTTAAACAGGTTCCCAAGTAGTTGTAAATTTTTAAACATATGGTCTCTGGAAAGCCTTACTTCCCCTCTTTTTTGCAGTTATCGAATACGGACTCGAAGCCTATCCTTTTAATAACTTTCACAACAGTTTAAAAAACAAAAAAAAAACCGAGAAAAAGTAGGCAATTTGCTTCAAGAACCATTTCCTTCTCAATAGTTTACCATATGCAAGTTCCACTTGTAATGGTGCCTAGCTTTATCTGAGAACTCAAGAAACCATTCAGTCACAGCATCGAAAACTTACTGGACCTGAGAAAATTGTCCTGGAAACAATATCGTATTGAAAGTTTTGCGTACCATCAATTTTATCAGTCCTTCTGGGTCCATATTTTCTACACTTTTCAGGTTTGTTTTCCGAAAGAATTTAGCAGAAGCGTTTATTGATAATGAGGTGTTTGACCTTGCAGATGGGCTTGCTATTGTTGCTTTTTAGTAATTTATCTGTGTTGTATTAATGTACATGATAAATTTGTATTGGTTGTACTATGGCTGAAAACAGTTTTTCGAAATGATTTTTCTTTTCTACACAGTTTGTCATAGAATGCTAAGCTCATATGCCTTAACATGCGAGTGAATAAGGAAAAGTGAAGTTGCAGCATTTCTAAAAAATTTCGTGAGAAATGAATTAAAAGACTTCTAACGAACAGACAACACCAGGTAATTCTTTTATTTATCTTTATGTTATTTTTAAAACGGTTTCTTATTTTCTCATTTCCTAATGCTATCAATCATTGATCAATTTTAATTTAATCCGCTTGACAGATTCTGCTCCGCAATCGTCGCCCGTATCGCTCTTCGTCTTTCTCTACTATATGAATGGAAGAATTTTCTTTTCCGTTTCCCTCTTCGCTCAGCATCCGAAAGCCATTGCCCTAATACCTGAAAAGCTGATAGGTTAGGGATGCTGAAAACTTATACAATCTTCATTACAATCCACACGGCTTAGTGTCAGTGCTGAAATTTTGCTTGAATAACTAATTAATGTTATGGCTTGAAATATCTACTCGGAAATTTCACTTTAATTTTGCACGCAAAATTTAGAAGGTACTGAAATATACACAAAAAAAATGCCTGAAGAGTATCTTTATCGCTATCGTGGTTTTGATATATATCATTAGCCAAGACACTGAAATAAGGTATGTGTTTGTCGAATGCTGTCCTCCATTCAGAACCACTTGCGTAGACGTCACGAATTATGTTTGCTGTGATCCGCAAAGGCGTAATCGATGCTTGACCGAGACTGTAACATTTTTAAATTTCGACTATATGCGAAGATATGCTTTAATAACTGTGTCTTTGGTATTAAAAACAAGGAATGATCGTCCAGCGATGTTTACTGCTACGCTAATGAGATTTTTGCTTACTTTAAATATTTAGTGATCGGCAGTTTATAAGAATTTAGCTGTTCGATTTTGGCCGCTTGAAATGAGGAATTGAATAATTTGTTGTCCGGCGTAGCGCATAACACAAATGCTTTATATTTCGAAAGCGGAAGTGGTAAGTATTCTGCAGCTCGCGGATTAATATAAGCAATTTCTTCTGAAAAGAGATTTCCTGCGGACAGCTAATAATATTCATTGTGATTTAAACTGCAGAATAAAAGTTGCGTAACAACAAATACTACATTTTGCTTCCACGGAAAATCATGACTTCCTAAATATATCTGGAAAAATGCACATAATTGAATTAGTCCATTTAAATGTTGACCATGGAAACGAGCGACATAACTCAGATCTGAACTCATGAAAGAGGTTCGTAAATCATACCGGGGTTTGTGCTGCCAAGGCATTCACGAATTGTTGCTGATGTAATAACGGGAGTAAAAGGAGCACGGTCCACTGCTCCTTCGTCACTTTTTCCATCGGAAAATTTTTCAGGTTTTTCCTCACTTTCATTAGCATTTGACGAGCGATATTTCGATAAACAACGCTTCCGAAGCCATGAACTTAATATCAGCCATGCTTTGGGTTAAACTCTGTTTTCTTAGAAAGTTTTTCCTCCGGCTACTTTGAACATTTTTCTGCTTATTGAGGACCAGACTTTATAGGGAGTATTCCAATTAAATTTTTATTGGAAGTATTCCAGAGACATTTAATTTACATTCTATTACAATTCATGCTACTTATATACTCAAAACTACGCCATTCGTACGAGTTTCAAAAAAAGTCATGATTTGAAAATTACTTTACAATCTCGTCAGCGATGTTAATTGTAGTATGGTAATTTGCAAAAATGACCGGAAATGGATTTCGCTGTAAGCTATTGTCAAGCACCAGATCTTTCATCTGCCTGAAATTGGTCACATAAAGTCCAGCTTGAAAATTTTGCTTTATCATCCCCCTTTCATTAATTACTATGGACTTTCTTTTTCATTAAACCAAAAAAAATTGCATTACTTCCTTATCATTAACACTAAGGTACATAACAAATTCATCGCTAGTAAAGAGTATAATAAAGAAAAAATTAGTACAGCATTCTTTAACAGCTGTGAAAACAGCGATTTATGGTATATAAAAATGCCATTACTCAATTCAGTTACTTTGTCTGTTTAATTATTCCAAACTTTATATGGTGTAACGAATACTTTACTAGAGTTCTCTGTGTCGAATAATTCAAATTGGCTAGATAACGACAATCAACTAGTAACGGTGGGAACGAATCTGCACAGCGCCATGCAGCTAACAATCGGCAACCAAATATTTCATAAGCAAATCCTATAAAATGTATTTCTACAATTACAATATTTCCATGTGATTTTTACTGTTTAAAGACCTCCATTCATTCCTTTAAATTCGGTATCATTCTTTTATAACAAAAAAATATCAAGAATAAAACCGGAATATGCATATTTTTTCCGAATGTCAATACGTCAACTAAAATGTTGGCACTGAGAACAATACGAGTTTAATAAGTCGTTTGAAGATATGTGAAACCATTTAAATGAAATACTTCTAAAGTCTTCTCTCTCAAAGTAATAAAGAGTATTGATAGGTAAGCGTCCATTATGAGCAGTTTCCACTTCTCGATGAATCTAAAAAATAAAGAATAGGAAACATTCAACTTCTCACCTAAAGCCTTTTAGGATCTCAAACAGCACGACAGATAAATTTTCTTAAAACTTATTGTTAGAACAATAATATTTTTCCAGTTAAAAACATTAATAGGGTAACAACAAGAGTGAATTTTGAAGAGCGGTAAAACACTAAAGTTGCTAATATCATCTCACTGCTGATATCCTATCGTTGCTGACAACTTATGATTGCAACTCTGTTCGTTTCAACCAAGACCAGTAACTAATAAACATACTTTCATTTCATGCTTCGCCTCGATTTCTTTCCTACTTTCGTAAAGCTGATGTAAGTAACAACATCTTTCGATAATACTAGTCATTTGGATATATTTAATCCAGTCACTGTCTGTTAAGTAAGTCGGTAATTTCGTTTCAGCAACCCCATATAGCAATTCCAATTCCAATAAAAGGCGTAAAAATTTGTTATTTTCAAATTTTGCAATCAAGCGAGGTGAAGGTCGTACAGAACGAGGTATCGCAACAGCAATTTCGCTTTTCTGCAACGGATGAACAACGGATAAATAAGAAATGGTTCTCGAATTTGCTTGCTTACTTATTGTAAGAAAAATTTCTTAGTTGCGGTGTTACTGGACTTCCCACCTAAACATTTTAAAACAACTTAATGAAACAGAGAATCTACTACTGACAATGTCGGGATGGTATCTTATGCCTATTGCAGTTTCCAAGAGGGAAGAACCTATAACACCTTAAGGACATTTGCACACTGAGAACCATCATAAAGGAAAACGTGCGCAACGATACTCTCCACTGTTACCCGCAAATCGCATGAACGATAAACGAACAGTGCAATATTGACGATTCTTTTCGGGGAAATTTAATTTGGTTGCCAATGATGCACTCTGAATTGTTCTACCAAACAGAAAACCACAAATGGATGAGATCTGCGAAGACTGCACCATGAAATCCTGAATAAGAACAAATATTCGAAGCCACTATCACATGGAAAGGAAATTCTCCATTTACTCTATAACAAATTGATGAATCTCGATTTTTTACAAGACACAATAGTCAAAATACAGTACTCCAAGGGAAAAGCATGATGAATGATAAGAAAAATAACTCCTATGAATCATTTATCGTCTTTAAATTTTGCAAAATTGAAATTCCAAGTAGCTTTCTTTCTCGTTAAATTTCGCAAACCTACAGCTCAACTTCCATCTTAGCCAACAAATCCCCCGGAACAAACCATAGCACCACTTCCCACTCATATCACTCAATGTAGCATTAGATGGGCTATGCAACACGTCTTTCCTGTTGATTTCTTTGCTGGGACAGTGCCGATCAAGTTGGCTCGTTCACTTATTGATTTGCTGGGGTTGAAATTCACATCAAAGATTTAAAATATAACACTGAAATGGAATCAGAGAGACACGTGTTTGCTAATGCAACCTTTAAACTGTTTGCTGGTATCGTAAATGAATAGCGCTCGACGATAATTCGTAGTGTTTCAAAGCGTAACTGCAACATTATATTTAAAAAAGAAATCTGCTTTCAGTGTTCTTTAGATAACTTATAAAATCTCACTAGCAGTATGAAGTTCAGTTGCAGATAATAATTCTTCTTGATCGCAGTATTTGTTCGTTTTGGCGAGAAACAATTTATCTATTTTCGACCAGTCAAACTTTGAAATTGAGTTTTATCATGTTGGCACGTAGTACCACTGTTGATAAGACACTAATTTCCATTTTACGATATTTAATATTGCAAAGGACTCTCCTCCGGAACGATATGGAAAATTTTTTCACGATCTTCCAAATCGTTTTGTCAATTTTTATTAGAGTACAATTAAGCCTTAATTATAAACAGCATGATGTGCTCAACATAACAATTCAATTCAGTAATAAGCTCACGCAAATGCCTTAATTTGTGTAGAACGTGCCTATTATGATAAAAAAGGAAATGTAATTTACGTGAAAGGTATCAGCAAGGAAAAATTAAAGCTGATGCAGTTGACCGAAAGACCAAGTTAAAATTAAGTTACTTCCCTACTTCTCTACATATCCTTTTATTATGAACAATTTGCTTTATTTTTATCAAGCAATGCTTTGAAATATCAGTGATTTTCTTTACTTCTCCTTTTCTAATTTAATAACTTCGAAAATTTGCGATATATTTAAAATCTATAAATTGAATGGAATAAGTTACTTATCTTCATTTCATCTTTTTGTAACCTTTCGCGCAGGTGTCGTTCTGGTGCACATTCAATTTTGTTTGCGCCTTGCATCAGCCTTGCGCAGTCCAGTTTTTTTTTAAGTTTATAAATGAACTATAGCAACAAATTTTAGCAGATAATCCGGTGCCCTTCAGTTTATCACATTTCTCTTCCCCTGAATTGCTCGCTAGTTGTCTTTTAAGGCGAGAGTATCGATAGATGAGATTGGAGATTAACATTTGAAATAAATGAATGAAAGGAGCGAAACATCAAAGTTTATTGCAAAATGTTAGGTATGGCGCTAAAGTTGGACTTGGACGAATTAATTTGCAAGCTACTGAATGTTGGTAGCCCGGGATGCAGTCTGACGAAAACAGTTAAAGAGCAAGAAATAATGCATTTGTGTTCCCTAGCTAAGGAAGTTTTCCTATCTCAAAATTCATTGATTGAGGTTGATCCACCGATCCGAATTTGTGGCGACACACATGGACAATATGCAGGTCAGCATCATAATATGCTCGGTTGAGTTTAACAGCGCAATGCTGTGAATCGCCTGCTAGTTTGTGATCGTCTACTAATTCATTCCTTATACCCGTTGGTCTTTCTAAACCAGGTCAAGATCGCAGATCAAGCATTTTTTTTTCTTTTCATTACTTTTTAATGAGTTAATTGTAGGGTGCGATCTGTGTTTCTCTTCTCCGTGCTGAGGTACAGATCGGACTGGACTGGACTTATACTTCCTCTCAGTGATAATCGTCTCCGTTAACTTCCTTACTCATAACGAGTAATAAAAGGATTAAAAATTAGAATTTTGTTTAATTTGCAGATTTGCTTCGATTATTTGACCGTGGAGGCTTCCCACCTTTTGTCAATTATTTATTTCTCGGCGACTATGTTGATCGCGGAAGACAAAATCTCGAAACTATATCTCTATTGCTTTGTTATAAAGTATTTCTATTATCGGCGTATTTACAGATTGCAATTAATGCTTTAACTGTTACTTTGAAATTTCGCAATGAAAATTTTCTGCGCTTTTTTTATTTTAGTTCACTTCGTCATTTGCAGCTAACAAATCTTAGTATCGTTAAGGTGAAATATTCGGAGAATTTTTTCTTGCTTCGTGGTAATCACGAATGTAGTGTTATCAATCGTGTCTACGGCTTCTTCGAAGAATGCAATCGTCGCTATCAAAGTGTACGGTTGTGGCAAACATTTCAGGTGTTCGACAAATTCATTTCATCATTAAGATTTTTCACATTTGATTTTAAATAAGTATAACTGAGTGAAACTTCAATTACTTTTCGAAATCCTACTGTTTTCCATTGTTGCATAATTGAAGATTGTATTGTTTCGCTTTCTTTTTTAAATTTATTGTCGGCTTTCAGGAAGTATTCAACACGATGCCGTTTACTGGCCTAGTTGCCGGTAAAATTTTATGCATGCACGGCGGTCTATCGCCACAATTGAAGAGTATCGATCAGCTTCGACAAATTAGTCGACCTATCGATCCTCCAAATCCATCCATTCACATAGATTTGTTATGGTTCCTATTGCATAATTCTTTCCAATCGGTATTGGAAAAGTGTAAAGATGCATACAGTATTCATGATTTATAGGAGTTAAATTTTGAAATTACTTATGTTTATGCTTAAATTTTGAACGCCAAATTTTGCTGCCAGATTTGCGAAGGATATTCCATTCATAATTTACTCTTTTCCTGTTGTCATGAACCATTCACAGGTCGGATCCAGACCCATCTGTAAAGGGATGGCAGGCGAACAATCGTGGATTATCGTATACGTTCGGTCCTGATGTTGTCATAGAAATGTGCCAAAAATTAGACATTGATCTGATTGCTCGAGCTCATCAAGTCGTTCAAGTATTTTTTAGAATTGTTCCAGGAAGAAGAGTTGGAGGTGGGGAAATTAGCGTATATTCGGGTTGGTGTAATCCTCCAGTTAAAACGAACTGTTGAAATGAACTATCAACCACCTAGTGAAATAAATTATTTCTTCTTCCAGGATGGTTATGAATTTTTTGCGAATCGTAAATTGGTGACAATATTTTCTGCGCCCCATTACTGTGGCCAGTTTGATAATGCAGCTGCAATGATGAATGTGGACGAATCACTTGTTTGCACATTTCAAGTCCTCATTTTTCCGTTAAATCAGAACGTGAAAATAATTTCAACTCAAAAATAACTTAACAAATTGATTCTTCAAATTATTCTTACTAGTTACTTTGCTTAAATTCATTTAATTCTCCAACAATAGCAGTAAGATTAAAATTTCGTTCCATCTCAGATTCTTCGTCCGTCGATGAAATGCGGGAAAGTTCTACCAAAATGATGGAAAAGAAGAGCGCGTCGTGCAGTGCTCTTGATCATTCCGTTTCTAATATTGTCTTTGTGGATTACCTAATGCTCTTAATAAAAAATTCACTGGTTTGCTCCTGCGAACTGTCGTTGTTGTTGTTGTTACTGTTGGATAACAGTGGTAACTGTGTCAGAAGATTGAAATTATACAAAGAGAACTTTCATTCTTTTATTTTCTAATTTATTCAGCAAAAGACAGTCAGTGCAAAGTTGGTTTGACTTTGTAAATTCTTTATTCATTCTTTGCAAAATTAGGACAGTAACATACGGTTTAGTGAGATTGATAAGAGGCTTAAATCAAAATCCTTTCGTTCTCAACATCTCTGACATTCGCTTTTTAGACTGCGAAATGCCATCAAGGAATTCTTATCTAATTTCGCAACGCTGAATTAGCTACAGGGAGGAGTTGTTTCAACAGGTAGCATTGGCATTGCATCTTTGTACTTCTAACTTTACTGCTTATCAGATGAGTGACCCTAGCCGTACACAATCTTCTACGCCTATATCAACCGAACCTCTAAAACGCCAGCCTGACTAGACAACCAGGTGCGCTTCTGTGGGTTGAATCGTTCAAAATTATTGCTATCACTTCATTCCTTACTTTTTCACTTTCTTTACGCTGTAAAGACCATTATTACATAATGTACGCCTAAAAAAATTTATGAAATTTTCAAATTTTAGGCATATCAGAAACTTTATCATCCTGCCGCATCTTAGCAGTCTTCAGGTCTGTCATTTTATCTACGGTTTGGTCAGAAATTTCTCTTGCAGTTCGAGCGTCGATTTCTTCAGCTGCAATTATCGTTTAATCATTAATTATCCTGCCCATCTTCACTTAATCAAAAGGTGAGGTTGCTCGATCTTATAATAATTATTATTTGAAATAAATTTTTCGTAATCAATTTACACTGTGTTGCGCTATCCGTGAACACTTTAGAGTGTTTAGTGAGTTCGTTTCTTTTCAACCTGAAAAAAGCGTCGTTTATTTATTCCTTACAAATAACAAAAGTGATTCATTAAAATTTTGATGAAAATTTGAAATTATTTTCATTTTCAATATTATTTGACTTCAACTCTCACAATCGATAGTTTTTACCTCCTTATTTTTTTCTCTTACCTTTCTTTTTGCCGCTTTTTTCTCTCATCCAATCGTTGCTTCTCAAAATTTAACGCTGTACGCAATTGTGCTATGCGTAAATCAACGCTGCAACTTGCTGCAAAATCATCTCATTTATTCCATTCAGACTTTCCCCAATTTTTTTGGCTACTTTAAAGGATAGAAATTTGCATGATTGCTCAAGCGAATAAACAAGCATTAAATCAATCATTTTACTTCATTTTTCAAGTTGGGATAAAATACCACTTTCTAATTTCAATACAAAACTTGCAAGGGTCAGTGATGGCGCGATTTTCAACATTTGTTCCATTTCTTCGACCAGTTATCATCCTTTCCAGTAGTGGACATTCTGTTGATATTAGAATTACTGATATGAACTGAAGATATTTCCCGTATTCAAAATATTAAATAAAATATTTTACTGTTTTGACAAAACCATAAGTCACACTTTTTCACAACTTTTGAAAGTTTTTTTGAATCTCAACTCGGTTCATTTCATTTCATTGTGGTTCAAGTAAAGTTGCTAATTAAAGTTGAAAAACTTGCTAGGGATCTAATTATCGGAAAAAATCTAGATAAAATAAAATAGTATCAGTGGTTTTGTTTTGAAAAATTTCTTTTTTCACTGTTTTATGTCTTATTTGCATTTGTACCTGTAAAATTAATTGAGAAAGTTATTTTAACCTGCCACGATACCGTACACATAATAAAGTAAGCACGCCAATCGTTTGAGTGATAATTCATGTCAAGTAAAACACAACTGGACCAGAATAGCTCAACAAAGCCACATATTAATTGTGTCCAACCAAACAGCTTCAAATTTTCTAGAAATTCAAAATCATTTCAATCTATTTTGAATAATTTCAAAGTAATTTACTCTACTTGCTTGTCTGTTTGTTTCATTTTTAATTTAGTATTTTACCTTCGTATTGATTAGAGCACAGTGTTGGAAAAATAGGAATGAGCAGAAGTATGGCCATAAGTATCATAGGCCACGGACTCAAATATTCAACAATGCTCAGTACCAATGCGCTCAATATATTAAGCATGACAACAGTGGCCTGAAATTGCTGGAGAAGGATGGCGTTAAAGACCTGAATAGACATAGGACATTTTCATAATTACTCCCAAGAAGTAATGATGACCTTTTCTGCTCTATTTGAAGTGCATAGCGTAGAAAATGATAATTTCACCTGTAAAGAAATGACCCACTCAAAAAGTGTCCATTTGCTTAACCTATAAAGAGAGGCGTGAGCAGCTCCTTGTCCACTGGAAGCATTATTCACGTATGCTCGAAATCCGAAAGTAGAAAATTGCGTACTGTTATTCTCTAAAGCTTTACATCATAGTCGGCATTAGACTAATCCTCTCTCTCTCTCTCTCGTGAAGTCTACGTAGATGTTAGAATTTACTTTAATATAGTTCTTGTAAAAATAGTTCTTGTGTAGCAATTTTTACACCCCAGCAATATCTGCGTGACGTTTCTGGTGGCTAAAGTATAAACGTAGTCGGTAATTTCGAAAATTGTGAGATTATGATATTCAGGAATTGATAATTAATAATCGGTAATGGTGAGAATTCCAAAATTTCTACCCGAAGCTTTGGACTTTTGAGTTGCATTAAGGAAATACCAAATTTTGAAGCTAATTTTAAACAAATTTCAATCTTTATTGAAAACTGAAATACGTACGTGATGCACCTTCTCTTCCAGCCCAAATTCCCTCCTCTTGTGGTACTAAAGTTGGTAAATCACACATTGCGTTGGTGTGTGCAACAACCTTTCATATATGTATGTATATATATATATATATAATTTACTCTTACACAAAGAGAAAAATTTGCATAGATCACATAAAACAAAAAATTTGCATAAATTTATGCAAATGAATATTATTACCTAGAAACGAGTAAAAGCGTTATCGTTTTTATCGCATCAAAAATCTTCAGATGAAAATTTTCTCGGCAAATCCAGCCTATCAGGCATTTGTTTCGATCGTAAGTCATCTTTATGAGAGATTCTGAAATAGTCGTGTACGCCAATCTTCACCGGTCATCTGAAGCGACTTTTCCTCCCATATTTCTTCTTTTTTGATTTTGTTCTGTTAACGTCTGTAATACAGCTTTGTTGTTGTGAGCAGTGAAATTGATGAGAGATCGAAACTTTGAAATTTTTAATCTTACAATTCGAAAAACCTTACTTTATAAATGAGGAAGAAAAGGAGAGTTACTTGGCCGTCTGTTGATTTGAATAAATTTGAAAAGATGATGATTTTAAATGGAAATTAAACAGAAATTTGAAATACCGTAGCAACGACTATTGATCTGTCGTCTACATGAATCCCAAATGCCATAACCAGCTTTCCACGGGCATGAACATGATTCAACGGCTGGACAAAATACTGATTCTGCGAAATATAAAACTTAAATTCAGTTTATGGAAATACCTTAAAAATTTTACAAATTGAGATTTTGATGAAACTTGGTAACTTTAAGAAAAATCCATTTCTCTCTTCTATTAGTTGTTCCCCTGAAGATATGAGTGAGAATGCTAACTATCGGCGTAACAGAATGGACAACCAGGATGCAAGTGTTCCGTAATGCACACGGAACACCTTGCGTATCGACACTCCAGCCTTCCTAAATGTGTTCCGTATTTCCTCTGGCAACGTCGATAAAAATTATAGCCACGGCATGCTCGCGCTATAATTAAAAGATTTAAAAATACGCAAGTTTTTTCAGCTAACTGTAGTGTTTCACGTATTTCACGCCGTACTCACTTTTTGGAGAAAAGAATTGAATAATGGAAGTGCAAACAGAAGAACGAGTAAGAGTTATCACCACAATGATAGCATATTTTGAGATTTTGAAAGATCAAAAATGAATTCACGAAATGTTTAAATTCTGAAGATAGGAAAAATGAATTTCTGCTTTTTGCTGCAGTCAAATGAAAGGAATAAAAGATTTTCAATAAAAGTATATTTTCTTTAAAAAAGAGGAAATTTCCTTTTAACTTTCAAATCGAAAAAATCGATGAATAATGCAATTGGAGGAGATTTTTATCGCTTCAGGAAACGAATACTTTTTTTCTACAAAATAAATGAGATTTTTATCAGTTCCTTTTATTTGTTTTTTTTTCAGAGCAGAAATTAAACAAAATTTCCTTTTCAGAAATAACAGTTAAAAATTGCGCAAGTTCAAACTTTGCTTCGAAAAAAGAAAAAAATATAAATTTCAAGTAATTTGGTAAAATAGAGGTGGAGAATCAAACAATGAAAACGATTAACTTAAAAGTTTCAAAAAAAAAACTACGTTTCCTTCTACTTCGGCCTAATGCAATTTCATGCTGTTTAAGCGTAACTTCCGCGTCATATATCGAATTTCGACCAATTTTTGGATTGATAAAGCGACCTTTATCGAGATCAAAGCATATTTTTTTTTCATCGAACCTGAAATAAACAAACAATAATGGTTGCTGATGATCCTCGCTCTTTTAATACGTAGTGGTTGTTGTCGAACAGGTGGATAGATATCTGAAATCACAGGCACTACTCAAAAGTATTATTCATTTCCTCATTGCTGACCTTTCATTTCGATTCTTTCGTTTGCATGGGTCGTGTAAAAAAGAGCAGAATTTGCACGATACTCTAAAGTTAATTCAGCAAAGACTTACCGAGAAGCTTCGTTGGCGCAAATGAGTTGACAGTTCACAAAGCGATTCTTTGATAGAACGGCGAGAAGGAGCGCAATATGGACAACAGCTAACATTCCATTGACAGTTCCTCACCCTGCGAGCACACCTCTTCAACTCCTGAAGATCTCCTCAACCGATGTTACACCAAATAAAACAACGTATAATAAGCACACGTGAATGAATTCGTTTGATTTAGTGAGGGAGGAAGAGGACGGGAGAATATTAAGGTCATAGAAAACATCAAGGAGAAACGGCAAATGCTGAGATTCGTTCAATTGATAAAAGATCGCAGTGAATTGTGAAAGTTTGAGTCGGGAGATAGCTCAGGCTATGAACATACCTGGAACTTGAGAAGGTTCTAGGCTCATTATCTTCAGGCACATCATATTAATATCCCTCAGTGGTGCAGTATTGTCAAAAGTGATAGATGGAACGGAATTGCTGGTCAAGTCCCATCACAATCATCTTCTGATATCAAACTGGGTAGAATTTAACAGCATTTTTAGGCTTGTGCTTGTCACAAGCAATGTTTGCTTTGATAAATCATCAATGTTTCAAATGAAGTCTCAGATATTACTACAAATTTTATTGTTTTGTTCTTTGAAATAAACATAAGTTAATGGTAAGGTCGTCTGGGAGGATTGAAATGAGTGAAATTTGAATAATTCATCATGGAAGAATAATTCATCACTTTAATAGATTTCAATTCTTTCACTTACGCGATTCTACTCATACTGAAATTAATTCGTGTATGTTTGAACAGCTAGTCATCGAATGAAGTTTGAATTTGAGGAAAATATAGATTGTAAGCTAAGGTGTCAGAAAAGTTACGAAGGAGTAATCGTAAGAAATTGTTAAGGGGAGATGTGAGACGTAGCTGTTAGCAGCGTTGCTATTGTTTACGTGACATGATTGATTGCAACTGTTGAAAAAGGGTACGATGAACGATGACGCTTGTTTTGGAGCTGAAATGAAATTAAAAAATGTGGGAGGCGAGTGATGGAAGCCATCGGTACAACTTTCTCCACAAGAGATTTTTGAGTCAAATTTTTCAAACTGCTGAAAAGAAGTGAGTGAGAGTAGGTGTAATTGATGAGAGGCACACTTTTGGAAAATATGAACACGGCAACATTTTAAATTGCATCATGATGGGTTCGGACGGAGCTCAGTAACATTACGAATTTCTTGTCCGTTTTGGACATTTAAATCGAACTGAAATTTTCATCGGATGAAATTTGTTCAAAGTAATTAAGTGGTCCCTTTTTCCATTGAGACAAGAATCTCACAGAATGTGCTACTAAATTTGCCAAATAATTAACTGAATCAGTTAAAATAACTAAGAACTTCTTGCAGGCATTTACTCAATGCAACATGCACTAGCGAATTGTATGTTAAATTGAAAACATTAAAATTTCACTGTTTCGAAGTAATCAAAAAGAAAATCTTAGCATCATTTTCTAGCATGCGATAATTCGATAAAATTCGGCACAATTAAAGACTGATGTGACCATCAAGTTTGAATGAAAAATTTCACCCGAAATCAATGTAAGGGAAGATTAGCGCAAAGGAATGACCGAAAGCATCTGGCCAATTCGTGGAGGAAAGCCGAAAAAAGGAACTGAAGCGTTCAATTTGTGACAATCTCCACACTCGCGCTCAGATTTTAATCTAATTAATGCACCTACACTATTCCATTTTTTCTACCTTTTTTTGTTGCCTCTCTACCGATAGAGCAGCGAAGTGATTGATTGTTACTTAGTAAACTTTATGAACAATCATAGAGAGAGAGAGCGAGAGAGAGAGAGAGCGCGAGAGACCGTCAGGGGTTTTTCCTTTTTTTAACTGAAAAATGATTTCTCTTTTCACTGTAAGTTTAATGACTTTCAGAATTTCGTGTTCTCTTTTATGTGAGAGAAGCACCCTGAAAACTTCCACTAATTTATTTACTATATGGAATTTCAATGTAATTTTTTAACAGTATAAGCTTTATAGCTGAAAGACAATTGAAATGAGTTAAATTCATTTTCCTATTCAGAATTGAAGCTTTTCGAAAATTATATTTTGCTAATGAAATTCTCCCTCTCCCGATCATGATTTTTTTGAAAATTTGAAAAGTGCTTAGGAAGACTTATTTCGTACATTAAAATGGATTGAGTCCGAAACAATACTTTCGAATTAATGTTTTACAACAGTATAAGATGACGGCACTCTTTAACATTTTTTTTTTTCAAAAATTTTCAATTCCTAATTGAAAAGAGCACTCAGTTAGATTAAATTGTTTTGAAGATACTACCTGTCTTGCATCATTTAGACAAAATCAAAAGTACGAAAATTTTCACAAATTTAAGAGTCTGTCCTCAAATTTTTATTTATGTCTGTTCAGACTTCGGGAAGTTTTTCTCTGTTATGATTTTTGTGGCATTATCAACTATCAACAGTATGCTCCCTCGGCTTTAAATGAATTGTGATACAAGGGTGATCAAATCAGTGGATAATTTTAAGATTGAAATGTTAGATGAAGAAGAGTTTGGATGGAATCGGTAGATGAAGGAAGAGCACCAAAAAACTGTGTAATATAAACGCCTGTGATTGAAATTATTGGATGCAATTTGTCCTTTAGGAAGTGCAAAAGAAATTCTGGATAATCAGGTCAAGTCTTTCACTGGAAAAATGAGTGGAGGAAAATTTCATTTCCAGAATGATTCCAGACGGTGATGGCAAGATCGTTCTTTGATAACAATTCATTAAACATCTAGTTGCAATATTACATCTCTAAATTCAAACGAAAAAAGCTGCACCAGAGAAGTTCTCAATTTTTTTTTGAGTATTTATGCAAATTTTTATTTCTGTTCTGATGTTTAGAGGAGGAGAAAAAGGCAAAAGAGAGAACTTAGCTAAATTAAATTGTTGCATTTATATAAAAGGAAGGGTTATTTCTCCATTCATTGCCTTAAATACAACTAAAAGCTAAAAACTGACAATTATCGGAAACTGAGAAACTAGCAGAGAAAGACTAATACACTCAAAATATTCAAGCATCTAATTAGGCGAAACTTTTTTTCATTTTCTGTTTTTCTTTCCTGAAATTTCCTTCAGGAAAAAATCCTTTGCTGAAATTGGTTCACACGAATTAAAACTATCAATAAACTTTTTGTAACAAAATAAAAAGTCATTCACTTCTCTTATTTTCCCAAAAAAAGGGAGAATGATGAAAATGGCATTTTCAAAAATTTTCATGAATGCTTTTTTTCAAATTATATAAAACCTTTTATTGTTAGCTAATTTTCAAATGAATAATTAATTGATTGTAAAAGGAAAAAGGGGAATTTTTGGTTTTTTTAATATTTAAAGGAAATTAGCAAAATAGCAGCGGCAGCTACCAACAAATGCTTCAATCCCCTCGAGAAGCCTTTTTCCGATCGAAAGGAATGACTTCTTTTGATTTTCTGAGTTTAGCGATGAATGGATGGTGAAAACGTTTGATGTTATGTAAATTTACATACCAATTAAGATCTCTGACCTATTTTACCGTTAATATGAAGGGGAAGGTGGAAGTGGAATGTTTTTCCCATTCCTAACATCCAAAATACGAACACAATTTTGAACCCTTTTTTTTGCCTAACCTTTTCCATCTCATTCCTTTGTTTGTCCACTGATGTCCTAATTGATAGCTCAGGCTATCATACGTATATAATTGGTGGGGAGAGTTATTTCGAGTTACGTACGAAACGGTGTTGAGCAATAACCGTTCCTAAATCATGCAAACTTTGCAAATTCATCATCACATCGCCAGAGTACTTGTGCTGTATAATTTTGTGAGAGGTATTTTAACTGCTACCATTGATAACGAACTGATAGGAACACCAGTGGTGAGCTTTCCTTTACACGCAAATTTTCATTTATCAAAGGATATTTGTTTGTAAACGGATTACCACAAAATCTACTATAAATTGAATCTTGAAGAGTTTTAAAAATTAATTCTCTTTAAGCAGCACAAAATAACTCACTCGTTAATTTTTGCTACTTTGGCTAATATCATAAAATGAGGTGACGAGTGAAGGAAATTTTGATAATTTCTCTACGTATTAGCAAGTAAGCATTTTGTTGGTTATCAATTTAAATGCTCTTTTAAGCTTATTTATTATCGTCACTTCTTTCGCCATGTTTATTTATCAGAATTACGCTTGCTTATCTTTCAAGTTATTCGCATTTTAAATCATATTCATCAACCAGTAGTGGCTATCCGTCCCGTCCCGTAGATGGAAGCTGCCAAGAAGGGCTATCGATGTTTTTATGGAACTTCCTGTGTCACTCCAGGATTATAGCACACAATCTGCGCTATCGCATTTATGTTGAAGGTAGATTGTGAGGATACAATGGTGTCGTTGACATTCCGGACCAGAAAACCATTTACTGGACGTGTGTATGTACGTGGGTTAGCTGATGATGACCGGTGCTCCAGGAATTTTGCATCAAATGTCGATCAGAACAAATTTTCAATGATGATTCAGAATGGTGACTGTACCATGCAACGACAACGAGTCACCGGTTCTTTGGAGGTATCTCAAGAAACTTTGAATGGTCACTTTTTTTCGCCTTCTCTAACAGCGCATGACGGCATAACCATAAATGTTTAATGCAAAGTTAATTTACAAACTTCGGATTATTATGAGACGTTTCAAACATTTGACGCAAAAAAAATTTAACCATTTTGTACAATTTTAGGGCATTATGCTCTCTCTTACAATTGTCGTATCATTTCACGGGACATTTGTAACGCGAGCTGATCGTGCCTATCGTTGCATGTGCTTTTTCCGAAATATAAAACGGCTAACATCCGGTGTAGATATGTCATCGATTGGCACTACCGAATTAATGGATACGGTAAAAATGCCTACATGCACATACAGTATTCGTTCGGGAAGCGCAGATGGACCACCGGCTGTGTAAAATTTTTTCAAAATTACTCAATTTACTAGCTTATTTATTTACTCAATTCCTTTGATCCTAGGCGACGCATTTATGCATTCTTCATTATGCAAAAAGTGGTTTAAGTAGAAATTTTCTTGAAAGATTTAACATTAAATGATTAGTACCATTTTTAATCAAAATCGGTCAATTTTCATCCGACGAGGAAAATTTTGAATAAGTTTAAGGCGATCGTTTATAAATTACAGTTACGGCCAAGTGGGTGAGAAAATTTACCACGTTTGGGAATGTGATGATGATTCGCAAGGATTTTTGGTACATTCATGCTTTGTGAATGATGGACGAGGGACACGTTTTGACTTGGTATCCAACTTCCATTATTCATAAGCTAGCTAACGTCTCAATTAAATTAGCAGAAAAAATTAGTAGTAAGTTGAAGCGTGTTTCAGCTCGATATGGACGGATGCGCCATTGATCCGATCATACAACCTAATGTTCAATACGACGCAGATATAAGAAGAGTAAAATATTTCGACATTTTCATAAAATTTAAAATAAAAAAAATCAACCGTAAATTTTTTCGGACAAAAGTAGTGGAGTTGCGTTGAAAAAAAAGGTTACCCGACTTAGAGCTCCGAAACAATAAGGATAAGTGAAAGAAAATTTTGGTATTGCGAGAATGTAATTAAAGCTCGAGTTCAACTAAAGCTAACATGTAATATTTTTAAATGTGTTAAAAACTTATCCTATTTCATTAGCGATAACTTTTAGATGAATTTCCAAAGAGTTAAATTTCCATTATTTGCATGTACAATTTGAAGGCAGTAGCTGAAACGTGGGGGTATAAGTTCAGCGACACTTCGATCCTAAACTATCAGTGTGTTGTTGAACTGTGCAAGAAAAGTGCCGGTGAATGTGATGGCCTTACTCCTCCGACGTGCATCAGTAATAATCGATTTCAGCGCAGCGTTCCTGGTGACAATTCTAGGTTTAGCTATTTAAAATTTTTTTTTTACTTTTGAAATTTCAACTAATGAAACAATAATCAATCAAGGGAATCCGTGATAGTTTAGTGTGATACTGGGAGGGAACGCGTACGTTCAATCATCAGATTTACGAAGCAACCATCAGATGGATTTAGTTGCTAAACTTAGCATGCTTGAGGGCGTTGATGAAGATGGAGTGTCTGATCCTCGATCACAATATTTAGTGCAAGGAGTCACTCAGGTACACTTCTTTAACACCAATTCTTTTTTGGAAAATAATCTTGGAAATATTTTGTTGAAATTTTAGCATTGGAATGCGTCTGCGGTCCATCTCTGCAGTGTTGCACGGATTTTCAGAATGACTTTCAACACTCATCGAGTAACAACACGAAATCGTTCATTGCTTTTCACGTCAAATCTAAGTCTAATTAATAATGTCGTTGAAGAAGTTAACAAATTGGATGTGTACGTTTCAGTCTAATTATGGACGAAAAAGTGGAATGGCAATAGCACTGATAACATCACAGAGAATATGCCTAACTTATCCGGTTCTTGCTGCGTTCCTTTTCTCTACTTCACTTCTACTTACCACTTTAACCGCCATTGTACTTTACCTGTACAAGAGAAACAGGTAATTGACTTTGACTTTCCAATGTTTTATAGTTACACATGAAGTACGCCCCTTTTATTAGTACAATATAAATTATTTCCATTTAATTGCTAATATGAGAGAGGAAAATGGAAGGTTGAATTTACAAAAGATAGAGAGCAGACTAATGTGCTTTAGTGTTCCCTTCCCTCTCCTCCCTTCTCTTTTATAAGATCTATAAATCGGTAATTGGAAAAAATTTTTTCAGGAAAGCACTAAAACACTAAAAATATCTGTCGCCAATTTGAGCGACGAGCTCATTCAATGGCTACAATTGTGATACTAACAAAGTTTTGTAATATTGTAATATTAATATTAATATTAATAATAATAATAGTAATAATAATAATAATAATAATAATAATAATAATAATAATAATAATAATAATAATAATAATAATAATAATAATAATAATAATAATAATAATAATAATAATAATAATAATAATAATAATAATAATAATAATAATAATAATAATAATAATAATAATAATAATAATAATAATAATAATAATAATAATAATAATAATAAGGATTCAGGTGATAATCTGAGAATTGTGGCTTCAACTTCATTTAATAAATGCCTTTTGTAGCGAAAAAAATTTTTGATTCACAATGATATGCTGCGATAATCAGACACTTCCGTGAGGTGTACGGCACTATTCAACGCACAGAATTTATAGTGAAACGACCAATTACAAAACACGCAATCACATAGGTGACCAATCCCAAAATATGTTAATTACAAAATGTGCAAACACGTTAAAAAGGCTTCATCATTTTAAGAAAATAGAGTAACTTATTAATCGGTGTTGACTTCATCGTTTCCGAAGTTCGTCGTGTGCGGGAATTTTCGAATGTCCGCTTTGCCATGCCTAACAATGCATCACGTGCTCCATTCCACGCATGTGGTCCCTGTAAAATTTTATTTCACGTCAGCAACCAAAAGAGTGAAGAAGCTTAAACGGCCATTCCGTCGAGTGGCTACTGACTACGCTTATAATCACATTAGAAATTAGTCAAAGTAATTTTGCCTTTGCAAATTTTCTTAAAAGTAAGCCTTACATTTAATCTGAACTGATACGGTGCCATACCATCAAACAACAGACTGTATGCCAAACGGGGATCGGTGCACCAATATTTAAGCAAATTTGGTTTCACACCAAACATTTCCGCTATTTCGTCCATGTAGCTTGCATATTCAATCTCAAATGTATTTTAATAATTTCTCTATTGGTTTTTCCCATTTCTTTGAATAAAAAAATAATAAATTTTCAAGCAATTCGAAGAATGTCCACTTATATAACATATAATAATAATTCTAGCAAACCTCTATAGTGTGCCGCCGACTGTTTACAAATTTTTTTGCCATAATTGCCTTCTTTTTCTTAATATCTTTCTTCATTTTTTCCATTCCGGGTAGCTTGCAATTACCAAGAAGCACTTGACAGTACAGCCGAGATTGCATTTCAGAAACAGGCATTATAGAACCAACTGGTTGCACAAGACCTATTACGGCCAGAGTGTTCTGAAAATCTGGATAGAATGGTCCTCAAGGAAAAAAGCACAGAAAAATGCAAAAAAAGAACGAAATAGGAAAATAGTGCATGTTATGAAGAAGAGGAAAATCGATATTGAAAATCTGAAATTCTTAAACTAAAACAAACCTTTGATGATAATTGTGGTGGATACATATTTAGGTACAAGTCGACATCATTATCAATAACAGGTATAAGATTACCATCCTCAAGGATTGAAAATTGAAACGAATAGCCGGTGCCAAAGATCACCGCATCAACATTACTCACCACTGTTCCATCTTCGAATATCACGTCGTGTTCAGTGAAGCGAGCAACGTTCGGTTTAATCTAATAATATTTGTCGGAAAATGTGAAGCACAGGTGCTGGACAGCCATCCATAAAATATTCAGCATTCACCCTTTTCCGATCAAACCCGTCCGATCAATCCGGTCACCACACAATGATAATTAATTGATTTTGTAAACTTCTTCTATTAGTGCTAAAATAGCACGCTTCTATCCGTGTTAGAATTGATCTATCATAATTCCTAATTTGTTGGGAAATAATTCCTAATAGAACCTCGGAAATTAAAAATTGTTGTGGATCTAGAAATCAAATTACTACCACAAAGAAAATATAAAAATTTCCCAACAAATTTTTTAGTGCCACAAGCCTGAAAATTATAAATTCCACAGCAATATCATTCTCTTTGCCGTGCTAATAACATCCCTTAATTTTTTGTCAGCGAAATGACAATGATGGTGTAACCAACAGCGATATGTAAATTTAGTATGAGGTAAGAAGAGTGGAAATGACATGTAAATTTTGTATTGCATCGTGCAAGTAGACATGAGGAAAGCCCATATCCGACCTTTATCGATCAAATGTTCCATTTAATTCCATAGCCAATCATTTCTTCCGATTAACCTGCCATTTTTAGAAAATATACGTAGATTAATTGGCTGAGTTTTACTTACAATAACAGATCCACAAGCGATACGACCTGGCAGGTCATCGTTAATGGTGGAGTGTTGCGCAGTAGCGCGGTGTTTTGGTTTCAGGCCATACCGTCCGTGATCGAAACATTGGTTAAGCTTGCTCTCATACGTTCTGTCAACCACCTGCAATTGCATTTAATATTCAATTTGAATAAATCTTAATCAGTGTATTTTTCCATCTAATATCATATATATCATATGACTGGAATTTCTCTTCCGAATAATTGTTGTTGCACAATAACTATTTTTTCTTACAAAAAAAAAATACAATAATCTTAAGGAAAGTCTACAGTTTTAAAGTAGAGGAAATTCTACCTCATTAACAGCAATCGTTCTGCTGTACTCCCTAATTTCATAGTATACTAAATAGCACTTTTAATTCCTAGCGATCCTGAATAACCCGAATTAAGAGCTATTGAAAATTTGCTCAAAAAGTTGGCCTTAAGCAAGAAAATTTGAATGGAAAATGATGAATTATTCTAATCAGATTTCTAATGATTAATAAAGGAATGATAAAACATACGCAGGATGGTAGCAATTTTCTCAACGCATGCATGTACCGATTGACAAAAACAATATCAATTGGTTCACCCTTATCCCAGGTCCTTTTAAGTATCCAACTACCAGTACGAGTCGATAAATAAACCTAAAATAAACTTCTCACCAATACAAACAAACAAAAACTGCACTGCAAAGAAGATGGAATGTCATAAAATATGAAGAATTTTCAAATTTAAAAAAAGAAGAAAAGTCGTACTTCTTTCGAAAATTTGCTCAAATCGACAGCAATATCACCGGAAGAATTACCAATTCCAATCAGTACTACAGTCTTGTCAAGATATGGGAATGGTTCACGATAATCGTGGCTATGAATAATTTCACCCCGGAATTTTTCTTGTCCCGGGAATTGCTCCGGCCAGTGCGGTATTGTATGATGACCACAGCAAAGCAGTACACCATCGAAATTTTCAGTTTGCCTCACGTCATCGCTGTAAAAATAGAATTCTCAAATGGTTCGCAATTATTTACTTGTTGTGGAGTTCACTGTTACTGCAATGTAATAAATGAAGCACGGTAAGCAAGGATTAGTTGAGTGATTTCAATTATCGGTTACGTCAGTAAATGCCGTAACTCTTGTCGAGTGATCAGAGCACAAGGTCGAGAACAACTACGACAAGTAATAACTCTTAAAATAGCAGTGAAAGAATATTATAGAGGAAGCATGTTATTAGCAGTGGCTTTCAAACATCGATTTGTGCTGTATAAAATGGAAAAGATATCAAGTAAACAGCTTCGATTCATTCGGAGGGATAAGACAAGCGAAGGAAGGCTACAGTACTGTGAATGAAGATCGTAAAAGGAAAGTGAGGGGAAGAACAAGAAGAACGAAGGACGAAAGTTCAGAAAGTTAAAATTATATCGATGCAGAAGGAGGGAACGAATGAGAGATTCTGACGGAGATAGTAGACAGGTGAGAAACTGATTCAGAAGGTCTACTGTAATGCCCATATCAGCACACAATCAGCGCATGCTTTAAAAGAAGTGGAAATTGGAATATAAATGTGAGGTAAGTGAGAAGGACTCTACTGCATCACATTTCTTCGTCACATCGAACAAACTGAAATGCAATTGAACTTAACAATAAAGCGGAAAGTGTGAGAGTAATCCCTTGAAGGTTTAAAGTTGTGAAAATTTAAGAGATCAACGGAAAGAGTAGCTGACGAGAGAGAGAGAAGTACGAGAGAAGTAGAAGTAACGGCACGACCTTGAAATAATCATCCATACGAAGTTACGTGAGAATGAGGCATAGAGGAGTGTACTGAAATTGGAGAGAGGGCAAAAGAAGAAAAGGTCACATTTTCAGCCAGGTTAAGGTTAAGGAACAGATTTTATAATGATACCTTGAAAAGATATTGTCCCTGAAAATGCCGAAATGGTTGCTGACGAAGAGTTTTTGCGGTGAAAGATAAAAGTCATAAAACAAAGATGACAAGTAATAAATGAATGAATGTCTAATCTCAATAAAGGAATCTTCCAGAAAGAGGAGAAAAAGTTGGTAAGTCGATAAAGTGATAATAAAGAGGTAAGAAGTGTTATATGAAAAAAGAAGGAAATTGTACAGCAAAGATACCATCACTGTCAAAGGTGGTCAGAACAGGGAAAATAATGAGAATGGTTTAAGGTCCGGGAAGGAAAATGACAAAAAAG
The DNA here is from genome assembly GCA_963070105.1 of Litomosoides sigmodontis. NCBI lineage: Eukaryota > Metazoa > Nematoda > Chromadorea > Rhabditida > Onchocercidae > Litomosoides > Litomosoides sigmodontis. Next base: position 5,185,459 of record OY718807.1, on the reverse strand, counting down.
AATTAGGCCTATGACTACAAATCGGAATAGCAGACAAGTTAGAATTCAGGGCATTGTCAATAGAGGCCATGAAGAAACACTGATTTCCAGAACTGTGCACATCAAAAATTTATTACGTACAAGCATCTAATCGTTTCCCTCCCTCTCTCTCTCTCTCTTACAGCCTGCTTACCTCAAAGAAGGAAGCAGTATGACGTTGGCCTTCAATTAATAACAAAAAGTGAATGGATAAGTGAACTCACTCAATGATACGATACGTAACATTCCAGCGACCGGTTTCTCCGTATTTTTCATCCCTTTTAATAGAAATCACTTCATGTCTCAAATTAATATGTTCTAAGAAATGAAAGTGATCAACGTATGATCGAAAATACTTCAACATCTGAGCATGACTCATGAAATTAGGCATTTCAGGTGGTGGAACAAAATCACTGAAAGCCGTCATCTCTTTCGACGTGTTGATTGTTGTGCTTTTCATCACTGTACCTTCACCTAAAATTTGCTGAACGCTATCAAAATATTTCAGCACTATCTAATTCAAAAAATGTAAATTGTTGAAAGTTCGAACCAGGACATGGTTCCGGTTTATATCGCCACAATCCACCAATATCACAGGATTTCTCGAAGCACACCACTTTTAAGCCATTTTCAAGGCATATTTTTGTAGCGGCTAGACCACTTGCGCCCGCACCAACCACACAAATTCTCCCAGGCATTTACAGTTCAATCGAATGCTTCACTGACCGTTAAATTCAATTTATGCGATGACAGAGTCGCCTGAATAGTTGACATTCATTTTCTGTCTCTTTCACAACAAAACAAAACAAAAACTGAGCGAAAGAAAGAAATAAAGGAATGTTTTTTTTTTTTCAGTTATTGGTACTGAACACGTAGTTAGGTCATCACAAAGGTCGATGAGCTTTGTGATGACCTAACTACACAAGAATCACATCAGAAGCAGATGATGGGCCGCTGCTAATGAAGCAATTGTTGTATCGAACTGTTATAACGAAATTGTTTTTCACACATCCGCTCAGTTCGGTGACACATTCTTCAGAGAGAAAAAATTTCATGTAAAATATTGGCAAATGGTCTTGCGAGTAGGCAAAGCTAATTCAAATAAACTTAGTTCGGAAAAGAAACGAAACAAATAATTGACCTTTTCTGGTAAAAAACTTGTCGGAACGTTATGAAGTCGATATGCGATGGGAAATATTACTGAAAATCACAAATTATAATATTTCAAAATATTAATCTAACCATTAATTAATTACCACTGAAACACATGTTTCATACATTTTAACTCTTAAAAGTGCAACACAAAACACAAGAACAAACTGATAATATTTTGGATATTAATTATTAAAAGAAGAGCAAAGCTGTTTTTTAACAAAATTTTTCACTTAGTGTAAAACTTGTTCATTATAAATTCCTTAAAATAAATTGGAAAAAGATTTAAATATGCGAGCAGTTTTTCATTTTCATATTTGCTTATTCCGAAATAGTCTCTCCCAACTATAACCACTCAATGCTAACCTACCCGAAACGAGCAGAATTATGCTGCAAGAATTACGTTAGAAGCAGAAGATGAGAGAATTAAACTTATCAAGAAGTACTAATTTTGAAAGTATTTTAAAACGACGTTATTTCGTAAGCTCCCCCTCTCCCCCTTCTACGATATTTTACACCAAAAAAAGGACAAATTTTGGAAGGAAGCGAAAAGTGCAAAATGAAAAAAGAAGAGGAAATGTCGCACACAGTGAGCGATATTTGGGAAGGGAGAAATAGCAGAATGGATCACTCATTTTATGCATTTCCTCCTATTTATTTTATAATTATCGTTGAATAGCAACGATCTCAACGAACGCTATTTCATTTCAAGAAATAATAGGACGTGGAAGAGTGAAAGGTTGGAGGAAAAATAACGACGAAGAGGTAAGTAAGTAGCAGAAGCAACAGCGCCACCACCGTCCTCTTCACTTTCCTTGACGTTACAGTTCGCTCCTTCCATTACAACACAAAAGTGTTAAGTTCGCAGAGAAAGCTGACAAAAATAAATTTTGAAAGGAAAATTGATAACAATAGCATCCTGGGAGAATGCTTCTCTCATTACTGATTTGACTAGAATTATTTCATTTTACAGCCAATTGCGCTTGACATTTTCATGCTAACGAACAATGAACAGAAAAATATTAGTTGTCGCAATTTGAGAAAATTCAAAAGAAGCAATGATCTGTTAACGATTACTACGGTGTGTTGAAATGTTAGCATAATTTAAAGTGAAATTGATGTGTAATTTCTAAAAAGACATGTTCCCTTCATAGATTGCCAATTTCGCATTCTCATTCATTTTTATTTCTCAACAAAAATACATTTTACGAATCATTAATTTCAAAACGTTATTTTTCATATTCTTACCTTTGTGACATTTTCCACAAAAAGCTAAAACTTTGAATTGAAAGTGGCAAGGGTGCAGAGCGACATGCAAGTGCTCTGCAGCAAAAGGATTTACGTGGCGATTTATGTGCCAACCACTTTAATGTTGCTGATTTATAAGTTTTTTTAGATGAGCACAACTGTTGATAATGATGGAAGTGATGGCGTAACCAAATAATTAGTATGGATTTCCAGTTTTAAATTGTTTGAGAAGCAAGAATGCGTAGGAAAACAGGTACCACATTATTGTTACTAAATTACCATCACCCAATTTGCCGCACGTCTTCATATTAATGCACATCAACTTAATGTTGAAACAAAGTTTCACTTCAGTTGAATGCTTGATAGGTTTCCAGATTTGAGTTTTGACAAGCACCAGCAAACACAGGAATTTCAAGCATCCAAAAGACTAAAGCCAATTTTAAAAACTGAGAGCCAGCACGTAAATCGGTCTTCCAGCTTATCAAGCACAAATGCAATGCATGGATAGCAAAAGTTGAGTTCCCTTCCGAAATAAGAAAATTAAGAGAAAGAGGCATTCATATTCATATCCACGGAAAATCTGTGAAGTGCTAACCAGTCTTGTCAATTATTTGCTTTGTCTCACGCACTGATAATGCTGTGATAATTCATTAGTTTTGTCATCACCGTTCATACATATATTACAACTTGCTACATTACAGGTGTTTGTGGACACTTGCAAACTATAATATAATAATCAGAAATTTTCAAATAATAACAATCGAGAGAGTGATCAAAGTAAGATGGAAATAACCGTCACATCTAGACATACATACAATATTTTACAACATTTGTAATGATTTTCTCGCATGATCTCTCTTTTCCATTCGCCATCAATTTCATCTCTTGCAAAATTAAAATGATGATCATTTCAATATCTTTCACTGTTCAATGATTGACTTTCACACACAAAGTGCAAGGCCGGAAGAGAGGATGGTTACTTCATATATACATGCATAAAAGAAATTTGTTCATCGATACCGGTAAATGTTATGATTTTAAAAACCCACTGTATAAACAATTCACTAATCCAAGAATAAACCCGTTTTGCTAACACAAACGGGTCTTACAAAATTAAAATTCTTTTCGTGTGCTTTCACTTATTGTGAGATCTTGGAACATGATAACCTAAATAAAAAATTAGGTATCTATAAATTACTGAGAAGCTAACTAAGATTTCATACTTAATATAGCATGGATGACAGATAAATCATAGGCAGCGCCGGAAATAATGTTTAGCAATTCTGGAACAATGAGTAAGATGTGACATTTCTAAAGGAAATCCAAAGGATTCGCGGTAAGTTTTTGAAATATTCACTTAAACAATTGGAGAAGCTAACAGTATCATCACCATCCAGATCTTACACCTATTGCGAAAGGAATAAAAATCTAGAAACCGGCAACTCTAAACTAAGGATATAGAACTTAACTGGCGATAATACCGTGTCATCATGATAATGGTATCATTACCATTCCGAACAAGAAAAGCCTTCGATAATCTCATTCCTTTCCAAGTTAATTAGAAAGAAAATGAAGCATATGAATGAATCCTCAAATTTTGAAAAGTAGCTTTGTTAGGTCATTATTTAATCGTGTAATAAAAAAATAAGCATGTTTAAAAAGTAAATTTTGGCAATAATAATAGGACAAAGTTGCCGACCCTTAATTTCTTGTTTGAAATTCCTTATTTTCATGTTAGATGGAACCTGAATTAAACTAAAAGTTTAACGGTAATTGTAGAGCGCTGCATTAAATATATATATTAACAATCGAAGAGGGCAGAAGAAATGCACAAATCTCAAAAAGACATCGCGTTACACATCTATCAGAAAAGGAGAATCATTTGAAAACCCCAGAACAATAAATTAAATAATTTAGCCCAGTGAAAGAAGCAAAAGTTATACGGAGAAAGAGCTATACAAAAAGCAGAGCAGGAAAACAGTGCATGCGCATCATTAATTGAACACAATTGAATGATTAGGACTATAATTGATACAGAAAGATGCCCAAACTACTGTAATAACACTTTCGAAATCCAACATGTAAAAAATGAACTAGCAAAAAACCTACGGTAATAATACAAGAAATTTTTAAACAAGTACTGTAGCACATATAGAAAGTGCGCTCTAAGATTTTCTAATTGACTTCAACTCTTCCCCTCATGTTACCGGCAGTAGTGAATGAAACACTGTACTGCTTGGCAAAATCAATCAACACATGTTGTCGTATTATATCGAACTTTTTCATTTCTAAACATCCACTGAAAACCTTACGGACTCACTACATCACTAAACAGAACTTCTATACTCCTTTATTAATAAATTTTTAAAAGGCAAACAGAATTCTATAAGATAAATATACATTGAAAGTACTAAAGACATCGAAAAATGTCTCGGACTTTTTTTTTATCAAAACAATTTTAATGATCAGCTAAAGTGCGTCGCAAAACTCGAAGTAATAAAAATTACATGAAATCTGAAATGTGTAAACGGTAAACTCATGCGGTTTTCGTTCAAATCTCTTAAAACATCAAACACCATTCTGCATAGCATTCTCAAAACGACCTGGAAATTTTGCACGATCAAAATGCAAAATGCGGTTTCCTTCACAACCTTCGAAAATTTAAACCTGAGACTGTCAAAACTAAGTCATTCGAAAATATTAAGTTCGAAAATTAATTAGACATTAGCTATTGCCGGATTCAACATATCGTTGATTTGGTGATACTGAAGGATCTTCCGTATCCGATGTTTCACTACATCTTTTATTCCAGCCTCGTCCGCCCAACACTCTCGGTTTCATCGCTCTTTTCACAACCTACAAATTTTTGCATGTTCCTAACATTACAAGATCAAATTTCAAAATGATGGATGGAAAAGAACTCCATTTAATTAATGAAAAGCATTTTTAAAAAATTTACTTCAATAATTTAAACCAAAGTTGGTAATTGCACATGATCCACCAAAAATCACCAGAATCAGAAATGATTTAAAAAATAACCTATTTGCAAAGACGACCGGCGCCACATGTAAAGTGTAGCTTTTTTAACACAAATACCGGCAAACGTGTACGTATAATGTCTTTTTCTAGCATGGTTCTACATTGTGTAGTTTCCTTATTTAGAGACAAAAATTGTTGTTTAGAACATCAACAGACCTCATTCATACGGTTGACACTCATTTAGGACTCGACGGACTAGATACGAATCTTTGAGATTTAAAATAATCTTGGATGAATGAGTAAAATAAGGTAAAATAAATAAATAAATACAAAGGAAGGTTTCATAATTGCTTAAATGTATAGAACTCGAGAAGATTGAACAGGAAAAGGACTGAAGTATCGCAGAGATTAAGGAAGCCATTCGTTGCCAACAAAAACACTATAATCTGTTCTCAGTCAAAATCACATTCTTCAAAGTATCTTTCTTTATTAAGTCATGAAAAAACTATATAGCTTTGCCAAAGCAGCCCGATTACATTCTACCACAGCCCACTACATGAAAACCAAAGTTATCAAAGTTATGCTCTATAAGCTTGAAAGGTTTGCAGAAACAGCAATAAGTAACAAGGGTTAATTTTAATCCAAAGCACACAGAGAGACAATATATTAAAAAAGTTATTAAAATTCATTCCAAGAAGATGAAACCTGTTATCAGACAATAATTAAGTTAAATGGAAAGATGTAGCAGTTAGCTGTTTCAGTTACGTTACGTTCGTTATAAAGCGAACCTGTGAGTTGTCAAGAAGCGGTGAGCCGAGCAAGAGAGAATGTTCATCGAGACTTGATCTAGACAGCTTTTTTTGGCCATTCGCTGTGGCAGCGATGCCGCCATCCTCCCCTCCAGCTGACACCAATAATCCCCTAAAAAAACGTTACTATTACCTGCACCGATAATTATGCTCAAGCACTGTTGAGAGGTTTTACCCGATTTTCACGAAGAAATTTAACAGTAACAGAGTGGCTCAATTTTCTCTTTTGTACGCTCCGATATAAACTGTGCGATTTCTGCAGAGTTTTTACATGAAACCAGCCAAAATTTCCGACGTTTTCGATTGAAACAAGCATCACTATACAACAAGTATCATATTCGTGTCCATCAACTGTACTGAACCTCATTCAACAATTAAGAACATTGTTTTGGTGCCGGTTTAAGTTACGCTGTTCAACATTTTTTACTTAATTAGATAAATCATAGCAAACGGCAAATTCCCGGTGCAAATCTTCCTATAAATCTGAGACCCACAGGAACATCTTGACATTTTTTACCCATAAGTCTGGAAATCTCAGTGGTACTACAGAAAAGTCCAGCACTTTATAAAGCGTAAATTCCTGTAATACAATGACTCTTCTCAGACCTTCCTGCACCTATCAGCAACTCATTCTCTGGTTCTAATAATGTCACTCTTATCACCAAACGCTAAGTATTAACCGACATTAACTGGTACAACTATTTGACAAAGCATGCAGCGATGCTAAAAGGTGTAACTTATAACCGTTAAAAGCTGAACTAAACTATACTTAACAAAATTTACTGTTTTATCATCAGCAGCAGCACGTGAAATACTTTTTTAACAAGACATGAAAGAAAATGAGAACTCGTAAAATTTTGAAGTTTTAAACATAAGGATATTTCCAAATATCATTTACCCAGGAAATCTCGCCTAACTTTTCCTTTCAATAACCCACCACTTGCTTCTCTTCTTACAGTTCACCAGAGACAAAGAAATAAAGATAGCGAAGAAAGACAGAGAAAGAGAGAAAAGTTAAAAAAAATTATTGAAAACTTCCAAGAAAAATTGATGGTTAAAAATGATGGAAAAAGTAGAGCAACCGCGATAAAGTGTGAGCTTTACTGGTTACTGGTTATAAGAAATAAAATTAAGGGTAAAGAATAAGCTATGGAGATGAAGAAGTAAATGAAGACACCACTACAACTTATTTTCAAATTAGCTTTGAAACCTGTCATTAACTCAGAAGATTGTGAAGAACCGGAAAATGTTAGATTTACGATAAAAAAAATTGCTGCTTCATCAAAAAATCGATTAATTTTGGGTCATGGTCATATTGGTCAAACAACTGTAATGTAGATGCACTGCACATATTACAGCTGGACAAACAAATTAATAGTACGATAATGGTTTACGAAACCTGCTCCCTTTCGAAATTAATGTCGATTTGTAAGCCAGTAGGTAAGTTTGGGCGGTGATTTCCAAATACGTACAGTCATCCCGTACAACAGCCGAAAAATCTGGTGTAAAAGAAATCGCACTTTTCTTCACTGCCTCCGAAGGTGAAATACCAGACGTACTTAAAGAATTGCGTGAAAATGTTACTTGCACCCCACTACCTAAAAAACGGTTTTAGAATTTCTAGAATTAGGGATATCCAGAATGTTAACCACTAAAAACAGTATTCAATCAGTATGAGAGCTTTAGATCAAGTACTTTGAATTTGAATTTTTGTTCCGCCTTTCTTAACTTTTGTTAGTTTTAAACCCTAAAACCCAAATCACACAGAACTACTAGACACAACTTGACTGACAAAATACCTTGTTGCTGTGATTGAGCACCTGTAGTTCCGTATTGTTGTTGCGCAACTGTAACCAGCTGCTCCAGAAGTTCGCCACCGAAACAATGCCATGGACCTGCTTCAAAGGTCATTTCATTCTGCAAATAAGCTCACCACCCAATTTCAGTTGATCTTTATTTACACGATCAAGATTTAATCAAGTTAATACCTGTCCGATCGTAACCATCGCTCTACCTTCCAGAATTAATATAAATCTTTCAGAGGGTTCCTGTTTAGTGTAAAGTTTCGCTGTTCGTGGAATCACTGTTTTAGGATCATTCATATCCGGCAAATGAGAAAATTCAACCTGAACCAAATTTACAATTATTACGATGTCTTAATGTGTCAAAACTGCAGTTTAGAACTCAAGACAAGCTGAGCAGAGAAGCTTAATTCCAAAGTAGGATTAAACTTATTAGTCTAATTTAAATCCTAAAATCCTATTTTCATCCAAAAAAAGAACTGATCGCTACATAAAATAGTGCGAAAACATTAACAAGCAAACCCGTCGAACATGTTGCTTGATAAGCTTCTCAAGGACGTTCGGAGATATGAGATCCGGGTTAAAGGCATGCTGATTGGTCGCTAACCATTGCATTGTCACCAACTGCATTTGAACTGAAATAATACGAGACGGACCATCTTCTTCCAATAAGCATGCAGCCAAATCAAGTGCCTAAAGGGAAACGAGTTGAAGTTACCAACATATTCGCTAAAAATTCGGAATCAAAAAAATTAAAGAAATTGGCGAATTAGTAAGAAAGGAAAACAATAAATAAGCTAAATAACTTCTATCAGCTTTTTTCTTCATATAAATAACGGAGCGCTGTCATATCACTTAGAGATTTTCTCTATATAACAGTTTTCTAGTGACAATTATTTTTAGTTGATCTCGTTGCCTAAGATCGCTAGATATAAGATTCAGTGGTGAAAAAATTTGAATAGAATGAAGTTCCTTAGTTCTGGGAATCGGAAAAGTTATCTGTAATTTTCAAAATATAAAGAACGATATACCAACTAAAAGTATATTCAAGGATGAGGCAAATACTGTCTGTATTAGCAAATTCAAATAATTCCGTTTTTTTTGCTCAACTTGCATTCCTTTTTAAAACAAGGCGTAAGGCAGAATCTTTCAAGATTAAGAGGTGCTAAATAACAGGAAGAATATTAGCTGAAATGTACCCTTTAAAATGCTACAAAAAAAGAACATTCTAAAGGCAAAAACCTGAGCATTGCGCCGACGTATTCGATGAACATTATCCATGACAACATCTGTTTCATCTACAATTTCAGCTTGAAGGATTTCTTCGACAATATCCTCCAATGTAACGAGCCCAACAAGTTCATAAGCTGGATCAGCCTCTTCTGATTCCACAATACGTTGTACCATTGCAAGGTGGTAATCACCCTGTCCCAAATAAACGAATAACAATACAAAGTCTTCCGCGGTTTTTGCATATTATAACAGGATTACCAGATGGAAATCATTATTAAGAATCAAACTAAATTACTTTTTTGAATTCCTCAAGCATTACACGTAAGGGGGTATCTTCCATAACAAAACGCAGGGGATGTTCGTGAAAGCCACAAACTGTTTGAATCGTAAAATTATCATCCGGATCTAAAAGTGCCAGATCCTTCACAAATAATAATGCCACCACCGTATTTCTGAAACCAATCAGTAAATAGCGCTTAGAGATTCTAACGCATCTAACAATCTGGGGAAACTAAAAAATTACACATTTTTCCTGAAGTTGAGGACTTTCGATGCACTACCGATTTAGCGACATAAGGAATAAAAATCTTGCATCACTATATCAGGAAACATTATTCTGTTAATCACATCAAGTTTTTGTTTTTTTTTTAAAACTGAGTGCCAATGAACTTTACTTTAATCGTTCTAGAGATTAGACCGCATCTCACAGCTATTCTATATAGTTTATTAAAGCAAAAAAATCAACAAAGCTTAGATTTTTAAGGAAATGATACCTATCACCGGAGAAAACTGGTATACGAGTGTATCCCATACGCAAGATTTCAGCAACAGTCTTTGTGTTTAAAACTGTCGTATTTGGAAGCATGAACACATCCTAATAAGAAAATCAATCATTGAATAAAGAAGAGATTAAAAAGGTCATCTCGTATTACTCCATCATAAATATAGAAAGAAGTCAAACTTCGGTGAAACATGAATAAGTTCAAAATTTTTTGTTATAATCACTTTATAAATCAAATATTCATGCCGCTTTTCAAGTATTGAAAATCATTCGGCCTAAGAAGATAAGAGGAAAAATTGTATTTCATTGCAAAGTCTAAAATGTTTTCAATTGTCCACTGAATGTATATGTGTATAAGTCAGTTTGAGTATTGGCTTACATCGATTTTGGTCATAACATCGCTAACTGTCTTATCGGATATTTCCATGGCACCAACAGCAATCTTCAATTCCTCCGCTAAACCTTCATCCCGTGTTGACATTTTGATCAGTTCCATCAACCGCTTGCGATCGTAGGATATTACCTAAACAGGAGGAGGAGGATATTACCTAAATGTAACAAAAAGCTCATGATGTATTTTTATATTCCATAAAGTATTCAACTTGAGGCAGCCATACTCTAACAAATATGTAGAATATAAAGTGGTAGAATATAAATATTTGATTGATACAATTAAATTAACAAATCCTTCCAGTATACCTAGCACATAGTGCAAGTAACGTTTTTTCCAAACATTTGTAAAAATATAATTCAAACTACCACACTTCTAAAAATTCCAATTATAAAATACATTGCTGTACAAAATCACTGATATCATATTGCTTTCACCACGAGAACCGAATTTTATGCAACAGAAATTAAGACCTGTAGTGATCAATCTAGCAAGATGATAAAGACTTACTTCGTCGCCTAATAAAACGTCTAATATTTTGCTAATTGGATAAGCGATGGGAAATGTGAGTACCATGAAAAATCGGGTTATCCAGATAGTTCGCGCACCAACTGCGAGCCCCTTCCTTAAAAATGAAATAAAGTTACTGATCTGAATCAATCCCTTTTTGATCCTTAATGTATGTGATTATTGAAGCTCTCCTCACCAAACCTCAATATGAAAGAAGTAGGAACACATAATATTGGGTCGTAATTCTGAGATACAACGCAAAAAGTACTAATTTGAAGGCAACAACATTGCAGACTACGTTGATATACTACTCTAGCACAATGTTAATGAAGTGAAAATTGGAGAAGCAAGAAATTCCAATTTTAATAATTTAAAAAACAAATTGGATATGTGTTAATAGAGTTAAAAGATTCATTTTATAAGAAAATAAATGCTTACTTAACACAAAGGCTTTGTGGAAATATTTCGCCAAAAATAACAATTCCAGCAGAAGATGTTATGAGTGCTACATAACCACTGGTGAGATCATCGAAAAGTATAGAAATAGCAGAATTAACACATACATTTCCTATAAGTAAGGCACAAAGAAGCAAATTTCCAGAACGTCGTACAGGTAGTATTACTTCTGCATATGCACGCTCTTTCTTTGAACCTGAAATTCACCGTCAGTCCAGAAATCACAATGAAAACTTTCCGTTTTGAAACCTCTTCTGTGTGCATTACAAAATTTTAAAGAAGGCCTAGACGCGACAAAACTTTAGCCAGTAAGGAAAACATTCTTCCTATTTTGACAGCATCATAGAAAATTTTTTAAATTTCTCATGGACTAAAAACATACCCGACTTTTGTATGAGCATCAGTTCCTGCGGCGTAAGTGCCATCAAACCAAGATTCAAGCCAGAGAATAAACCAGAGAGTACGAAGAGACAACAAATTACTGCAATTTGAATACCCATAGGTAAATAATATTGGCGTGGTGGTATTTCAGTCGATATTGTAGCTCGCAAATCATTTAGCTAAAGTCAATATTTTTTAAAACAATAAACCACATAGAATAAAATCAGTTATAAAAAGCCAGACGTCATAAGTTCTCCTCTTTCCCTGAACTGCGATTCCTCACCACCCACAGTCCGCTTACCTTTCATTAGGTTTCAATATGTCAATACCATACTGCTCTTATTGCCTGTCATTCCCAAACTCTATTAAAAAACTACTGATTCACCAGTGAGTTTGAACTTATTTAATACCATAGATAATTCACCCATACAAATTAGTCATGCTGAGTGTATTATTCTTTGCATGTGCATTACCACAAACTCCATTTAACAACACAGAAAAAATATTATCCAGACAAATTTCTTGAGTCAACTACATTTCCATTTCTATCCTAACCAACATACTACATCTTGACAGTTTTCCAATTCATTATTTTAATTCAATCTGTGAGGAGAACCAACCACGATAAAATGCTGCTCATTCTCTCCACCTTGCGCACTTTCCTTTGGCTTTTGCTTAACGCATACATAATAGAGATCTGCCGAACTGCAAAATTAGACACGAATGAATTCTAAAGGAGTTCTGAAAACTAACTTTCAAATAGCAATTAGTAAAGTAAACTAGTCAAAAGAAGAGAACAAAAAAAGCAGCAAACAACTGGAACGAACTCAGGGAATGCTGTCTTTACAACCACACGTTTCTCGGTCTGAATAGTAAAGTCGGGTTGTGTAATCTCAATATCGGATTTTGAACAGTTATTCCAAACTCGTGTAAAAACAACCAGTGCTATATCATCCATCCCAAAACCAAATAGTACCACTCGAACTGGGACATCCGGTTCTACTATCGATACTTCTTTATCACTGTAATTTTAGAATGTATCATCTACCATTTAACTGTTAATAAGAAGATCTACAACACATCTCTCTTAGCTCGCACAACCAAAAATGAGTTTCACAACCGAAAAGAAAATCGCATTCGTATTCTTGACATATAGCAGTTGCAGATGACAAAATGATGCAAATCTTCAGTAGTAAAAAAAGGCAACTGCATATTCTAAACAACCACTATGATTTTGCTCAAATAAAAGTTTTTTTCAACTGCTTTCACTATATACCACTTCAATTTTCCCGTGCTGCGCACAACGAAACCAAATGATTTAAATCTTACATTACAAGTAGTCACCTGCAAGCACGCAAAATACAATTGAAATAATGTCAAAGCTTGCAGCTGTTTGATAAATGCTTAATGTAGTTCACATCCTTAATGAAGTTCACATTTTCTACATCGCATAGCTTCACCTATTCCACACTCTATCAGTAAAGCAAGGTGTCTTTGTTTTAAAAAGAAATTAAAAGACCACCGGATGTTTCAGATTTGTATTTCAAAACCATCCCTCTTTCTCTAATCTCCCTCGTCCGCCTCATTAAAATATAAAACAAAGAAAATAATTTAATATGGACAATTCCGACAAAATTTAAATATGCTCAGGCGGTTTCTAAAAATTTCACTTGAAGAACAATAATGTCTATTTTGCACAACTGACCAATCATGTATTTCTATTGTGTCCAAAAAATTTCGACAAAAGTCGGCAATTACGAAATGCTAGTGTACATGTACAAGAATGCGAGAATGATGAATCAAATAACAGCATGCGACTTACTTATAGCCAACGAAACCGTTATCCTCGGACGGCAGTCCTTCGACTCTGATTCCAGCTAGATGCGTTTTCTTCTCGGTGGTTATGAAACCAGGATCACTTATACGCTGCAACCAAATTAACGCTCAATTCATTACTCAACTCTAGTTGCTTTTCCTATTGATTTGAATTAAAATTTTGATTCTTAATAAGAAGTCCAAAACAGAGAATTTATTTCTTTTAAGGATTAGAAAATAGAAGAGAAAATGTTAATGAAGTAGTCCACAAGAAATAGAAGGTTAGGACTTAATTCAAAAAATGTCATTAAATATTACTCACTTTTAGTTCTTGCTTTTGTGGAAAGCAAAACGGGAGCAGAAAGCAGCAGGTAATACAAAAAACGCTATAGAAACGCCATATCCAGATCTGCATTCCCTTATCACCGAATTCTCTAAAAAGCGAAAATTTCATGCAGTACTTTACCGCTGTAAAGCATGTCGCGTCTTTCTGATCAAAACAGAAAAAAAAAAGGCAAAAAATTTTCCAACGAAAAAAACGAAAAATAAAGATTGAAAGGAAGAAAAAGAGCTGATTAGAACAGTACAAAGCATAATTTTCAGTGTTGGAAAATTTTGAAAATGGCTAGAGATCAGGAAAAAGCGGGAAAATACTTTTTGGAAAATTTCATTGTAGAATCATTGATTTAGACTTTCCGGTTTCTTTAAAGCGTCTTTCTTCTCTTTCCATTATCTATGTACCACAATCGTTTTAGACACTGAAAACTAAAGACAGCAAAGTACCACTGTCCAGCTCTTTTTAGGTTGCTGAATAAACAAAATGTTACTGTCATGCGATTAATCCAAATTTCCAGCATTTTAATTGAAAAGTAGTAGTGTAAACTGAACAGATTATAAGACTGAATTAGTCTCGAATTAATTTCTCAAGCAAATGATGAAGGAACAAATCATTTGCACTGCAGTAAATAACATCCGCAGGAAGTGATAGCGTTTAGCTATCAGATGTCTTGCTACTAAGCGTAACAAGAAAGGTCTACTCTACCGCATTTTGGGTATCTTGAAGTGAATCGACAATCATCTAACTGCAACTTGATCCGCCCAAATGGAAATTAAATGGGAAGTTATTGAAATGTCAATATGCAATCCTCTCCTTCACTTTCCAATTTATTTTTCCTTCCTTTCTCAAACACACGAAATTAAACTGGTCTTGCGCCTTCGCTTGGAAAACGTCCAGTGTTAATGTCATATTTCTTTCCTAAATGATGTAAGAATAACACTGTGTTCCCTATCATTAATTCAGTAAGACAACATTGTGCCTCTATCTGTCTATCAAACTAGACGACACACTTCACGTGTTACATGCAAAAGTCAATAAAATAAACGTGTTTTTTTTTGCGCATGTAATAGTCGTGCATACAAACACCATGAAGAACGCAATTACTCCTAGATATACATCGATCAAACACAGAAAATGATTGAACTCAACAAGAGGTTTAGACAAATAGTGCAAGATGATTTGAATTTTAGTGATTTTCGACTCGGTTTAATTTCACAGCATAAACAGCCCGTGCCAATGAAAGAAATAGTGGGGATGACCGACTACTTGATAAACAATTTCCAATTGGGGTATTCAAGCTACAACGTCTCTTCATTGCTTGTGCTCAAGAGTTCCTCCCTTCAAAAGCCGTTATGCAAATTTAACTTCCAAATGGGAAGTACTCCGTGAATCAACTACTACAAGTTGATGACCTCGTCCACTCAGCACAAGTAACAGTGTATAACATTGAAATCATACTGTACGGGAAGACTTAACTTAATCCAACCAACGCAGATCCAACATTTAATTCATGAGGTATGTTGGAGAAGGTAGACTGAAGTCCTCATTCATTCGAACTGAAATGCTTTGATGGAAGAAATCTACACTTGGTGTTCTACGAACATCAGGTGAGATTATATTCTAGTTTACTCCACTGCATATTACTGTTCAGTTCTTGTGGCTATAAAATCAAAATAGAGAAAACTTTGCGGAGGAAGGACCCCAAAGGCACTATTTCCTGGTCATGGAAGAAGACGGGAAGGAAGTGCTGACCGACCTGTTATACATACTATGAATAGAATACCCTAAGCCTTGTCAAGCTGCTCACGACATTTAACATTGCACTCCCTACCCTGAACTCGCACAGTGCAGTAGATTGAAAATGCAAATGTAGTTCCTCCACCTTCCAAAGATGTCCACCCATCTGCGTGCTCAAAGAAATGCGCCTAGCTGTATTTCATGGCTGCCCGTGGTCTTAGAATGATCTTCCAATGAGTGAGGTTGTCGGAGGCACTTGAAGTTGAGTTCTAGATGTGGTATTGCTTAAGTCGTAGATTATTTCGACTCATGATTACGTGGATTGTTACGTCGACATCAGTGTTGTGAAAGGATTTGCAGAATGTTGGAAAGCAAGTTAAGTTGGGTGTTATGGAAGAACTGCAGCACATGCGTATACGGAGAGTGAAAATACAGTAAATGTCACATTGATCATAGTTAACTGAATTGTTAAGGACTTTCACTAGTGACTGCTTATAGAGTAGAAGACGATTTTAATATGAGAGCAGAATGTAATGCAGATGGACCAATCAAGACGGATGACTTGCATCATTTGAGAGAGGGCGAAATTTTTGTGGATTCTGGGAGTGGCGAGAAGTTTCGGGTGCGAAAAACTGCTTTAGCACAGCAAACTATTGGGGGACCACATGGAGTTGGTTTGTATGTCACTTCTGTTCATATCGAATAATATTAGTTGATACTACCACCCACACCTGCCGTGGTTGAAGAATATAAATATCCATCTAATTTTTTAAATAATTTTGGGAGAGATCCAAATGATGCTTTAGGAGATCCAAATGATCGGTCGTTACGTCGAGTGGAAGCGGATGTTTCAATACCAGAACGCATGAATGAACGGATACAAAAAGTTGAATGTCACGAACCACTTGAAGGTATTTTTCCCCTTCATGGCTTTTAGGTCTATGTGGATAAGGTAAGATGAATAATATGTTGCGCATCATTTAACTGGAAAGTGCTGTTGTTTACGTGGTTATTAAACATTTGTTGGTTTAGGTTTGACGCGATGTCTTAAAAAAGAAGGTAGCTTTATTGGTATGAGAAAATGTCAGAAAGAGTTGGAGCGGTACGAAAAATGTCAACTTGCGAATTAAGTTTTATACAACTTCTTAAGAATTTCCTGCACTCGTGATGTATAGCATAGTTTGCCTGGTTAAGAACCGCATTGGAAATTAACCATCAATCTTATGATCTGTTAAATTTATTTTATTTGAAGTATATGTTTGCGGATGTTCAGTTATTTCTTTTCATACATCACAGATCTACGTACTTCTAGTCCCATTCTTTATCGCCAAATTTGTTACTGAAACTGTCTATTGTTTAGGTTTAACGATCCATGGTTCCGTCAAAAAATCACTGACGAATATATCAAAGAGCGATCGGAATATCGTCGTACGGGGAAAAATGCAGTGGAAAGAAAGTGGGAAGAATACTGCAAATATAAAAAGGAACGGGGTGATTGGACTGATCTTGATGAACACAGCAAATGAGGGAGTCAACTCAGAATTCATGTCTACATCCTTATGTTCATACAATATCATGATACTTTGAATGGCGGATTTGAAATTGAAATGCATTCGTAACTTTGCTCCGTCAATAACGTTACCTGTCAATCTTCTTGTGCCGTTCCTGCTGAACTTAATGGCTAAAGTACTGCATTTCTCACTTTGCAAGACTGTTCTCCAGTTCTTGACTGTGTGCTAAGATAGTATGTAGAATTTCAAAAGTTCTAGGATAGTGTTACTTTGTTCCTACTTTTCTTTTATAAATAGTTTTTTTTCTATTCTTTTTATTCGGCTTTCACCGTGGACCGATTATAAGGACGTTGATGACAGTCATTAGTTATTGATTCGTTAACTCTAATATATGAAGGAGTTTTTAGGTTCAATGTTCTTGATATTACGACTGGTTAATATTTTATCCAGTTGTAATTTTTGCTTTGTATCACGCTGATTATATATGTACAAGTAAAATTTTTATTGCATTTCAAACGCGTGGTTGGATTCTAAATTCATGTTTC
The DNA here is from genome assembly GCA_963070105.1 of Litomosoides sigmodontis. Lineage (NCBI taxonomy): Eukaryota > Metazoa > Nematoda > Chromadorea > Rhabditida > Onchocercidae > Litomosoides > Litomosoides sigmodontis. The sequence continues at coordinate 5,167,754 of OY718807.1, read as the reverse complement.
GATCACAGTTCGATCTATAGTTCTATTACGTATGAAGCAGTTTGTGAAATATTATACCTCAAAGTTACACATCAGACTGGTGGAGTATTTTTATTCGACAAGTGTGGTAGTTCCAAGTCGCTTAATAGTGGTTACCAATAGTTTTCTGCAGACCAACAGATGCTCAAGCTCGATTTTTATTTTAGGTCACCCTGATTGAAGTTGGTAGTGAAACACATTTCAGAAATGTCGAAGGTGGAGTGGTGTGATCTGTGTAAAGTCCACTTATCGTCCAAAGCACTGTTAGATATGCACATTAGTGGGAAACGTCACCACAAAAAGGTTGCGGAACGTGATGCACTGCTATCCTTAGCCGCTCGGTCGGTATTTATTTCTGGATTGAATCCTGAAATTGTCGTCACTGAGACCCAGGTTTTACTTCACTGTTTTACATGCATGCAAAAGGTTGGATTGGAAATTTTGCAGATTTTTTACTTGAATTATCTCTTTCATTTATATTTAATTTTCAAGTCATATCTCTGCATTGACTAGAATTCTTTACAGATTTCAGAGGCCTTCAGCTGTTTTGGAAAGATAGAAACGGTTCATTTGGATACTAAAGGAGGAAAATATGCCATCATCGATTTTTGTCAAGAATTTTCGGCTAACGAAGCTGTTTTGGAACGTGAAGTTCGTATTGGGCATGTGAGTTGTGACTTTTCCTTTCGCGTTCCTGTAGCTAGGGTTGAAATTTGCGACATTCAGAGAACTCTTGAGGGCTCAATTTTTACGAAATTGTTTGTTTCAATATAATTTTATATCATTGCACAAATTGTCACTGGAAATTCAGCAAATGGTTTCTGTGCTACCTCGCAAAACAAATTTTGACGAGTGTAAGACGAAGTTCAACATACGTGTAATCGATACTAACAAACTTTTCAACGAAATTAATGGCTTGGCTACATTTGCTGGGCAAGTGAACACTTTGTTAGATCTTTATTGTCTCAACGATGTCGAGGTACGGTCATAAAACTTAATATCAGTATGAAGCAGATTTATCATTATTTAAATGGTGCTTATGTTTAACATGCATATTGGTTCAGTAAGCAGTATGCAAAGTGGATGCTTTATTACCCATGTATTTTTAAAAGTGATTTGAGTAAAAAAAAACTAAAAGAAAAGTGCTTTTAGGTTGCTAAACGAACTGAGTTTGCCGAAGTGCTTACTATGGCTCTCAGTGAATACTTTTCCTCAGATGTTCATGTGCAAATTTTTGGCTCTTCATCAACATCTCTTGGTACAAAAGATTCCGATATTGTATGTTGCACGTTTTTTTCCTAAATTTAGTTGTAACTCGATTTTGAATAAGAATGGAATCTTTCATTAATTTTGATGTGTTATTGTAGCAAAAGTTTGAAAATCTAACAATATGTTTTTCAACAGAAGACTAAAAAATCGAGAGAGAATCAGTTTAAAGCAACATGTTTTTAGAATAAGTTCTTTAGGATGCTAGTTTGTTTTTCAATGTTCCACTTGCGGAAGCACACTCTGTGGGAGATTTGGCGAGGAATAAATATACATTGCTGACTTGTGACATCACTGCATTGAGGGGGCGTAAAATTTGTGCTGAAGAATATGCTAGACTTACTGACGCTGGTTAGTTTACAGTATGCTTTCACGCTAGTCAATTCGGAATAATATTGAATGCCATAAGGATCTTTTTTCAGAATTCCTTAACCATTTTGAAGCGTTTTACTTCAATTTCGTAAAAAAAAAGTTAATTTCTAAATGCTTAGGACGGTTTAGCTGTAGTTTTATTGTGAGATGTTTTAACGACTGTAATTGTTCTCATTTTGTCAAATTTAACCCACATTAGCGATTTAATTGTATTAAGCTGATTAAACTGAGTAGCTTAAGACCGTGTTCGTTTGCTGAATAAGATCGTGAACGACATACGAAAACGTGGTACGGCATCTGTCAGTGGCCAATATGCAATCCTTGATGCTCGTTGCCCACTTGTTCGACTTACTATTAACCGGTAACTTATGAAATCAAATTTCTCAGTATGCAATGAATTTTTTCAGTTTTATTTCAGTATGATTAAAGCATGAAATTGTCATTTGCAGAAAAAGTAATGAATTGTTTGTTAGATATCTTGCCACCTAATCTTCATTTCAAAGAACTAGTACGAGGTCTTTAGGAAATACATCGTGGATTTATCCGTGGATAATTACCTCGGGTGTGCAAAATCTAATTGGCTTAGAAGCGTCGTACACTGTGATTCCTCACAGCTTATCAGGAAATTTTTTGTGTCCTTCAGATTTTGGGCTTATGTAAATGGGTTGTTGAAGGCTGATGAAAAACAGGTATGTTTTGGGTCTTCCTTTAGAAGATTGATTTTTTTCAAAAATTAGAAAAAATTTTAAAAACCTTTTTTTTTGTTTGATTCATATTTTCCTGGAGTAACGCTGTACCTTCGTTGCTATCTATTTGTAAGTGTTTTTATGCTCTTTATTTTGAAGTTCATAGATTTATGCAAAACGAGAAGCCTTTTTTTTCTATGGCAAGTGTTACATAGGAAAAAATTTCTCCTTTTATTGTCACTACTAATAGAGGTACTTTGTGAAGAATCATTTATCAAACAAAGGATAACAAGATAACCCTTTTTATAGCGATCACATTTCAACGCGTACATACTGAACATGTTGTGCATAACATATCTGCAGCTACACAATTATATACCTGCTCTTCAACGAACTCAAGAAGAAGTGGTTGTAAATGGATGGAGGATTGATTTTTTTGTTGATTATGTGGATTTATCCTACCTAAAACTTGATAAATTATTTAAGGTTATCATTACTTGCGCTTAAGAATACTGGTTATTAGAGTGCTTATTTGCTGAAACTACTCTTTACAGGATTTTTTTATTTGGTTCGTTCAATTGAAATTAAAAGACACCGTACTATGTCCCTATCTGGGTAACACTGTTTCATTCGATCGGTTTCAACAGTTATATCCATACAACGGAGTTCAGAGCGTTTTCAAACTCGCACATTTGAACATACAGGCAGAAACTTTTAATTTGTTTAAAAAGTTTGCAGTTGCAGTAATGTAAACATATTCATAAGATTGTTGGATATTTGCTTTGATTTAAAATAACCTGCTGCAAATTGCTGTAGGATCCACTGGAATGGTCTCATAATATTTCCATGTTGGTTTCTGAGAAGTATATCAGTGCAATGCGTCGTCAAATGATGTTCTCGTTGTCGCGAATGAAAGTAGTACCAGATTCATTCGTAGCAATGCTGCAGGATGGATATGGCGCTGATGAGGAGTCATCTTTAGGTATCTTTTATTTTAGCCTTTCTCTGAAAGTAGTTGGCTAATGAATTTCTGTTTTATGTTATTAAACAGACGCCTTCACCGAATCGTAGTGATTTATGTGATTCCATTTCCTCATTATCAATTTAATATGGTGGACGAATAGCTGTTGATTTGTTTAGTCCGTTCACTGTGTTTTTGCATTTTTGGTCTTGGTTCGAAATTTCTTGTTACGAAATTTTGAAAATCTTGATTCCCAATATCCCAATATATATAATGTTTAGTCTAATTTGATGGAGGGGGGGGGGGGGGGGGGGGAAATGTATACGAAGAGATTGGAGTCTTACATCCTTAAAGTTTTAGATATGATCGTTTTCAGATTACACGCTGAATATCCACGTTGGAGTTTGCCAAGCGTATCAGTGCATGGATGCTATAGATCATATTTTTGTTAAAATTTTAGCATTCCTATCAACTGTAGAACCATTAGAGAAGCGATCACGGCTCGATGGTACTCTCAATGATTTTTGTGTTGTCTACTTAGCTAAGCAACGTACTTGGGAGGGTCGGAGACAGAAGCGGCGTCAAATAATGCGAGAATGTTCCGCGCTTTTAAATGATCCAATAGCTCTGGAGGAAGCAGTGAGTTGTTTTCTAGTATCTCAATATCTTGGTATTCAATATGTCGACTTCAATTTTCATTTTATTTATTGCTTAGATGTATACAACAGCATTTTGATATCGACAAAAGATGACTTATGTCTAATATTGTCCTATCGAATTATTTATCTTAATCTGCGACCATCTTGCATATGTCACTATTCTGCGTATTAACCAATTTATTTGCTTTATTCTGGTTAATTTATTATTTGTGAACGCCTTTTAGCACAATGTTTTTGTAGTTTATCAGTAAATTTTCAGGTTACTCAACAAATCAGTCAAACTAGTGAGGAAACATCACTTCGTTTCAAAACATATGTGAAACAGGAAGCTGAAGAATGCTTACTTGAATTCGTTTTGATCAGTGGATCGGTGATGGAATTTAATAGTCTTATTCATTTCTTACGGCATTTTATACCGGCTCATATTAATAAGCTTATATCGTTTCCTCTTCATGTGCCTATGGAATAATTTGCTTACTTTTATTTTCCCATTGCTTATTTAAAATCGTTTTGAAATGTGATTTATTATTGTACTTTTTTAAGATTGCTATATATTGAAGGAGCTATGTTCTGTTCTTATGGATCTCTGTATAATGCTTATGCCTTGAAGTTGTAAAGTACGTGTTTATATTTTGCATTCATTTTTCTAATAAATTTTATAATGGCTCCTGATTATTTATGCATTTGGCATTTTGCGTACCACAGCTAGTTTTCCAGAATATTTAGATTTTTAGCTTTCTTGGATTTCTCTGCTTTTACCAAATAACTTTACGATATTCTTTGTTAGGTTCTGTTGCATTGTATTTATTATATTATGATATATTAAGCTTTAGGAAACAATTGAACTAAACGAAGTCCGGGAGGTTCAAGATGAGCGCAGAAGAGATTTCTCGAGAAGAAAGCGTGAAAGCAGTGAATGAAATCATTGCTCGCTTGATTAAGGCCTATCGAGAGGGAAAAGATGTCGATCTGAATCGCCTTAAAAGCAAAGTTTCCTCAATGTATACATTAAGCCGGCAGCCAAAATTGGTGGATATCATTGCTGCAGTGCCTGCGGAACATCGGGTATGTATTTGGTTTTCGTTAATTTCTGTGTGAAATTGCAAACATGCGCATTGAGATCCTCCGGTCTAATTTCTACCTAAAAATTCATGTGCTTCGATTGGTACACTTCCGATTAGGTTCTGGGAATTTATCAAATGTACTTGCAGTGTTTAATGTAGGTTAACATACTGAGATAAAATTAGCCATGAATGTATATGTTTTATGTAAACTAATTTTATATGAGGATGTGAAATTAGAGATGAGAATTTAATTACAATACTCTGCATTTGATTCCTTGCAAAAAATATTTCAAAATTTTAACAAACTTCAATTCTTGACATTCAACGTTAACAAATAACCAATGGTGGTAGAAATTCTTTTATAGCATACCATAACTTTTTACTGCTTATACTTAATCTGTGATACCACTTTTCAGTTTAAAGATACTTCGTGAATGATTTACAGAGTTGGTTAGTGCCGAAATTGAAAGCTAAACCAATTCGAACGGCCAGTGGCATTGCTATTATTGCCGTTATGTGTAAGCCTCATCGCTGCCCTCATATCAATTTTACAGGCAAGTTTTAAAAATGTGTTGATGCTGCAGTTTTGCAAACTTAAGGATTGCTTTATGATTATGATATTCAAGAGATACAGAACATATTGGCATGGAATTCCGGTGAATTTTTTTGCTATCAGTTGAACCTTTCAAATGCCAAAGTAATTTTATAATTAAACATTTACTTACACTAGATGTATTTTTCACTTTTGCAGTTGTACCATAGTTAAAAAAAGTTAAATTCAACGTAAGTAGAGAACGTCTGTAACACCTATGAATCTTTGAATTTTTTAATCTGATTTTTGGTAAGATGATGAATGAATTACTTACCTTAGTTTATCATTTCAGCAGCAGTGAGTTCACTTAACTGATGTATGCAGCCTATTTGAATTATTTTAAGAAATTTAAAAACACTTCGTGATTAATTATTTGCAACATTTAGGTAATATTTGTATATACTGTCCTGGTGGACCTGATTCTGATTTCGAATACAGTACTCAGTCTTATACGGGTTATGAGCCAACCTCAATGCGAGCAATCCGTGCTCGTTACAATCCTTTTCTGCAAACGCGAAGTCGAGTGGTACAACTTACACAGCTCGGACATAATGTTGACAAAGTTGTTCATTTTTTAAATTCAATTCCTTAATTAACTCTGGGCATTATGAATCAAAAATAACAATTTCGGCCACATTTAAAGTGAAGTTTATGTGGATTTTAAAGTTAGTGGTTAAATCAAGTAAAAGCTTCGATGTGGTAGTATAATGAAAAATGTTTTAGTAGATGCTGAATTCGTTGTGTGTATAATTCTGAGCTGGGAATTCTATTGAATTTCTGACAGGTTTTGTAGGTGGGGTTTTTTTCATATTTAGGACGAAGTAAAGTAAATTATAAAGAGGAAGCACAATGGTCCTATATTTTTTCAGGTGGAATTCATAGTAATGGGAGGTACTTTCTTGTCACTACCAGTTGATTATCGGGATTATTTTATTCGGAATCTTCACGACGCGTTGAGTGGTCACACTAGTAGCAGTGTGTCTGAGGTTTTTATTTATTTTTAATGTTTGCAGTGGGTTCCATATTTGTATAATAAAATTACTTCATTCGGAATCTACGCAAAAGTATCATATTTATTTTTTAATTTAAGAGCCACAGCTATCACGTAGAAGATAAGTGCATTATGGTTGTTTTATCTTAAATGTTCTCATTATGATGTATATGTATATATTTGGAACAACAGGCAGTAGCGTTCAGCGAACGAAGTCGAGTGAAATGTATTGGCATAACTATCGAAACTAGACCTGATTACTGTTTACCGAGGCATTTGGATGAAATGTTAAGCTATGGTTGTACAAGGCTAGAAATTGGTGTTCAGTCAATATACGAAGATGTTGCGAGGGACACAAATAGAGGCCATACTGTATGTGTTTTTTATTAGTTTATTGCATATCAGTCGCGAAAACTTATAAAAATTGATAGTTGAAAGTCAAAAATTACAGGAATAGTGAACACTTTTGATTTTTGTCCTTTTTAAAAGATTGTAGTGAACTGTTTTTGTATTTACGCAACATGGCAAAAAATATCGCAGAGAGATGAAATTGATTTATTTACTCAAAAGTTGTGTCATCTTCATTGCCTGAATTCGTATTGTAAAAAATTGGTGGAGGCGTATTTGGAATTCAGTATCAAATTCACTTTTTGTAACCCAAATCAATTTTTGTTATCAATAAAAATATTGCTGATGGCGCTTATCATATTCATTTTACCGTGTAAGAAAAAAATTCTTCTGCTACAAAAATTGAGTTGAACAGGAAACTTCTCTTCATTACAGTTGATTGAAATGCTCACAAACTTTCGATTCATAATTAATTATTGCAGGTGAAAGCAGTATGTGAATGTTTTGAAATGGCAAAAGATACCGGTTACAAGGTGGTAATACATATGATGCCCAATCTGCCCAATGTTGGAATTGAGCGAGATTTGGAACAGTTTATCGAGCTCTTTGAAAACCCCGAGTTTCGACCAGATGGTCTCAAAATATATCCAACATTAGTCATTCGTGGCACTGGCTTGTATGAATTGTGGAAAACGGGACGTTATAAAAGTTACCCACCAGAGGTTCTGCTGCTGCAACAATTCTTAATTTCAACTTAAATCACTGAAACTAATTCATTTTTTTTACTGTTTCTGTTTCTGTTATCGTAAGCTATTCCATGGTTAAGAGCAATGGATTCATCTGTTGCTTGTAAGTTTTGTTAAAATTCATATGGTTTGAAAAGTTTTTCTCAAGTTGACTTCTAGCCTAACATTTTTAAAGATTTTGGTAGATTTGACGGCTCGGATTCTGGCTCTAATTCCTCCATGGACTCGTGTTTATCGCGTACAACGTGATATACCAATGCCACTTGTGACTAGTGGGGTGCGGTACGGAAATCTCCGTGAACATGCTCTTGCACGTATGAAACAACTTGGTACTTCATGTCGAGATGTTAGAACACGTGAAGTTGGGATCCAGGTGTTATTTAAAAATTTTTAATTAGTGTTTAAGATTGTTTAAATGTTAATTCGTACTAAGCAAAAGTCAGTCCATTAAACATGTTCCTAAAATTGATTTGTTGAATGAATAAGTTAACCGATTCATTGGGAAATAAGAAAAGTATCAGTGAAAATTGTAGAATTTGCTTACTTCTGATTTTGTCAAATACGAATTTACAAATTATGAAATAGATTATGTTGTAATTTCAGGAAATACATAATAAAATTCGCCCTTACCAGATTGAACTTATTCGCAGGGACTATGTCGCGAATGGTGGATGGGAGACATTTCTTTCGTATGAGGATCCAGAACAGGTTTTTTTTTTGGAAGTTCGTAACAAATTAAACATTTATCAAAGGTTATAAGATGGATGAGGTTGGTTTATTTTCCATAATCATCCATTCTTCATATTCTATCAAAAAAATATCTTTCTTTAGGATATTCTCGTTGGTTTGTTAAGACTGCGAAAATGTGCCGGTAAAGTTCATCGATCGGAGCTGAAGGTATTATTTGTGATTGTTTACAACAAGTTAAATATTGAAGTCGAGTAAATTTTTTCTATTTATTCAGTGAGGAGTTACTTTGGAGGATTATTTGCGGTGACGAATTTTAGCTTTTCTGAAATCTTATTTCCATTTTATTATTTTATCTTGTATCATACTAGTAATGGCGCAAAGACGAAGCGTTCATGAAGCACAGTAATAAAAATCTAAACTCTTCCACTTTTAACTCCAAGAAGTCCATTTATTTACTTAAAGGCACTTAATATTTACAGATCAAGCTTTAACAATATTTCAAAGATGTCTTTTCTTTTTCGCATTCAAGCATAATATGTTTTATCATAGAGAGGTTTGGAATATGAAGAAATAATTTTGAGGGAGGGAGAAGGGACGAAAATTTGGTAAGGTTTGGTACTTGACGAAGTTTAAATATAGAAAGTATTTGAGTTCTTTGAATTTTTTTCTCTAAAAGCGGGATTTTTTCCCTATTTTCTAATCCACATTTCTTTTACTAATATCGCCACATTCTGTGTCTCTTATTTAGTAGTGGAGCTTCAGAATTAAAGCAGGACACGTTATTTTCCAAAATAGGAACATGGTGCCAGTTTAAATGTATTTTACTCTACTTTTTGCTAAAAAAGATTTGAGCATATTCGCTCAGTTTGTTTCATACATGTTTTAGTTGTGCAAAATGAATTTTATGTTTTTTGGCAGTGTTTTTGCTATATGGGATGTCATCAGACCATTTTGAAAAATATAAGTGATTTAAAATTATATACATGTATATATAATTCAAAAAATAGATATACAAATTTTTTAATAAAATATTAATTTTTCGTTTATGTGGATTAAAGATTTACTTAGAGAATTCAGTGGATTCATTAAGGTTCCAACATAATTCTCTTGTTTCATACTGGGCAACGGTATTTGTGTTGTTTCCATCTATTTTAGAAGACAACTTTGGAAGTTATTTGGTAACTAATTAGATCTAGATTTCCTTCCAAAATTTGTTTTAGCATTGAATCATTTTAAGGATGGAGTATCAATCGTTCGTGAGCTGCACGTTTATGGTTCAGTAGTACCGGTATCAGCTCGAGATCCATCCAAATTCCAGCATCAAGGATTCGGCCAACTATTAATGGAAGAAGCAGAACGAATAGCGAAAAATGAACATTGTAGCAGTAAATTAGCAATTATTTCTGGCGTGGGTACGCGGAACTATTATCGGTTAGTTTTGCTAGCTATATGGGAACGTTTTTTTTTCGTTTTAATATTTTTAATTTTTTAAATTGAGAAAATATTTTTCGTAAAAAATGTTAATTTTTGTCTATACTGAATTTAAATTGTTTCTTGGGGATACAAAAGCTTATTTGTTTGATTTATCCAGGAGAGAGGATTATACAGAGAATAAATTTTGTACAACGCTTTTCCTAAGTGTTTTTATAATAAGGAAATGAACTATACCTATTCTTTTACCGCATCTTTGAAATATACAGATCCAATTTAATGAACCATATCTTTGTTTTTACTAATCTATTTTCTTCGTAATTATTAGATAAGCATAACAAATTTAAAAACCGTGTATTTTTTGTGTGTAGATGTAGAGGAAGGACCTAGACAGAGATAGTCCGCCACTTTTTTCCTCTTGTCAGAAATCGTAGAAACAAATTCCAAACTCTTTCCAAACTGAAAAAGAATTCGGTAGCAATTTCAAAAAATTATGGACCAGTTACCATCATGATATAGCAGAAAAAGCATTTTTGTTATGCCACGTTCTTTTGCCGTTAACTTCACTATGTCTCAAAGTTTTACTTGTTCTTTAGAAAACACCTCAGTCTCGTGGCATATTTTTCAAAATTCAACTGTTGCAGTGATAATTTTTTTTTATTCCCGAAAAATATATCTAAAAAAATTGGGAATCTATAAAAATTTGGGATGGTTTCGTTTGTAAATTTAGTTTTTAAACTGTATTTCATGACGGATATACATTTTGTATTCTAGGAGTTATGAATATGTGTTGCTCAACTCTGGTAATGAAATTGGATTTTGTAATTGTTGTATAAAACCGCAGCAGACTGGTAAATGGTTTTATACTAAAAAAAATATTCTATGTTAATAGGGATTCACTATGTTTTAATGATTTTTTTCTTGTGATAATTATGACACATTGCTTTCAGGAAAATGGGATATGAACTGGACGGTCCTTACATGTCGAAGGTGTTATGATTTTCATATCTTTTATTCTAACTGTTCAGAATATCACTAGTTCAGTGTATGTTTATGAATATAATTTTTAATGTGCTGATAGTCTCTCAGGATTTTTTGTTCCAACTTACATAATTTTTGCTCCAAATGTATTAATATATTTATTTTTGCTATTTTAAGAATTAATTTGGTTTTGATTCATGTATTGGTTTATTATTACTTTGGTAACTGAAAGGAACTCAGGATTCGATGAATTTGTATCCTGAAATTCACCAGGTGCTTATTAATAAAGGACTTTGGAGTTAAAAATTCAAGCAGCTGATTCCAGTGTCAGAAGGTATAGGTTGTACATGAAATTCAAGCTGAAAAAAGGCTTGAAAGAAATCCTAAATTGAGTGAGAAAGAGTATTTTAATTAGTGAAGTAGGAAATGATTGGTAATGGCTGATGATCATCCATTCATCGTATATTGTTGTGAACGTTTGGTTTTGATTATTTGTAGATCCACAACAATACTTAATAATATCTTAATATCTAAAGGTTTACTAGGAATTAACTGGTTTAAGTAACAGAACATTAGGCAAAGGGATAATAATTGAGCATTGCGAATTCGTAAAAGTACAAGATGACTGCTGTATGTGCAGGATGTGCAGCGTCGCAATCACAAAGGAGTAGTTGAGAGAATGTGTTGAAAAAGTAGTTCAGCCAGAAGTGGATGAAAAAGGATGAGTAATGAGTGATGATTGCGTAATGAATAAGGCAAAAAATGATTCCGCTGGTTAAGTCAGTTTGACGGATATATAAATCATGGTGGACTGGGAATGTGCGGTGGTATGCAAGCACAGAGAATTTATGGTTGAAGCTAAACAGATCAAAGGCTGACTGGCACAAAGTCTTGTGAAATTAGTCAACTACCAAGAAAGCTTGTAAATGACGTAAGTAATTGCCTTTCATAAGATGTCCAAACCGATTGCAAGGTACGCGACATATAGATGTAACAATCTAGCAATGATTAAATGGTGAAGTCTTATAGATTTTTATAATTTGTGTTAAGTTTCTCTCGGCTTTCCCAACACGTACACTTTCTGATACTGGAATCAGCGATCTTGAACATGAAGAAGTAATGGTATTGAAATCAAAGAGTCTCAAATTGATCCGGAGAATCACTTATCACATGAAATTTCTAATTCGAAATCCTGTCCATTTATGCTTCAAAATGGAAGGTAAATGCGAGTTCAAGATAATAATGTTCAGGAAGTGGTGGCAAGAGCCACATCTACTTGTCGGAGATCTCCTATCCTATCATTTTTCTTTTTCTCTGATCTCTGTTGTTCAAATTTCTTTTGCTTAATTTAACATTTGCATTACCGCATTCTTTATAACTCCTGCTTAATCAATTTATTGTTCAAATCCCGTTCTTTAACAACAAAATACGACAGTTTACAGAGCGGATTGATTATTTGTCGTCGAACAACTTACTCCAATAGACGGATTTTCCATTATAAGAATAACAATAGTTTACTGAAGTGGTTTAAGGAAGAAGAATCATTCTGATATTGCTATAAAATGTACTAAGAACCAGTGCATGATGCCAACTCGTTCCTTTTTTTTGCTTATCACCTACCTTCTACTCCCTTTTCTTTTCTCCCTTTCGCTCGTCTTTTTCTTGATATCTCATACCAATGAAGAATTCACATTTTTTTTTGTGAATTTTTGTCAAAAAAATTTTGAAAAATGAATTTGCAATTACGAAAATCACATTAAACGCTGTTGAAAAAAGCGATAGACTAGAAGGAGCGCAGAATGAATTACCTACCACTGAGCACTGTTGAGAAAACTTGCAATTAGCAACTGATAGCACCGCTATTATAGAATGCAACTGATAGTGCATCGCCATCAGTCTGTATAAAAATTACTCAAAAATTTGATGTGCTTGAGAAGACACGCTCATACCGTCCAATTAAATCAGGTAGGAAAGATGTTAACTTCGAGTTTTCATAATTTTATCCGTTTCATTGCACGAGGATCGCTCGGGAATACTATTTATTGGTTATTCAAAGCATAGTTCAGAATTCAGTATTATCGCTACAATTATATGTGAATTAGTAGTGAGGGAAGAAGTACGAAATTAACGAAATGTGACAACAACAAAATGAATATGCAGAAAGGCCACTTGAAAAACCAATATTTTTTGAAATTTTTTAAATTCAAATTGATGAATTTATAAGAATTGTAATACTAACAATAATTTATTTCTATCTTGATCCTTTTCAACAGCTAGTACAGTGAAATCAACAATAATAATGTCGTACGCACACTAGATGGTAAGAACAGTTTGATCATAAAAGAGAAAAGTGTTAAAGCGATTATTTGCTTTATTATTGCTAACGCTAATGTGAAAACAGTTTTCACAATCGCTGAGAAAAGGATGGAAGAAGAGCTTGCGGTACTATTTGTACATTAAAGTACAATGAAGCAAGAGCAGCAGTAACAGTAATAGTAGTAGTAGTAGTAGTAGTAGTAGCAGCAGCAGTAGTAGTAGTAGCAGTAGTAGTAGTAGTAGTGGTTAGTAAAAATTAAGATAAAATATAATGTGAACGTTAGCGTAATCAGTGCAGTATTTGGTATGTCAATGATGATATCCTGATAAATTGGTACTGTCTGTACTGTCTCGAATTGAAGACTTACGCACAGATGAAATTGCAAATGTAATCAAGCTCACAGAGATGAGATGATAGCAAAGTTCAGGAGAACTTAAAAGGTCAAAATTCAGTTTTCTTTTTTAAGACTTTATATAAAACAGTGATTTTTTATAAGCATAACTTAACTTAACTGTCCAGTAGTAGTATGTAAATTTTAAATTTTAGAAAAATTGAAAGAATAACGATTCACATTAGTTTTTTACCATCCAGCTGGAGCAGCAGCTGTATAGATATTAAAATTACTGTCCGTTAGATTTTGGAATTTCCATTTGGCTAATGATATCATACATTGATGCGCGATTCTTAGATATGTCAACGCGACTTAAAAGTGTTGCAATTTGTCGTTGGAAGTCATCATCTTCTTGTTGGTTCAATGCGATACGCTGAAAATTTATAAAAATTTTGCAAAAAGTTTTGCTCATTTCTCACAAACATTTCAGTCGGAATGAAGCTAAAACTGAAACTGACTGAAGGCGAAAAACAGGCAACAGGCAGCTTCATGAAGCTAATTAACAAAATATTTCCGCAGTCAATATTAGCAGTATTTGACAAATAGAGCTCTGTCACTTCCTCAGAGTAAATATTTGAGTGTACATACACGTATATTATACACGTATATTAAAAATACAAATGCAACATTGTAGAAGGAAAAAATAATGTATTAGAAACAGAGATGTATGAATTTACTTGAAGAGATCAGGAATCTGAATTTATAAAATTTGCTCGTTGCATAATCGACTCTCTTAGATTTAAAACTTCTTAAAACAACAAGCAGCCAAATCTGTTGACATTAAAAACGGATAATTTAGAAGATACCTATTAAACAGAAATCCAATAACTGTTTTATTAATTTTCTAAATTTATTATAAAAATTTGAGGCAAAGAAACCTCGAAGAGGAGAAAACGAATTAAAGAGTTTTGTATTTCGCTAATAAGCAAGTCGCATGAGAACAAATGTCTTTAAAATTTAGGTACTTCAAAATACAACAAAGGAGTAAAAAAGGAAAAATGAGCATGCTACAATAACAGATAGTAAAGCTAATAAAAGCTTATTTCATTTCGTTAGAACAAAAGGTTAAAAACTTACCGCCTGCTAATTTCCCAAACAAAAGAGATTGCTTTAATCATTCAACATAGCACTAAAATCTTCTCTTATGGCAGATGAAAAGTCACTTTTCGCTAGAAAGGATTACTAATGAGGTGCTACAGTACAGGTATCCCAAACCGTGCCACCTAATATGTTCATATTTCGAATGAGAAAAAAACAGACGAAAATAGTTGCGGTAAACTTTATTAGAAAAAAAAAGTTGTCAAATAAGGACGTAAGAAAGAATTTTACCGAAAGTTCGAAGTCTCTTCATACCAATTTCACAGGATAATTTCATAGAAAGTTTTTCTGAACATTATTTGTGTACTTTATTTCTAAACATAGTCAACTGATCCACTTGAAATAATTTTAAAAAAAAAAGATATCCTAATTACCTACATCAATGGAAATTAATAGAGAAAAAATTATGATATCATATTAGCAATTATTCGAGTGTATTATTAATTTATTAAGTAGAAACATCAAACTAAAATTATAAAATTTTCTGGTTGTACTGTAATTGTACTTACGCACTTTCACTTGTACTATAATTGTAATGGCTTACTCAAGCAATAGTGTAAGTTAAGATCAACTTTGATAGGTAACTGCAGCAATCAATCTCTACCAACTCTTCACTGATAAAGGTAAAGTTGTTTTACATGAGAAAAATTAGTGATGCAGATGACACTATGATAATCGGAACTTCTCACTAAACCTAACAATCTGATTCAAATGCCACATTTGTACTTACATTAGTGCAGTACCACGATTCTCATCTGTTTTCAGTTGAAAACAAAAATACCATCTTACTCGACAGACAACTATGCCCTGAACAATAATGAATTAATATGCTAAAAGTCACAATCAACTGATTAAGTACTCATTCTGTTAATAAATAAAATTTTAATTTAAATTACTTATACAAATATTTAGATTTGCTATCACTATTTACGTGGAATTTCAACAGGAAAAAAAGTATTAAAATATACCCCAGCAAATTATTACTATAAAATCCAACACAATAACCGAAGATTAAATTGTTTAAGCCTACCGAATACACGATTTAATTCTACAGATTATGAAAACATACAGCTCTAATACTACATTGTACCAATTTGAAATTTGTATTTACATTTCAGTACATCTTTTTTGCCTCTATTTACTACTAGGTGGTTTTAAAATGGAAATAATCATACTTCATGAAAAGAACGACGTCTTTTCTCACGTTCTTCTCTTTGGTGCTTCAAAGTATCCATCAATTTTTCATTGTGTGTTTTGATCCTTTCCTCAACCTTATCCATGTAATGATTCAAATGATCCAACTGTGAATCCAATTTCCGAATCTCTACAGAAGAAAACAGGAACATTACAGTAAACCAAAAAACGAGGAGAAAACTTTTTATAAGTGAAATGTTCCCTTTAACAATTGCGAGAAAAAAAACTGGAATTTCCAGATTATATGAAATGTGAAATAATTCATAAATACATCGTTTCACTTAGAAAGAAAACGCATGAGAATGTAAGTTTTACTCAATCATTCCTCTCCACAAAAAATAACAGCAGAAAATGAAATGTCACAATTATTTGCCTCTTTAGAGTGCATGCTATAAATTGTGGAAGAAACTCCATTGGCTGGTTCTAATTTTGTTTCACAGATAAAATTAGCATATATAAAATTTCTACAATCTAATTTAATTTTCATACATTTCACAGATAAATGCTTCTTTCTTAACAATAAATGACTTCACAGAAAAATTGCATTTCATTGTTCAAACAAAACATTCTTAGCGTTATAAGTTGAAAGGAATGAAATTTACCTTCATTCCCATCATCTTCGGTTGTAATTTCATTAAGCACTTCGAGACCGTGTTGCAGCACAGCAAGCGAACTATTTTTGCTGTTTCCATTAACGCCTGATATTGTACCATTTATTGCAGTCTGCAACATTTCACTGCAAGACTTCATATTTGTTATTGCAATGCTTTGAACTTGTCGTTCACAGCCAATATTAAACTTATTAGATTGAAAGATTTAAACTAATTATTTTAGAATGGGTTAAATTGAAGTTTAAAAATGTTTGCAGATTATCCGAGAATGACTTAAATAGTTATGCTTGATGTTTTGTTTACTGTGACTAATGTGACGTCGAAAGAAATAACATATTTGCCATGTTTGCCCTTCGGAATTATAATAAACCATCAAAAATAAATGCTATCAATAAAGAGATGAAATGTCAATGTATGAAAAAGGAAACAAAGTTTGGAATAAAATAGAAACGCGCATCGGTCAATCGTCCATCATTCTACAGAGTTTTTAACGATAATAGCCATACTTATACATTTTTATCAATTCCAAATTTAGTTTAAAATGTCAATTTTCAAATCTCATAGAGAACAATACCATGACATAATTAGCAAAATATATATGCAGCATTACAAAAGAAAAGTTTTGTTCTGGGACTTGATTAGTTGAGAATAAAACTGGAAATTCATCTACAACTAATCAGAATACTTCAAACCTCTACATGTGACTCATGGAAATCAGTAGTTTCCCTGATCGCCAAGTTTCCCTTAACTTTTAAACTTATTACATTCTTATTTGCATGCTACACTGGAAGCATAACATTAGTATTGCATTCTTGAAATTATTGAACAACGACTACACCTGTTGTTGAGTTTGGGAAAGCGGTCTGTTCCGCATTCGGACAACGGCTACGTCTTCACCGGCTACCGTCGATGGTGGCGAAGATGTAGCAATCTCATTGATGCTTCGTTTGTTTTTATCTTCAGTTGCCTGGTTTTGAACAGATTGCAGCAATGGCTTCTGTGATTGTTGTTGTTGCTGATCGTCCTTTGATGACGTGGAGGTGGACGATGATATCACACACCGGTCATTATTGTCACCATTCATTATCCTTTTATCACAGCTCATTTGAGAATAAATATCTGCGTTGCTATTGCTGCCGCTGCTTCAACTGATTCTGTCACTTACAACGCTTTCTGCAACCCAATCTATTCTCACTGTTGCTTTTCTTACTGTCAGAAAAGTAACGTAGAAGATCGAAGAAGACGATCAGCACGTTTCTCATCGATTCAGGCTAACAGCATTTATCAGAAAATCAGTAATACAGTGCGATCAGTGATATAATTTCACGCTTCTCGTTGACCGGTGAATCGTTGGAGAAAACGAAGGAAATGGGGTAGGATATCCTACCCCAACCCATTCCACTCACAGATACGTAGGAGAGTGACCAAAAAGTACTTGCTACTAAGTTATTCTCAACAACCTATTAATGCATAACAGTTGACCTAAAAATGTCAAACGATATTTCTTCGGCTAATGAATGCTTCACCTCTCATAACAGAGATGTACGCTCACCTCTTCCATTCAAATAGCAGCAAACAAGAGCAATTCATTTCAACACGTTAAAGAAAAAAAGAAAGAGAAGAAATAAGAGCTATTCAGGACGAACGAATGATACAAAATAGCTGAGAGATAAGAGCAAGACAAATCTCTCTCTCTCCTTCTCTCTCTCCCTCTCTCCCCCTCCCTCCTTCCGCGATTCATACAAAATTCACGCATTTCAACTTGACGTGCGGACAGCACAGCATTTGTAGCATAAAGAAACATCGCAAAGGGAAAATAATTACCATTTGCCATGATGGAAAACGGTAAATTTTGAAAAGGAATTTTTGCGGAAGAAGAGGATAGCTGATAATCGCTGATAATCTTATCAAGGAGAAGGGGAGGAGCTGCGGAACACGTGTAACTTAGCCACGCCACTTTTTTTATTCAGTATTTACTACCACTGACACGGTCACTTACTCCCAAACGTACCTTCCAACACAACTGCAACACATCTAACTCTGCACCGATCGATACTTCTCACCACTCATTGCCATACCGAAGAAGAAAAACGTTTAGAAAAAAAGGTTCTCATGGAAAATGGAAATTTCAGTCGACTGATCGAAGGAGCGAGCGATCGATGAACGAACAAACGAAGTACTCGCTTGCCCAAACATTCTACCGCTCTTAGCAATAAGGCACTGCAAAATAAACAAACAAATAAACACATAAATAAATGTATGCGATGGGAGACGATGAATCGATGAATGGATAGATGGATGGATGGATGGATGGATGGATGGATGGATGGATGGACGGCTGGACGGAGGGACGGATGGACGGATGGACGGAGGGACGGAGGGATGTTGAATTTACCACTTTGAGTAAAAAATTAAGCAGAAGGCTGATGCAGTGGCGGAAAAGTATATATGGGAGACGACCGACAACACTATTCACCAACAACTACTTCCCTATCTATCTATCTCTGTCTGTCTTTGCGTGTGTGTGTGTGTGTGTGTGTGTGTGTGTGTGTTTATATGTGCATTCATGTATCGTATGTATGTCTGTGTGTGGGTGTGTTGCTTGGCTGATAAGACGTGAGTGACGGACGGGTCTGTCTGTGATACGCTATCAGACTACGGAATCTGCCTCTGTAAGGTTATCGTAATCAGTGAATTCATTGTGTTTCAATGAGCTTTTTACTTTTAGTAATTAAATGAAATGACTTCCTCACTTCTAATTTAAGACAGGAAGAAATCAAAAGTAATGATAACAAATGCATTCGATTATGTTATCATGGCGTTTTCAGTGGGAATTGTTACACTGATGGGATGGATGGAAGTGCAGAAAGGGAAAGCGTGACTAGCGTGATCATTATTGATTATCACGTGATCACCGATGACTGTCATTTGGTTTGTTGACAACGACAAGTTTCGAGTCATTCGCGGGCCTCACGGAATTCATTTCACATATATATAACACTGCGCTTCGTTTCTTCTCTGAAAGAAAATGGAAAAAATGCAACCTTTTTCATTTCTTTTCTGGCCAAAAGAAGTGGGAGAGGCGCAAAAGTGCTTCCTCTCACTCATCAGAACTGTGACTAATTGCATTGACGCACACGTAAATGGGAAACGAACTTTGGTGCTTCAAATCAACAAGCGGTCATTTAGATCAATTAACAAGTCTCTCATTGATTTTCACAATTAGAACATTCAAATCCCAACACATAAAACAAACCATTGAAATTTTTGGCAAAAGAAAAATTGAAAATATTTGTAGGATTGGATCGATTATTCGCATTATCGAGGATGCCATGAAGAATGTTGTTTAGCTTTGCAAGAAAAAAAAAAGCTGAAATTTCATTTTGCATTTCATTCCTTTCAGATATCGAAGAGGAAAGATACCTTCTGATAGCCATAACACTTGCACATTGATATTTTTTAAATGAAATAAGTGTGCACTGGAAATTACTTAGTTTTCTAAATAACACTACTTTTCAGAGACCGTTGCTGGATAGTTTCCACTACCACCCACTCATCCACTCGCTCACACTTCACGTTGTTTTGCGTGAACCGTTGAGGGAGCGATCTCAGTCTCCACAACTCTGCCAACCGAACCATCACAAAGAATCCCAATGAGTTTAAAAAGAAGTAACGAAATGCTCTTATCAATCAAATTTTCAGTTAGCTCGTATGAAATGCAATAAGCAGAAACTCTGATCACTGAATGAATCAACGAATGAAATTGAATGATTCATCAACTCTGTGATTGTTTTGCACTGAGCAGATCAATTATCATTTCATTAATAATTTTTGTTATTTTCCGACGAATTCACAAGTAGTTGCAGGAAGTGGCTTTTTGCTGTGGAGGAGAGAAGGGGAAGTTGGGATCACTTTCCTCCAGGCATCTATTTTTCATCGATTCCAAACAAAAAAAATTTTTTTAAAACTTGTCAAAAACAATACCGCAACTGTTGACGACAGTTTCCTAAATTATGCCTTAAATATTCCATTTACTTACTTACATTCATCTCTTTTTTTATTTGAAAATAAAACAAACAAACAAACAAAATAACTCTGATCGAATCGTTTCGAAGCATTTCATTAGGAAAACGAAAGTATCAGCCAATTTTAATTAAACAACAATGTTTAATTCAAAATAAACTAATAAATCAAACTGCAAGGGATAAGTTCAAAGAAACCGCGCAGCACATGATTTACAAACATCAAAAAAAATGGTGCTTACCCGGAAGGAAGATGGATAGAGCTGCCTCTCTCTCTCTCATCAAAATGAAATCATCAATGTTCATCTCAGTCGTACAGTTAGCCGATCAACCGTCGTTACTGTGTTTGAAGAGAAGCAGTTCATTGACGAAACGGAAAGAAGGAGGATGAAATGGATGTTTGCTGTACCGATGGATGGATGAACAGAACGGATGCTACCGTTACCGCAGATGAGTGGTACATTTATTTGGTAGTCAATCGATCGGAAACCACGCACAACAAAAAGATCAACAAAGGAAATTCTACGCCTGCGTCCCCACTCACGTTTTCCTCCACTTTCCGAGTGAGTACTAAATGCATCACTCGTAAGTCTGAGTTATTGGAGGAGAAATTAATGAAATGTATCACATATATTTTAAATTTCAATTTTTTTTTTAAAAATTTTATTTTTTTTATGTGTTACAAAATAATAATTTCAGTTGTTTGCGATGAATCAGCCACTCTAATAAAAGTTCATGAGAAGATGTATACGTCAAGGAGAGAAGCAACGTAAAAGGGATGGAAAGGACGAAAGTAAGTTGCAAATTCAATCTTTGCTCCTTCCTTACTTGAATGGCAAATAAGCGCTTAATCTTATAAAGTGATGTTTACATTAGCTGCCATCCATCTTCATCGTAAGAATGCTCATTTCGTGTATTTTTTTTACAATAATTTTCAAATTTGGCGCAAAAATTTGAATTAATTCAACAATGAACAAAAAAAGAATCATTTCCTTTTCGATAAATTTGAAGAAAAACAAAAAAAATTTCTAAACTTTTGCTCCAAGGCTATCGTTCTCTCTATAAGAAGGAAACATTTCGTAAAATTGCAATGAGTTTTACATAGCAAACGGGAAATTTCGAAAATTTAAAGAAAAAAAGTCTTAAACAAACATTTATGAATCAAAAAATTAGTGTAAAAAAAAGCATTTTCTGCGACATTTCCTGCTGCGCTGAAATACAAAATCATCAGCTCAGAGCATTCACTCGATGATGTCAAAATCAAATTTAATTTCGCACCTTTTCATACCAACCAGCCATCCTGCAACTATGCGAAAACCTAGCAGAAGAGGTCCTAGCCTGAAGCTGAGTAACTGTTGGATGGCCTAATGTACGCAAATGCAATACCTTTTGACCTTTAAGTATTTATGCGATAATTTAAGAGATCGGTCACCTTCAATAAGCATTCCCTATTCCCTCTTTTTTTGTCCTAATTTTTATATCCCTTAAAGTTAAATTTCTAATTTTGAATTAAATTAAAAAGAGTATAATAAAATTACGACTAATAAGCATGAAATTGTATAGAAAATTATAACATCAAACGAAATAAAAACAAATGTAAAAATATTCTAATAATTTAAAATCACTACAACTGATTAAATATGGTAACGTTAGAGATGATACAAATACGCTAAAGGAAAAGGGATGTATCATCTGAAAGAGATAAAGGGTTGAAGGATGACGGATGCACTGAAAACTTCCACAATAATCAATTCGTCCTTCCACTAAAAAACATTTCTCACCGAACCAGATGATAAAGAGAGCTTTTTATCAATTTAATAGTTACGAAGTTGTCACTTCGTTAACTGATAAGCCAAAATGCAGTCGCAAAGTTTCTGCTCCCTTTTCTCTACAACTTATTCTAAATTTAAAATTGCAATTTTGAATTTTGTTAGATTTAAATATTTATTACCGTTAATAAGCGAAAGCTTAGTGTGTCCTGTTACTCGACTTCGAATCTATTTTGCATGAATTTGAGAATTTCAGTGAAGAATAACTTCTTTGACCCAAATAACTCTCAATGATTCTAATTTCCGAAAGAATTCAACAACACCACGCATTATTTTTTCCATCTCTTTGACAGTTCATAATCATCGAAGCAACAGATCACGTTAATTGTCATTTGAAACAATATGAACTTCTAAAATTAAATTAACTATCTGAAAGAAATCATAAAACAGCTGGCTGATCCGCCGAAGTTTTTTACCATCAGATTTCTTGAAATGTTAAAAACATCAACTTGTTGCCCTTTCTCCCTCTCTCTCTCTTTCTCTCTCTCTCTCTCTTTCTCTTTATCTCCCTCCCTTTGTGTAAGTCAAATACTAATCGTAGCATTGATGCAATATTCCAACAGACAAGACAAAATTTCCATTCCCAATCGCATGAAAATAATTGCAATGTGAAATATCTTTTTCCGAAACGCCTTCTGCTTCAGATTTTTGCTTCTCAACTTTCGGTCTATTAAACATTCACTGAACTTAACAAACAATATATTCCAATTTTAGTGTCGAATTTTTCTTGACGTGAAAAAAAAACGTCTAGTTTTATTAAACAGGTTCACTGTAAGGTTTTGAAATGTATAAAATATAATGATACTTTATAGCTGCATCATTTCCAACTAAATAATCATTGGAAATTGAAAACAATGAATAATTAGGCGTTCATTAAGTGACGGGTTTGAGTTGCTGAACCGGTTAGCAATACTTGAAAAAGCAATTAGTCAAAGATTTTCCTGTCTGAGTCATTCCCAGTAAGTTCAACAGCAAAAAAATTTTCCTTGCGAAAACCAAAAAGAATTATCGGATTGGGACAATTGTTCAACCTAGCATCGCCTATAAAGAGTATACTTTTCTCTTTCCATACATTTCATCTCCTTTATTTGGCTGAAAAACCATTCCTAAAAAAATTAACTTCGACAAAAAAGGAAAATCAGAAGGCGGGAAATTTATTCCTTTCAAAAAAAACATGTGAATTAAGGCGTTTTTGTCCAACAATTTTAATCAAATAAAATTTCTACAAATGCAAAAGCAAGGGCAAAAAAAACAAATCAAAATTCCCACCCCCCAAAAGTCACACTTTTTTAACTTTGAACGATACCTTTCTTGAAAAAGGATTGATATTATAATTACTGCATTATAATTACTATATTATAATTGCTGTATAGTCATATCCTCTGCTACTAAGAGCTTACAAACACATTTGCGAAGAACTTGAAAATTGGAAAATGGCGGAATTTTCATTCGATTTCAAAATTATGTCTATGGAAAAGTGGAAAAATGGAAGTGTGGATGAGTGCTGTATATTGAAACAGCGAGAAAAATGATATCAGTTAGCCTTAGGACATTTCAGATCTTTGATGATGTCATCTGACGTGATATCTGAGTTTGGAAGAGTTGTCAATTGATGAATTAAAAGTATTAAATGGAATCTAAACTATTTTTTAAGGGGTAGTTAGTTATCTACTGAATTGGACATCTGGAAGAGTCGACAATGCAACGGAGCGACAGCGAAATAAGATTCGCTGAAGATGTGTACTCACTTAAAACCTAACTTGAACTGACCAAAATGCTAAACGACAAGCAAACCATATTACTGACTGAAAATTAAGTCGATATATCTTACTCATTGCAAATAGGATTCATTTAAATTAATTACAAATTTAATTTAAACATCAGTTTGGAACAAATAAAAAATTCAGCAAATAATTAAATTTCATCGCTGGATAATTTTGTAAGGCAAACAAACTAAAATTGTTGAAAATGATACAACAAATTTGTCGAACATTTGACGATTTTACAACACACGCATACACACAGACAGACACATAATGAGTATGAGGAGGACCGATTAATTTTCAAATGATTAAATTTGAATAAAAAAAAATCATAACGCCATCTGCAACAGTTTTCTCACTTCGTAAGCCATCTACGGTCACTCATGAAAGAAATTCAATCCAATAAATTCATTCGTGAATTTCTTAAAGGAAAAAAAAAATGATCTTGGCGAAATGAAATGATTATTCAATACGATCACATCATCAATGGACGAAACAAAAACTCACATTTGTTACTCATGTTTGATGAAAAAGAGAGAGAGAGAGAGAGCATTTGCTTAGTTCGTTAAACAATTGAAAGACATACATATCGAGGAGATCCTATGCAATCATTTAAACGATGACTCACACTCGTTATCTTTTCATACCACCGAAAATTTCAACGAAAATTTGACAAAGCGTTTGGAATTACTGAGAACAAGAAAAGCTGATTTGTGAAGTGAGGAAAACAAAGGAATTAAAATTCTTCATTTCTTAGTTCGATAACTTATTCTATGTCGTCGTAGTGAGATATGCATTTTAGCATATGTATTTCTTGAAAATAGTCCATCCTGCAAAACTGGACATTTATTGGCGGAATAATGTTAAAGGACTTCAATTTCAATAAAAGTTTAAATTGAAATTGAAATTTCCTTATCTAACAATAAAGCACACACTGCTTAATTCTTCCACAAGCAATGAACAGACGGACGAACAGTGATTGACAACTCTCATAAAACGAATTGATAATTTATCACGGAAACAGTCCACAAATTAACCAGCCCTTTTTGCCTACTAATTCTTTTCCGTTTGAAAAAAAAAGAATTAGCAAAAATTGTTAATTTTTCTGAGAGAGAAAGAAGCAAAAGTGAGGAATGCGTGCTAAGATGCATTTCAAAGATTTAAATTTGCTTCATACAGCAAATGATATTTCAATTTATCGAACTAACGATGATAAATTTCCTTTTTTCTTCCGCCTAATCAAAAAAAGTATAAATGATTACTTGAGCATTCTATCTGTCAAATTATTTTCCAGACTTTAGCAATGAACGTTTTTGATTTGAATATTCAAAAGAAAACGACGTGAAGCGATATCCCTAACATTTTAATTATATTAAAGTAAATCTACCGTTCTTTCGTAATAATAAGACTATTTGAGGGACCTCACTCTATTCACGTGACATGGTATGAAAAAAAAACAAGAAAGAATTCAAATGCAATTGTTAAGTTGAAAAAAGCGTCAACACTTTCTAGCACATTAAAATGTTGTACAGTGTTGCGCAATAAAAAGAAATATCGCATAATCGATTTTTAAAAATTTATGAAATTCTTAAGTTGAAATTTTTGCTAAAATATTTTATTATTGTACGTAAAATTTCAAGTATACAAATAAATGCATGTAGCAAAATTTCAATGAATATAAATTACCTATTAAGTGGAGGAGAGTAGTATACAGTACCATTAATTATGTTAATTAGAGCAGGCTAAGGTTTAATTAGCACCACCAGTAACTACCCATCCGTTCATGCAGAACGATCTCTTTACAACGATTATCGTATCTACGCAAATTGATGGAAGAGGACGAAAATATAATTAAATAATAAATAAATAAACGAAATGTTGACTGAAAACTTTCCACTACTTAAATTGATTTTGATATTCATTATTAATTTTTAATATTAATGTACAATTAAGGCTCATTTTTCTATTCCATCTCTCTCTCTCTCTTCTGTTACTCATTTTGTTCCAGAAAAGGCTGTTTTTCCTCTTTAATTGCTACTAAATGAAATAATTCAACAAAATATGAGGTTTACTGTTGTAGTAAGAAATGGACGAGTAGTAGTTAAGCTACATTCTTTCTCCACAAACTCACTTTACGATTTTATATAATTTTTAAGAAAGTTAAGCTTGAAAATGATAAATAAAATCAGTCGGAAAGAAATGGTAAAAAAATGTTACCATTAAAGAGAGAGGAAGAGGGAAAAGGACGAGGAGAAGAGATTTTACTAAAAATGAAGAAAATGGAATGAAAGACTTGTTAGAAAAGCATTTTTCAAATGCTCGTTAAAAAATACATAAAGAAGTATGTCAATGAGATTACAACATTCAATGTTATAAAAGAGCTCTTGCTAAGACATTCTCAGTTCCAATTTTAATTTCTCATCGTTTTTCAATGTTTTCAATTCGTTCACAGTAGCGTACGTCGACTTTTGCCTCACACGTTGCTGACGACCGATGCAAACGCTCAGTAGAATAATCGTTATCAAAATCTGCAACAAATAATCATTTCATTACATCCCCAAAGCTTTTCCTGAAAGCTGACAGTGCTGACTAATACACTTATTCACGTAACAATTGTAAATTTTGACGTATTGATTCATTACTCTTCCACTGTTAATCACGCGAATTTTGCACAACAAAAATCGATCGTTATAGAGCTGATAATGATGATGATAATGATAATCTGTCGAAACTTCAAAACTATCAGTAGCACTTGAAAATTTTTTCAACTTTCTAAGTGAAACTAGTGAAAACTGACCAGTATTATTAGGATAATGTAAAATGGCATTTTATACGGGTATTGACACATTGTACAAGGTTGTAAAAGTATCCGATATTCTGGCGCAATGCGTAGCTGCTCGATTGCCGGAATCACTTCGTGCCAGAAACCAGTTACATTGCTGTAGAATTCCATTGGAACACGAATGGTCCCACTTCCGATCGACGTTGCTACACGATGAATGGTTCCGAATCGCTCGAAACCATCTTCACTGAGATTCCTAAAAATTTATTTGATTACTTCTGCCAGAATCCACCAAACATACCTCTCAAAGAATCAGAAAACGTCTCTTTTCAGTAAATTTTTGGTCTTACTATCGTAGTCTAAGCACTGCTTCCATTTTCTTTTATTTTCAAATTTCACAGTTATAACTTCCAACCTTTTACGAATGAAATTAGCCATCTGGCTGACAAGCCGTTGCATAACTCTTCGATCATCCTCACTCCAAGCAACTGTTTTGAGCGATGAGTTGGAGAGTGCGGGATTATCAAATATAAGCGAGCAATCGTTACCGTGCGAAGCTCCTACAAATGTCACCTCTCATCAACCACGGAATATACTTACTTCTCAGTTTATTAAATATCGAAACTTTCCAGTAGCTATCATAGTAACAATTGAACAAGAATCATTAAAATATCTGTGAAATTTTACAAAGTTTCACTAAGGCATTTATCTCAATGTTTTCACTTCCAGAACATCGAACAACGAATCTTTCTAGCGTAGAATTTACCACGTCTAATTCCTGTTCTACTTGCAGGTGGCAGTAACTGAGTACTTTCATAATCAAACACATACGCATAGACAGTACAATTCTTTCTTGCATAAAGTAATGCTTCACGTGCCGCAGGTGCAATAAAATATTGATCTGAAAGGATTTCATTTAAAAATGAAATTTCGCAAAATTTCATTGAGAAGTGAATTTCCTGTTTTTCTTCTTTAAATTTTACTTCAAAAGCTTTTATGTCTAAAAAATTCGAGAACGAGGGAAATGTATTGCTACTAATTTTACCATGGAACATGATGAAAATAGTTTTTTTTTAATTGAAATCAAAAGATTACCTGACAAAATGTTAATAATTACACCAAATTGTTCGGCTTCATTTAGATCTTGTGGAAAATCAGTTAAATACTGATATTCGATAGCTTTTTGAACCTCAAATTTAATTATCATGCAACGGAAATTGATTGTCAGTGAAAAAGGAATTAAAATTTATTTGAACATTACTGAGACAGCTGAGGAGAAAAATTATAAAGACAGAAACGGCGTGTTCATTCCAAAAATTAGCGTTTTGTTTAGAACAACATCTACCAGTTGCAAATCCATATATTTTAAAGTTGGAATAAGATTCATTAGTACCTGCTTGTAATTATTATGTAAATAAGAAGGTATAATGTAACTGAGATCCCAGTCACCGTTTTTCGCATAACGATTACTTAGTGCTAAAATTTTAAAAATGAGAAAAATTAGGTTAAAAGAGCAGAACTTGCAAATCAGTGTAAAAACGTGTGCGAAATTGTGAAATGCGAAAAATTTTATTTGGAGAAATATTTAAAATTTGGAGCTACAACATCGTCAATGAGGAAAATCTCAATTGTAAATTTTTCCTGATTTCCAAGCTTATCGCATTAAGTGGTTTTTTATTTCAAAAAAAAGAAAAGAAATTTACAAGTAAATACGTTCCTCATTTGGGCAACTTCAGCATTTGTGACACCAATCAGT
Source organism: Litomosoides sigmodontis (assembly GCA_963070105.1). Taxonomy (NCBI): domain Eukaryota; kingdom Metazoa; phylum Nematoda; class Chromadorea; order Rhabditida; family Onchocercidae; genus Litomosoides; species Litomosoides sigmodontis. Next base: position 5,139,186 of record OY718807.1, on the reverse strand, counting down.
AGAGGCATTCGTGGATTCTGAAGCAAGATGGACATTGGATCACCGTGGAGAACACTTGCCTCGATGCGATATGGATCGGTAGTTGGCGTAAAATAGGTACTACCCATCAAATGATTCTCATCCTAAAATTAGTCCTAACTTTGGTAAGCAACAATGAGTAGAAGTGGTCATCCGACAAAAAATTTACTTATTTAGAATTACTAACAATGACGGTAGCAGCCAACTTGGCCATATACTTCCACGCTTTCTGTAACTTTTCCACGGGCACTTTTTTCAAGCATTTCACAGTATGTAACATTCCCAACGTTCCGTTATACCCACAACCACAATAATCTATCAAACGTGCCGAATAATTTTCCGTTGATACGGATCGTACAGCCCACGGAGCAATGGAGCTGCCACTTCGTAATATAACACCATTGAACAGCCCTAGAAATGTAACGTGTAGAGTAAAGAAGCAACTAAAATAAATCTTGAACAATTTGTACTCGAAGACATAAGTACTTTTAAACTAACTTTGAATCAAAACATACTAGACGGAATGATGAAATCTGGCTTATTTCACGTAAATTCCATTTTAGTAACGTATTTTCCTACACTTATATGTACGCTTGAAATAATCATTCATTTTTTCCCCATCTTAATATTTTGGTTCTACGGGAGCAAAAAGCTGAACAAACTGACCCATCGTCTTTGGTGAAACCGCTAAAATACTCGCAGAAGCAGCGCCAGCACCCATACCTCCGACAACAATGTTATTCAAATTGCCACCAAAGTTTCGAGCATTTGCTCGAATCCAACGAATCGCTTCAATTTGATCATCCAATCCGTAATTGCCATGCAAATCTCGATGACTGGCTGTCAAGAATCCTGAAATCACCAAAATTTACTTCTCTCTCTTTCCTCCACTTCCCACGCATTCTATCATTGCTAATTTGTTGCTTGAAAGAAATGGATTCTACCTTCAGTAAAATTAAGTTTTAAATTTACTTGCAGTTTAGCTTTCAAAGTAAATAATTCAATTTTACGCCGTAGAGCATTGGATCAGTCTTATTCCTTAAGAGAATTGTTCCCATTTAACAGCATAGGAATACAGAGAGAGAGAGAGAGAAAGGGACAGAGAGATGCAAAAATGAAGTTATCTCCAAATGATGAATGCTACTTATAATTTCACGAAGACTCTCTCCGTTCCTCTCTCCTCATTACTCAAAGGTTGTGAAGTTGTCGAACAAATGCAATCATTGAAGGCAATTTTTCTTTCAACGAATGGATGTGAATAAATGAGTGAAATGAATTGAAAGTGAGTAATCTACCAAGTGGGCCCAGTCGATAATTTATGGCCACAAAAATGATTCTCTCTGATGTGAAGTGCTTCACGATCGATTCGACGGACGAAACACTTGCGTTACCCTCCTGAAATTTTCAAAGTAAGGCAAGTACTATTGCATCAAAAAAGGACTAATTTTGCGAAAGATTACGACTTACCTGGAAGGAACCTCCATGCAACCAAATTAATATTGGATATAGCTTATTTCTTCCCTGAAAATAATGAGAAAGTATGTTGTAAATCAATTTTTAAGCGGAATTTAGTCAAATGATGAAGAAAATTGACGATCGATTTCATCACTAATTAAAGCTTTCTCATATTTGATCATTAATTAAAATTTTCCAAAACACCAAAGGTACCATTTTCTTGTGAGGTATAACAATGGTAGCATATAGACAGTCCTCGGTACCATCATTACCGTTAGAATGCTGTCGAAATTGCACACATTGCACCATTCGTCCTTTACCACAGTTCATTGCATTCTTCCAGCCTATCAGTGCTTTTGTAGCCTAAAGCATAAATTTTAGATTTTATAAACCATTTTCAGCTACCATCTTTCCTGACTAAAAAAAAAGTTTCGGATAAGAAATTAAATGTTAGAAATTCGCATATAAACAAATATTTTATCAGTTACCATTCTTAATTTCTATGTCACAATGCATTAATTTTCGTGTTTCCTTCACTACTTCATGTACGCTAAGTAAAAATGAAATCTCAAATTTTGATCAAATTAAAATTTGAGATTGTTTTTGGACTGTATTTAGAAGCAACTAATTTAATTGTTGCAGCCCAAACTTCTGGCATTTATTTAACTAAAAATACTCGTGCAGTACACGTTATCACTGCTTGCTTTGCATTGTGCAGCGTACATCACCTCACTCTTACTTCAAAGCGTAGTGACCCGACAGGTGGCTGGGCGTATGGAACAGCTTCGTAAACTTCAGCAAATGTTCCGTTCGATTCCATATAGTATCCTACAATTTCGCCATGCGTTGTTTGACGTGATGGCCGAATATCGGTTGGTATTGCTGAAAGTAATTTTTGCTCGGAAAAAATTTTAATTTTAAACATTTTATTTGAAATCCTTTTAATTAAGAGACAGAATAATATCTTAAAAAATTGTGCTTGTCTTAAATTCATTTCCAAATTTTCGAGATTTTCCCAGGCTTCCGCCGATTGACAAACATTGTCAAAGATAACCGATGGACCAACTTACCCATTTCAGATTTGTTCTGTGTTGCAACGCTGTCCTCACTGGTACTGCCAAAAGTTGCGTGAAGCAAATGCATCAATGAAATGTGCACGATGCGCATCTCAATTCAAATACCTAAAATTTAATATTTGAGAGGCTGAATGTGAATGACAGAGTGTACTTAAACGTTAGTGTAGAAAGATCAGTGCACCTAGCTTTCAACATGTTGAGAGGTTTAACATTCGAATCAAAAGTCTCCTTATGATAATATTTCCCTCTAAATACCCGCAAAGAAGGCAAAAAAACATAATCATTCCTTGCAATCTTTGAAAATTAAATGAATTTAATGTTTTTTTTTAAGAATGAAAGATATTGGAGACATGTAGGCTTTAGCATTCTCGAAATCTAATGCATTTGTTTTACATACTTTTGAAATTTCACTTATCAATACTTTTCCCTTAATCACTAGTTGCCGGAGGAAGACGTGAAATTGAAAAAAAAATTGTAAGTTATCAAAAGTGGTGCTATTTTTTTAGCTTAGAGAAGCGCATAGAAAAAATAAAGGTGCCGAAGGAGAGAAGTGAGAATAGAATTGATGAAAACGAAGGAGGTCCATAGCAAAGTGTGGAATATTTTTTATTTCCATCTTCGAAGCTGAAAAACTCCTTACTATTCATCACACTTGCACAAAATAAAATGAAAGCCAATGATCGCAGGTAAATGGCACCAAATAAATGGAATAGGTAAAGTGGACTTTCATTAATTTGAATGCGATTTCATCTAAAACCTCAAAAAGCATGAAGACAAACTAACAAATGTGCAAATTGAATATCTCTTAAATTTAACACATCGAGAAAGAAGCAAAATTAATGATATGAATAATTTTCCTTTCACACCTTCATCTCTCTGCATTCTAGTGATAAAATTTTCACAGTTAAATTACATTCTGACCACATTCGTGAATCTTATTTCTGGATAAAATTGATAGGAATTTGAAAATGTCACTAGCACTGAGAGAGGAAGAAGAAAGACGTAAGAATACGGAAAAGAATGTTTACTATTTTCTTCTTGCACATTTTAATAATTATGAAGTGAATCTTAGAAAAACTGACCATTTAAAATTAGTAAAAATAATATGAAATTAATTATTACGTATTGAATTCACGCACTCTAAAAAACAAGCAGAGAGATTCCTGAAAAAATGAATTTTATCTATTACGTTATGGAAAAAGGTAGTGCAAATTGACGATCCGTGGAAAATAACGTGTGTGTCTGGAAATTTTCCATTTGTACAACGTTTAATGCCTGAGACTAACCATTCATACATAATTGGACGATGCGTTTGAAAATTATGACTGCCATAAAAGGCATAGAATTTTTTCTCGGAATTTTCAAAATATTTTTAAGAAAAAAAAATCTTTAACGTTCTACTTTCTGACGCTCAACAGTACATATAGTAATTTGATTGTAAATTACCGCTCTTCCAAATACCTAAATACCGAAGCAACTTTCTTGTAAATAATTTAAAAATATTGAATTTCTTAGAAGTCGCCAGAACGAACTTAGGACTCAATGAATAAGTCTGCGAATAAGTTAGTAGAATCGTTAGCGTACACGTTCGACAGAAATTCATTTAAAAGAATTATTTCTAATTTAATGAATCCCACGAAGCCAATAAGAAAGATATTTTTTTTGCATTATCCATTCGTTAGCTTCATCTTTTTCTCGTTCTCCTCCTCTCCCTCTTTCTCTCTCGAAGATTTACTAGGGAATATTCTCTAGAAAAAGGAAATAGATGCGCATTATAATCGGAGCTGGAAGGGATTTGAGGAGAAAAGCAAAAAGCCAAAAAGAAACTGCATTAATATGGTTTCTTCATAATCGATCGTAGGAGTTCCTCTCTGAAAGGGACCTTCAATCCTAGAATTTAAGCTAAATTTGTTTTTCCTTTCGGTTAAATGACTTTTTGCTATCTTCGCAATATTGCAAAACAATTATTGCTTAATTTATGCAAAAACACTGGTCGTTAGATTGCCGAGCTAAATTGAGATGAACTTTAGATTGAATTGAGAGCTTACATCCAACAATTTAGAGACAATTGGAAGAAAAACAACAACAACAACAACTTTCAGTATTTTATTGCATGAATTGAATTATCACGTAAACAGCTGGAAGAGTGAAATTAGCAAAGTGGTCGTTGGGGAAGGAAAGGGGGCAAGCTAAGAAACTAAATGAATCGATCAAAGTTAAAGTTTCGGTGTTTGACGGCGCAGTTTTACCTATTTGAGTTTGTCTTCCTCTTTGAAGAGAATATGTATAAATTTTTCAGCGTTTTATTTACTTGATGTTTAGGTCGTTTTTCTCTTTTACTTTACTTTTTGTTTAATTGTTTCTCGTAGAGTTTATTTTTGTTTTCTTTTTGATTTGTTAATCCAAATGTATTGCTTTTTAATTTTTTACTTCAAAAATTAGTGGCAAAACTATCTAACAAATAAAATGATATTTAGTTGGACAGTTTGATAAGTAAGCTGTGAGACGAGGGAAGGTAGCGTAGAAATAAAAAATTAGTGTAAAAATAATAAATTAAAATGCCATTTGACTGAAACTGTGCTCAACAAATATGCGGCTAGATGAATAAGATTGGGAGTGAATGAGGTTTCGACCGAATAAGTAAGTGAATAAGCGAAAATTTAGTGAAGAGAATTTCTATGTTTGTAGTGTGAGAAGTGGTGCTATATAGTTGATTGTCTATACATCTGGATAGTCTAGACTAGACAGAAAGAATGGACAAGATACATAAGGATAAGTGTCGACTGGAAGTTGAATGAATAGACGAACGGAAGAAGCGTATGTTTCGAGTGGTACGTCAAACTAAGGAGCTGACAACAACTGCAAGTGTTTGTTCCCTTGCTGAGAGGTGCAACTGACGCTGTCTGACTGATGGAACCGATGATGTTGTCTAATTTTGAATAATATTAATAATTTGAGAAAGATTGCGCAGTCTAAGTTATACGGCTGCTTGATGTTAGTTACACACAATCATACGCACCTGGAATTGTCTATTATTTAAATAGAATACATCTCACCCAAGCACACAATTGCACTCCTTCAAAACATGAAATGGCATGCATAAGTTAAAGTTGCATATCGAAGTAATGGACAAGAAACAAAACAGACGGTTCATGGAGAGAAGAATTCTTGAAATGTTATCAAACAACGAGTGCTCATGAACGAAAGATAGTAACAAATTTCATTAGCGTAGTACCGGTAGTTCTGATTCATTAAAGCAGATATTCCATTACGTCAGTGATGGCTATGGTTAGAAACAGGCAATTTCTCTTTCGCTTTACCATTCTGAGCATTATGCGTTGAACATTGGAGAAAAGGTTAGCACAAATTAGAGATATCTGTAAAGCATTCGTGTCACCTCATTAGCAAAGATGCTAGCCTACAACTGCATGGTCCTTTGCTATAATCGGTGTCACCATTCGGCAACGGCAATTAATCTCTTCTTGAACAACTTCATCACCGCTAACATAACAACCGTACTTACCTGCAAATAACTTCAAATTGCTCCTTCCTGTACTTGCCAGATTACGATGTCGTCAGAAAACACGCCACTTGAACTCACCTACGTGCTAAATTCTTCACTTCCTACAACGTGTAAGCTAAATTATGTATGGTTCATTTCCATTTATTTTAAAGTCGTCCGAATGAAATTTTTTCAAATTAATTTAGTTTTTTTTCATAAAATTTACATTCTAAATTATTATTTTTTTCTATTTAAAGCTTGCCTTGCAAAAAAAATGTACGAGCAAGAAAACGATAAGAATGATAATAATTTAAATTTCAAATTGTTGGAAAAAAAGTTGGAAGCACGAAAAGACTAGGAAGAGGGAAGAAATGATATTGTATTAGCACTATTCACCGATAATTGCCTGAAATTTTTGCATCTTCCGCAGACGATCCGATCCATTCGTTCGGTGGTTGCATTTCCGTACAGCAAACGTTTCCACCTTCCACTTGATGGCCGTGCTGATCGCTCCGCTCCGAGAACGTCGTTTTCATCCTTCTCTTTAATTTTTTTGTGTGAAAATATCAGTATTATGAAACCATTTTAACAGTTAATTGATTGCATTTGACAGGACAAAGATTCATGCCACGCACTTCCTTACTTTCATGCCTGCGATTCTGCCAGCAATCATTCTTAGCTTCTAGCATCCCTAATTCTTAAGCATTTTTTAAGCAAATTTCAATACTTCATTCATATTCCTTCCATCTTTCTTTTATACGCTATTCTTTAGATAAATACATATCAATTAATGTTCACCTTCAGGATATTATTTACTTAAGTAATCGATAACATTATGGCCAGCGAGAACGATTTGCAAAGCTTGTCGGATGTTGTAAGCGTCGAAAATGAGTGGAATAATTGCTATAAAATTGCGAACCGACAGAATGGATGTGAAGATGGGGAGAAGCGTCAGGCGTGCGGTAAAAAAGGTAAACCAGAATGGTTGAATATCAGAAAAGGGGAGAGGGATACAGAAGGGTCGAACAGGGATGAAAAAGGATTGCGTTTAGGGCAGAGGAGAAACGCTGCTGAAAATGCAATCATCCAACGTCAACAATTCAAAACCCATGAAGGATTGGATGGAATGAAATGGCCAGAAACCTTGGGAATCCCTGGATTGCTCATAAATATTCAGGAAGAGTGTGCATTGACACTGTCGTCCTTCTGGATACTGTCAGATACTTTTCAACAATATCACACACACTGCTGTAAAGCATTTCATATACGTCAGAATGCATCGACAACAGAAACATCCGAGCAGCGTGCTGCTGCAACGTACGCTATCATCAGATTACTGTTCTCCATCGGCTACATACCGGAACGAGTAGCAGTTTCCGGACTTGACACACTGATGCTGCTTGCTGCGAAAGATGCGATGAGCCTTGAAGATGCGTGTGTTACGTGGAAAGCTATTTCATCACTAATAAAAGATAATCGTCCGCAGATTACTGAGCAAATAAGTGCAATCCTATCGAAATTAGACATTAACTTTCAGGAAACAACTTCACTAATTAACATGCAACGTTTAAGGTTATCGGACATAGAATCTTTAACAGAAGCAATCCTCACTAACGATGAACAAAGTCAACAATTTTTAAACGGTCAGACGGAATCTTATATGATATTTGGCTCTTCGAGTAACTGCTCGATGAAACATATTGAGAACTTTGATGATTTCACTGCATTTATTGTTTGCCAGAAAGATTCTAAACTTCTTACCGCTTTGGAGAAACATTTAGTTCAAAAGAAAAATCAATCTTATCAGTCGAAAAAATTATTAAATCGAAATGTTGAAAGAATTTTGAGAGTGCAAGTGAACTTGAAGGAGCAGAAATACTTGCTTGCCCATCTGATATACAACCGCAATATTTTGCCAGCTGCGACATTGCTTGTTACTATTTACAACGCATTGTCGAATAAAAGGCGCATTATAGAAGACATAACCTTTGCCTTTCCCGTTACTTTCGAACCTGAAAGTAATACTGTTAATCTTGAAGTCTTAATTTCCTCAGAGACATGCACTGTTACATATTCAAATTACCAGTGTGTTACATTCCGATGTGGTGAATTTCATCGAAGGGTGCGGAAGAAACGAATTACTAATTTAGAATGGCAAGGTTACGACAGTAATAAATTAGATGACAACTGCAAGCACAGCGCAAAGTCAATTGCAGAAGAGGAATTTTACGCGGAAATGGAGTATTATCACTATCAGTACGAGGAAGAGTTCCGCTGTGTCCGAAAGTTGATGATAAATGAGGATAATAACAGTGGTACGGTAGAGCTTGCACCGAGCACACACCTCGATGTTCTGATCGATGGAGCTATGCAAGCAATCGTTTTTATTTACATGCAAAAGTACGGCAAAAAATTCATAACTTTGGTGCCATTTCGTATTCGAAAAGTGGAAATTGTTCAAAGAATTTTAATGGGAAATTATGAAGATGTTGGCATAATGGCATTCGTTAAAGCAAAATTGAAAAAGGGAAAATTTTTGGGTTCTTTTGAATTTGCAACTAACGAAATAGCTGTTGCAGCTAGCGGTATAAGCTTTTATCCAATGATGCCCGATAATGTGATGAGATCGTTGAAAAAAGAAAGAGCTCTATCGTCTGATCTTTTTAAGTCACCGGTAGATTCGCTTTTCGAAGAACCATTAAAACCGGAAACGAAAGAATCGATGGACAAAAATACGTTATCACAAATGACGTTAAATCGGTTGACACAACAGGACAAGAGTGTAATATGCATTAAATCGATTGCGTGCCGTTTGCCTAGAACCGTTTATGATCCGGCTGACTTTTGGGACGCTCTCAAAACCGGTCAGATAATGGCAAGTAAAATACCATGTTCAAGAATCAGCGGGAGAGATAGTTTAGCTCAAGGAAAATACGGTCAGCCTGTTAGATGCGCTAATTTTTTGGCAAATGATATCAGTCATTTTGACGCAGCATTTTTTGACATTTCACGAAGTGAAGCGGAAAAGATAGATCCTCAACAACGGATACTGCTGGAATGTGTGTATGAATGCATGGAAAATGCTGGACTAACCACATTGAGAGATGCGGGATTTTTTGTCGGTTTCATGGCAAATGAATATCCGGATATTGTGAAAAGTCAGGATACTGTATCGATGCTTGGCTCAAGCGCTAGCATTGTTAGTGGACGATTGAACTATTTGTTCGGAAGTACCGGACCAGCAATTACGATTGATACGGCATGCAGCTCGAGCTTGGTTGCATTGCAGGCAGCAATTCATGCATTACTTGATGGTCATTGTGCAATGGCTATCGTTGCTGGAGTTAATTTAATTTTAACGGAAGAAAGTATCGGTCAACGAGCAAATGGTAATTTACTAGCTGATGACGGCATGTGTCGTAGTTTTGACGGAAAAGCAAGTGGCTATGGAAGAGCGGACGGATGCGTAGCTCTTCTTTTATGCACTGCAAATAAAGCAACAGAAGGAAATGATTTTGAAACAACAATCATTTCAACACGTATTGGTCACAACGGACAAAGTGTGTCTCTTACAGCGCCCAATGGTCGTGCCCAAGAAAAATTACTCCAAGACTGCTTAAGTAAGATTCAAGGCGATCGACCTGTTAAATACTGGGAAGCCCACGGTACAGGCACTGTAATTGGTGATGCAATCGAGCTTAAAGCATTACAAGCTAAATTGCAGCACTGCTTGATTGGCACCGTAAAAACGCATTTCGGGCATGCAGAAGCTGCTGCTGGTGCTACTGGACTGGCTAAAATTCTACTACAATTTAAGCATGAATACATTCCAGAGCATGGATCGCATGAGTTTTTACAAAATTTACGACATGGAACTCTATATTTACCTGTTGTTGGTGAGGAATGGGAAGAAGGTGACATAGCTGGGATTAGTTCGTTTGGTATTAGTGGAACCAACGCCATGGCAATATTGCAGTTTAAAAAAAGAATTCTTAAGCAATCGAAAAAGAGGATGAACAGAAAGCGGAAAACGTGTATTTGTCCAGTATCAGCGAAAAGTAAGGAATCATTGAGTATGTTGACGGCAAGCTATCAGAAAATGTTAGAAAATACTTTTCGAAACACCGAAGATGTTTGTTCAACAGCGGCACTTCATCGGAATCACATGCAATACCGTGCTGTCATCTTACTATGTAAAGGAAAGATTATGCAAAAATGGACGAATTCTGAAAAGTCTGAGAAGCACGTGACAGCGATAGGATTGAAATTGCGTAGCAATTCATGTCTAAATATACTTCCCCTGCTTTATTTGACTTTTTCAAAATTTAGGACAATTTTCAAAACTAATTTTCCACTAATGAAGAATTTTGTGTTGCAAAAAACATCAAAACGATTGCGACGACTACAAAATGTAATTATTCTGTCGGGAATTTTGAGTTTAATTACATTTCTACACGACGTCGGCATTAAAATCAAAGCTATTTGTGCTTGTGATAGTTTATCACTAACGGCAGCTCTCGTAATTACGGGTAAATTGAAGTTTACTAACGTCAACAGCACAACGTACTCAAATATACAAATTTTTACTCAAAAAATTTCTGCGAAAGATAATTATAAATGGTATAAATTATGCACTGCAGAAGACGAGAGAATTTTCGAATATGAATTCATGCGAATGATTGCAACGTCTTACTTACAAGGAGATTGCATTAACTGGACGTGCTTGTATTCATTGCCTCTTTATCCGGTTACACTTCCCAATTATCAGTTTAAACGTGAATCGTACTGGATTACTGAAAATTCAACAACAGTCGATCACTGGTTAATTGGCAGACTAATGAAAGATGAGGAGAACGAATGCGTTTTCATTAATCAAATTAGCAAAATGACCAATGGAGAATTGATGGCTGTAAAATATGGAGGAGAAATGCATCTCTCTTTTGGTATTTGTTGTGAAGCTATCATACAATCACTACAACTTACCTTTCTGAAGAATATTTTTGACCAACCACACTTCTATTTCTTCAAAGATATAACGATGATGAAATATCGAGTGCGAGAAAATGACTGGATAAAAACAACGATTAAGAAGTGTACGGATGAAAAGTATCACGTAAAACTAACGTATGCCTCAAATATTACTATATGTGAAGCAAACGTTGCCATCCTCAATGCTCATACAATTCCAAGGAAAGCATTAAATGCCACTCAAATTGCAAATTTTACCACAAAGCCGAACTTTTACCAAACTCTCAACGAGAAAGGATTGTTCTACGATCCCGTTTATCAAACGATCACTCGTGCTTCTTCAACTGGAAAAATATTTGCAACAAAATGTCGCTGTCAAATTTTCCTTCTAATGGAGGCGATAATACAAGCAGCGTGTTATTACAATCTCCTAAATCCGCACGACATTTACAGTGAAAACAAATTTACCATTAAAAATTTTAATTTTCACACATTTCTGTCCGAATCAATGTATGTGTTGATAGGGGAAGATCACAAAATATTTGCGTATAATGGAAGCGATAATAAGATGGCAATAAGTGGTAGTTTCAACAACGGAAAGGTCAAGGAGAAACGTGGCAAAAGAAAATTTGTGAGAAAAAAGAATGAAGTAAAATCAAACCACTTAAGCAGCACTTTATCCCTCCAAGATTGTGTTGAGAAAGTACGACAAGCAGTCGAGGATATTCGTAAAGACGCTAATCCAATTAGCAATGAACAGTTATCGGTATCGTTCGCTGAACTTGGTCTCGACTCCCTGTCAATTACTGACCTTGCTAATCGTCTAAATACTATTTATTTCCCTAATTTGCAAATTGGTGCCGTTGATCTTTTCAATCATCCAAATATCAATTTGTTAGCGGACGCAATCTATGATCACAAAATATCACCGCGGATTGTCAGTGCTAAGGAGGACGAGACGAGTAAAGCGTCTACGTTGGATAAGCGCACTCGTAAAACACGTCAAATCCAATGGAAGCAATTGACGGATGAAGATGAGAGTTGCGCATACACACAAATATTTCTCAGCGAACAGGGGAGAAATGATTGCATGACTCTTATCATTACCGATAAGCAGTCCATATCGGCCAAAAAATTGAGCAACGAGTTGGTGGTCGTTGTGAGTAGCGAAAAACAACGACGTACTACTAAACATGACATCGGAATAATTCATTTAAACATCAAAAATCCCGGAAATTTTGAAGGTAATTTCCTATCACATTTAAGCGGTCATCAAAGAGCCGTGATCAGATTTGAGTTAAGCCGCAATTTTTCATTACGACACCTTGCGGAAGTGTTACTTCATCTCACAAAGATAATCACTAAATCCAATCATACCTATGTGTTTTCTGGTGAGTGTGGGCGCGGAAGCGCCAATGCATTTGCATTAGGATTTGCTAAAAGTTTGTCGGCAGAATTATATCCCAAAGTGCAATTCAATTGGAATTTTATTTTGCAAAAAATCTCAAATTTAGCAAAATACATGAAAGAGTTGCCGAGGTCGGTGCGAACGGATAATGATAGTTCGACAGAAAGATGGCTTATTACCGGCGGTCTTGGCGGAATCGGTTGGCAAATGGCTAAATTTATCGGATACAATCGAAAAGTTTCCCATCTTTTCTTGCTTGGCAGAAAAGGACCAAATGAAACGCAAAGTGAAGAAATGGATAAAATGCGCGACAGCTTAGGCGTTGATGTACGTGCAGTTTCGGTCGACTTAACGTCTAAAATGCAAATGAAAGAATTCTTCGAGAAGCTGCAAATATCCTTAACAAGTATTATTCATAGCGCAGGATGCATTCACGACGTGTTAGCTTCCAAGCAAAACATTTCAACTTTTCGACGTGTAGCTGAAGCGAAGTGTGACGGATTATTAATTTTACAAAAACTGTGTCGTTCGCATCCAATCAAACATTTTATTGTCAACTCGTCCATTTCTGCAATAATCGGCAACTCCGGCCAATGCAACTATTCAGCAGCTAATGCTTTTGTTGACGAAATTATGGTGGAACGACGAGCCAAAGGACTTCCGGCGACAATCATTAATTGGGGCAATTGGCTGGAAATTGGAATGGCTGTTAAAGCTAACGATATTTTAAATAAAATGGGATTCATTGGTTTGAAAACTCAAAAAGCGATGAATTATTTACAAATTGCTATTGATAACACACCGGCAAGAATGATTGTCATTCAGGTTGATGTCGGGAAAGTTCTACATTATCGTCCTGATTTAGCTCCGGTATTTCTAAATAATGGAAATGAAAATAGTAGGCTAAAAACCGGGGAGGAGGTTCAAGAGGCCCTAAAGCAAAGTGACAGTGGAGGCACTTGTGAAAGTGATATTTATCGCATCAAATTAGTGGTTGTCAAATGCTTGGAGGAAGTGACCGGCGAAGCGGTGACAGCCGAAGATTACCAAAGAAGCTTCATGGATCTCGGCCTTGATTCCCTCAAGATATATCGATTTGTCAACCGATTAACAAAAAGATTTGAGATGAAGCCTACTCTAAACGTGCTGGCAATATTTGAACATCCTACAATCGACCAACTTTCGCATCATATCGGATTGCTGTCCTGTCGGATAAAAGAGCATTTGGAAGGAACGAACAACGATGACAATTTTCCGCCAACGGATGAAGTAAATTTAGAAAATATAGCCAGACATTTTAGGCTTTTCGTGTTCCATTCCAAAGACGGGGAGCAAAACTTTCGTTTTATCGATCTGTTTGAACAGTCGTCCCAAACCTCAGTAATATCACCGGATCGATCATTTGCGCACGGTCAGTCTAACGGCTACTCCCGAGTTATTTGGGGTTCAAAATACAAAATGTTGCGAGATGGTTTGCAACGGTCTGAAGTTATTCCTAATACCAGGCGATCCCGAAAGCCAATCATATCCTTTATCATCAGCGGTCACGGAAGTCAGGTGTGGAATATGGGCAGGCAGCTCAGTTGTATCTTTCCATTTTTTCGAAAAAAATTTGATGAAGCATTAAATGCAGCAGCTCGATATATGTCCGACGAATGTGTACACATCCGGGATGTAGTCTATCAGTGGCGTCATCGAGAGTTACTGTATCGAACGGAATACGCTCAACCGATAATTTACTGCTTTGCATATTCGCTTGCTAAGTTTTACGAATTCTGCGGTGTGCAAGCTAATTTTTTCTTAGGGCACAGTGTTGGAGAAGTTGTTGCTTGCGCGTTGGCTGGTAGAATATCATTCGACGATGCGTTGAAATTGGTCATTCGACGGGCCGAAATTCTTCGATGTACGAGGGGAAAGGGAAAAATGGTTGCTGTGAGGGGAAAGGATGCAAGGAAGCTTCAACGATACAGTGGGATGAGTCGAGCTGCTGAAAACAGCAGTAAGCAAACCGTCTTGTCAGGTGACAATCGATCAGCTAAGTTGTGCTTACGCTTCGCACGATCACGTCGATGTCCGGCAACGATAGTTGATGATTGCTACCCATTTCACAGTTCGGCAATTGATGATAAACTTTCGCAGCAATATGTGATGGAATGCAAACAAATGAAATTGCAAAAAATGAGGAGAGGATTTATTGTTAGTAGCTCTACGGGAAAATTTATGAAGCAGCAAACGCAATCGATCGCTCCGATCAACTCCACTGTGCTTTTCGAAGAGTGCGTGAAAACGCTGCACTACAGTAACACTAATATATGGCTTGAAATAGGTAATGGTGAAATTCTGACAACATTTGTGAGAAGTATACTGGAACCTACGCCTGATGTGTTGGTGTGTTCGGCAATTAGAACTAATAAGCACGAAGTGGACTCATTCATTCACTCCTTATGTCAACTTCACAGTTTTGGTGTTAAAATTAAATGGGAACGAATTTGTAGCAGAAGAAATGAGGAGGAAATTATGAAGTGCTGTGGGAAAACCACCGGCGAGAAAACCGTCGTTGGAAGAGAAAGTGAGATGGAACTGATTGAGCAACACCTCATCCACGGAGAAATAATATTGCCTGCAGCATTTATCATCTCCATGTTTGTTGAATTTGTTAAAAATTCATTGCAGACGTGTACGGGTAAATCAACAGTTCAAAGCTTACTGTTTGACTGCAAAACAATTACCTTTGAAGCATTACGGCTGGAAAGACAGGTGAATGAAACTGATTTGAACAAACTTGGAATACAATTCGATTCATCTGAATTGACTCTCGCAAATAGCATTAATAGATATAGCAGTTGCCGGTTAGGTCGTACTGAAGGACGTGAAAAGGAGCTGGAAGGAACGCAACAAATGAACGCCTTGAATACGTTACGAATGAAGTACGAGCGGTTGAAGATGAAAATGAATAGATTACCTTATCGGGCTTTCTATGAAACAATGAGAAAACGCGGCTTGCAATACGGACCAAAGTATCACGTACTACGTGAAGTATACTACAAACATCACTATATTGGTGCAACATTGATCAATGTTGGTGGTCTCACAGAGCTCCTTGACGGCGCTCTGCAACTACTTTCCGCCGCCCTTCTAACCACTTGCAAATCAGCAGTGTATATTCCATTTGCAATTGATGATGTCATAATAAAATACGACATGCAAACTGTTCACGGTTATTTCCGTGCATACGGAATTATCTCAAAGCGTATTGATAATGTCATTAACGGATCGGTTATTATTTATGGGGGTGAAAATAAAGTCGTTGTTCTAAACAATGTTACAGCAATTAATATTAGCGCTAAATCCAACGCATCAATCACACGCCGCAATCCGTCAGATTCTCAGTATTCAACTGTCATTGCAAAGATGAGAGCTGGTAGAACCGCAGATGAGAGTGATACGTTGAAGCACATCGAGATGAGCTCTGATAGCGCACTAACGACTAAAATTAAGACGGACAATAAGCCGCTGTATGTTGGGAATGAAACGTTGCAAATTGAAATTATTGGCTATGCTGGTGAATTCCCTGGTTCTGCAGTAGACTGCGCTTCATTGTGGAATAATTTGAAAGCAGGAGCAGGCCTGCACTTCCCGGGCAATATTCAAAAACTTCAAACTGACATTACCGTCTTCGATGCGGCACAGTTCGGTATTACACCTAAAGAAGCTAGCTACATTGACCCTCAGCAGAGAATTCTCTTGGAGATGACGCAGAAAACGATGGAAAGTGCTGGGCTAGGGAGGCTGCATAGTGAAACGGGCGTGTTTATAGGCGTCAGTTCCGGCGATTTTGCGCAGAAAGCGTACGGAGAGATTGAAGATGTCCCTTCGCACCTCGGCGCTGGCACAAATCGAAGCGCTTTGGCCGGTCGCATCGCTTATTGGTTCAATTTAAAGGGACCCACAATGGTCATCGACACGGCGTGCTCATCGTTTTTTGCTGCGCTTGTCGTTGCTTGCGATAGTATCAGAATGGGTAATTGTCGAGCAGCTCTCGTCGGGGCCGTTAACATAATCCTTAACTCGAAACCAACCTCCGTGTTAGAGAAAGCGCAAATGCTCACTAAAGCGGGCTTTTGCAAGGTGTTTGATGAGGAAGCAGATGGATACGTCCGATCAGAAGGAGCTGCTATGATACTGCTGCAGAGAGTAGCTGAGAGAGGTTGCAATTCAGGATCTATCCATCAGAATGATACAACGTTCACAATCGAATCATACGGTATGGGACATAATGGACGATCCAATGGGCTTACGATACCCAGTGGCACAAGTGAGTACGAACTGATTCATAGAGTTAATGCGAAACGTGTAAATGCGTCGATGATAAGCTGGGTAGAAGCTCACGCAGCAGGCACTCCATTAGGTGATCCAATTGAGGCGGAAGCTATTGCCAGAGCTCTGGCAGATTTGTCGTGCACAGATCATCCAATTTACATTACTTCGGTAAAGAGTTCAATTGGTCATTGTGAAGCTGCAGCTGGTGCTGCATCGTTAATAATGGCCCTCGAGGCATCTCGTCACCAATATCTACCACCAATCCAACATTTTAAATTGTTAAACAGGAATATTATGAATAATGCTACCTTAACTGTACCAGTAATTGGTGAGGAATTACCGAATACTTTTGATATACTCATAAACAGTTTCGGCTTCAGCGGTACCAATGCTTCGGTGATTCTTAGAGGTAGCAACAAAAGACAAATGAAGGAAAATGAACAAAGTCGTGCGGTAGTGAAGCACAAGTTGTCATCTGGTCATTCGCCGCGCATCCTTCTGTATTCACTAGATGATCTAAAGTCATTTAAGCTTGCATCCGAGAAATTGGAAGAGTATATGAAGGAAACAAGCTACAGTCTTACAACAGTTTGTGCGTGCCTGCAAAACCTAAGGGGTACCCGAAGATATCGGATGGCAGTACCGATTAAACGACACACACAACAATGGATATCTTTCCAGATGACAAATGAACCGCAGAAATGGACTAAAGTTACTTTGAATTTGGGGAAAAGCCCGGAGCCATCTATGATCGGTGAACTATGCACAGTGTATCCTTCGTTCCGGAGAATTTTCATACATTCAATCAAAAGTTATAAATGCGCAAACAATTTTTTGTCTTCTAAACGGAGTGGAAAATTCAGATTTGAATTTATTTCAAAGCTTTCATTGGTCACATTTTTGCTGGCAATTGGAATAAATCCATCAACAATTGTCCCATCGAACAAAATCGATCGACTTGTTATTAAAGTAATAAAGCAAAAGTGTAAGGAGAAATATGCTTTAGAAGCAGTAAGTAATCCCAAAGAGGGACTGTCGTCACATAAACGTTGTAATTTCGAAATACGACGAGAAGGAGTTTTCAAAAGTTCCGATTGCATTTTGAACGTGCAAAGTTTACTTATTGAAAAACCTGAAGTGATAGGTAATAATACTTGGAAAAGATCATTTACCAGCCAATTTCTAGATACAATTTGCCAACTGCATGAGCACTTCATTGATATCAATTGGCAGGTACTTTATTATCAACCGATTAAAACGTGTCTTTTACCGGATCCTGAATATTCCAGGAAAAAATATTGGCCTTTTGTTAGTCGTATTGATTATAATAATGTTTCATACGACGAATTTTCCTTTTCAAATTTGCAACGGGAAATATCTCGAACGGCAAAAAAACCAGATGAAGCAAGTACCACGGTTGATTCATCCGACATTGGTAGCATTGGCAATACTAAAGTGGATTGGATCAATAGTCGTCACCTATATAAATTAGTTCAGGAGAAATGCACACCATTGAGTCCACGGCGAATCATTCCATACATCGCTATCAATCTTACCGATCCAACAACAATTATTGGACAGCAAGCTGCCTGCATCCACAGGATAATTAATAATGACGATATTTTGAGAATCAAAAAACTGCTCGACTTTCATGAATGCCCAAAGTTGGTATTGGAATGGATAACTGATGAGAGAAAGTTACTGGAAAATACCATAAGGCAAAGTATGCTAGTGATCGATCTGTGGAAGATTCTGTTAAACAGCAACAGCAACAGTGACCCCAACAAAAATACGAAATTGTGCTTAATTGTCTTTGCTACGACAGGGAATCAACGATTAAGCGCGCCCTTTTCTGCCCTGCTGAAAACGCTAGCAATGGAACACAGAAATGTGAATTTCAAAAGTATTCACACCGACATCATTGATCAGCAACTTTCCTACGAAATTTCAGACGAGGATTTCCTCAATGAAGTAATTCGTTACAACGGTGGCAATCGGTATGTTGAAAGATTGCAACAAGTTGACGATAATTCCAGGCTCGTTGTAAGAAATGTCAGTCGAATACTAATAACAGGGAATATTCGTGGCGTAGCAATGGAACTGATCGAACTGTTGAGACCTGATTTGGCGGTGGTTGTGTCCAGAAGTGTGCCAAGCACTTTCAACAATAACGGCAATAGCAATGGTTCTGCGATCAAAACGATACAAGCTGATTGCACCGACTACAAGCAAATGGAAAAAATTCTCGCGACATTTGCGCCATTCGATGTTGTCTTCCATTGTGCTGCAACAATAAGCAATAGTTTGATGGAAAATATGAATGTGAAATTGTTTGAAATGGTGTGCTCTCCGAAAGTTATAGGTTTACAGAATATCATTAAGCTTTCGAAAGCGTATCCAATCGGGAAAATAGTAGCATTCTCATCAGCAGCAACTATTTTTGGCTCTGCTGGACAGGCTAACTACGTTGTCGCCAATGCACTTATGGAGTATTTGATGATAAGAGATGTACCAGATGGTTTGCTTATCAGCTGGGGTCCATGGGATGGACGAGGACTTCTGGTTGGTGAACATATGGCAAGCATCCGGAAACAGGTTCAGGATAGTGGTTGGAAGTTAATGCGGGTGGAACAGGTTGCTCAATTGTGCTACAAATTACTTTCCATCACGGGTCATCACATAGCAATGGATGCTAATTTTGATGTATTTCGAAAAAAGCGTCCATACCTGAGCAGGTTTCTAAAATGTATTTCAGACAATGACCTTCACAGAGATGACCATCCGCATTCTAAATCAAGGAAAGATTTCAGTGAAATAATCAGGGATTGTGTTACGGAAGTAAGCGGCATTACAGATGTAAGACCTGATGTAGGCTTCATGTCAATGGGGATTGATTCATTGATGATCTCCGAAATGCTAACGCTACTTAAAGAACGGTTAAATTTGAATATCCCGCTTGCCGTTCTCTACGAGTACTCTACCGTGGAAACATTATCACAATATTTATCACAAAATATTCCCACAAATTGTAAATTAAAAAATGATATGGAAACGACAGATAGAAATGATCAGGTTGCAGTTATCGGCTATTCGGGAGCTTTTTCCGGAGCACCTGATGATGAGACATTTTGGCACTGTCTGCTAAATGGCAAAGAATTAATTGAACATCGCAAAAAAATTGTAAGGGATGATTATGAAATTATAGAAGCAGTTGGTGTAGTACCAGATATCGACAAATTTGATTATCGATTTTGGAAAATGAGTCCTGATGATGCAAGTTACATTGACCCACAAATTCGGAAATTTATTGAACATGCATATACCGCTCTTGAACGATCAGGTCTTGTAAGACTGCGAAGTAAACTAAGGATAGCAGTTGTTGCTGGCGCTGAACCGTCAGAATATTGTCCAAAATCACGCCGTATCGGTGGTATCGAAGATTTATACGAAATGAATCAGAAAGACTTTGTTGCTGCGTGGACCAGTTATTTGCTCGATCTTCGTGGTCCATCCTTTGGAGTTTACTCAGCGTGTTCCACTGCCCTTGTCGCCATCATACAGGCTCTTCACTTGTTGCAAGAAAATCACTGTGATGTCGCGCTTGCAGGTGCGGTATCCTTGACTGTACCGCGCACTGATAACAACAATAGCCCACAAGGAATGGTACTATCATCCGATGGCCATTGCCGACCATTTGATCATAAATCAAGCGGAACTGTTCGAGGTTCAGCAGTTGGTGTTGTTGTACTGCAGCGACTTAGCGAAGCTCGACAAACCAACGCTCCAGTGATAGTTAAAATAGTTGGCTATGGGATGACTAATGACGGCTTGCTGAAGTCCAGCTTCATGGCGCCGAATATTAGCGGTCAGCTAACATGCATCAAGGAAGCAGTTGAAATGACGGGTACAGCTGAAGTGGATTATATCGAATGTCATGGGACCGGAACTACAACGGGTGATCTAATAGAGCTTACAGCAATGTCTCAAGTGTATCATCGTGGCACTTTAATTGGTTCTGTGAAGGCTAATATCGGACATGCTTTAGCTGGTGCTGGTATTGGTGCCGTTATTAAATTATGCAAAATCGCCGAGATGAGAATTATTCCGAAACAGATTAATTTCGACAAACTAAACGAGAATCTGAAAGATGTTAGTTTCAAAATTACGCAGCACAACACTGAGTTGCAGAAGGAGCGAGTACGACTTGCGATGAATTCTTCTGGCATTGGTGGTACTAACGCACATATTATCGTGGAAAATGATATTCATGCGTCTTCCAGCAATCAGTCAGATATTAAGCAGCGCTTTTACGCTCTAACAATATCAGGCAAAACTGAGAATGCATGCATTCGTCTTTGCCATCGTGTGGCCAACTACCTTAGCTGCGAGAGGAACTTAACTCGAGCAGCGAGCACGTTGCAAAACTATCGCGAGCATTTCGAGTATAGGGTTGGCGTAAGTGTGAGCTCAGCAGCGGATGCTACTAATCAGCTGAAAGATATCAGCAAAGTGGAAGAGATCATCGCACTGAAAAGCGAAAACGTTGCGTTCTATTTCGCACCTCAAGGATTGGAATATGCTAATATGGGACTGGAAGCAATGGCTTGCAATGAGGTCTTTCGTGAAACGATGAAGAAATGCTGTCAAATCGCCACCAAATTAATTGGTGTCAATTTTCAACGCATCATTCATCCACGAGAAGAAATTCATTCACAAACTGCGGTTGCGGAACAGCCGTACTCACAAATCGCAACATTTACTGTTTGTTTTGCTTTGGCTGAACAGCTACGAGCTTGGGGAATTGAAGGATGCGTGATGATCGGACACAGTTTGGGTGAATATGTCGCTGCAGCTCAAGCTGGCGTCTTTGACGTGGAAACCGCTTTAAAGATACTTTTCAAGCGAGGATGCTTAATTATGAAGACAGAAAGTGCAAAAACGCTTGCTGTGAAATACCCAGAGTTTGGCTCAATTGATGCAAAATATCCTGAAATTGCTGAAACAGTTGATATTTCAGCTATTCTTCGTCCAGATCTTAAATGCTTAGTTGGAAAACCTGCAAGAATTGATGAGCTGAAGGATAAATTGGAGGAGGATGGAATGCATTATAGGAGTTTGGAAACAAATTACGGCTTCCACAGCTCATTCATGGATTCCATACTTGAAGAATTTGAAGAATTTTTGGAAAACTTCACTTTCCAACAGCCAACAAAACAAATTTTATCAAATATTAATGGCAAAATTATAACGAACTTTGACAGCAAATATATGGTGGAGCATATGAGAAGGACAATTCGAATTGATAAATGCATCGAAAATTTGGGCAACGAAATTAAGATAATCATAGAAATTGGTCCGAAAGGAATTCTCGAAAGTTTACTGAAGGATAATCCGAGTGGAATTGGGGTAATTCCGACGTTACCGTCCAAAAAACAGTATAATAAAGGTTACGATACTGGTGATCTGCTTCATATTGTGACGAGATTATGGACGAAAGGTTACGATGTAAACTGGGAAAGGATTTGTGGGAATTATGGTTTTGACAAGCTTCTTCCAAACTATCAATTCGAGAAAGATATTTGTTGGGAATACCGGGACAGGAAGAGGAATAGGGAAAGAGGCGACGTGAACTTATATGGACCATGCTGGATACCGTGCAAGTTAGCAACCGGAAGACGAATACCGAAAGGAGTCTTATTATTTTTACCGACGATATGCACAAAACCAATCGATACACTTCTTACAGTGTTGCATAATCTGTTTGTACCGGTTCAGTGCGTTTTCAGTGATACTTTCGCAACCGGAAATTTAAACGTAATAAATGGAAAAATTTTTATAAATTCAGATAAAGAAGAATCATATCAACAATTAACTAATTTACTGCTTAACAGCAATTTCTCTTATGATACCATATTTCATGCATGGAACTTTTCTGCAGAAAATTGTGAAAATGAAAGAATCAATGATTCACACTTGCGTTCAAGTTTTCATTCCATATATTGGATTTTAACAAACGTTATACGAAATATGACTGATCTAACGTTTCTCGCTTGCATAGACTGGGATGCGGAACCGGAAGTATTTACAATTTTGGGACCAATAAGAGAATTGGCGATGACAAGACAATCAGTGCAAGCCGCTTGCATTCTTTGCACATCGGAAGTTAATCTCTTTGGTGCATTACAATTATTTGAATCATATCGAACTGACTTTTCGTTGATTCGAAACTCAATAAATGGTGAATTTGAACATTTTTCCTATCAAATGAAGCATCAAATTGAAAGTGATAATTATTTTACGAAAGGTTGGGATCGATCGATTTGCGAGAGCGATTGTGTCGTTCGAAGCGCTGATGTCGTTGTGATTTTTGGATTTGGCAGCATTGGGCAATCTTTCATCAGTGTTCTGTGTCGGAATTTCGACTTCTTAACGATCTGTGTAGCAAGTCAGAATGCCACACGCCATTTTCAAGAATTACCCAATAAAATTAATAAGTGGAAAAAATCAAAAAATTTTGGAAAATCAGGAAAAGTTGACGCCACTGATGACCAACATACAATTCTTGCATACGACGTTGATGTGACGAAAGAAGAGGAAGTACGGTATCTGCTGAGTCGAATAATGCTGCAGCACGGACGCATCAATGTCATCATCCATGCAGCTGCGGCAACGGTTGACAGCTGTAAGTTTGAAAAGAGCTTCGATGAAATGCAATTTGTATTGGAGCCGAAAATTCGAGGAATTCGGAACATAATCGGTGCTCTGTGGAAGAACGATATCTGCGTGAGAAGTGTGATTCTTAACTCAAGCATGAATGCATTGTTCGGACTGCCCGGCAATAAAGATTATGCCGCGTCAAACATCTTTCTTGATGCCTGTTGTAGCAAGCATTTTCGGAACGTCGAAGGCATCACAACCATACAATGGACTGGCTGGAAGGGTAGCAATATGCTTAGCACTTACATTAACAAGGAAAATAAAAGTCAGAATCCGGTGGCAAGTCTTATCATAGAATACTCGCTATCAGTGCCAGAAGCCGAAGATATGATATGGAAATGTTTGCATGAGCGAGGATTGATCGCTGTTTCATCCGTATGCCCCAGCGAAATTGTCCGTGAAATCCGTAAATTAAATTTTGCGATAAGTGCTAAATCTGCTACTATTCCGGAGCGGGAAAAAAGTATGGAAAAGAATTGCAGTGATTTAAGAGCTATTGTCGCGAGAATTTGGATGGATTATTTGGGCGTTAAGGATGTAACCTGCCATGATGACTTCTTTCACTTAGGTGGGCATTCGCTGAATGGCATGCAAATTATTTGGGAGATTAATCGTGTGATGCAAATTGATTGCAAGTTGGATGATCTATTCCAAAATTCACAGTTCGAAAACTTCTTACAACTTTTACAGAAATTAAATACTAGCAAGAAAGATGGAAAAATTCCACTTAATTTGGAAGATATCGGCAATGTTGGTAAATTAAAAAGGATTCCGTTGAGCTATCCGCAAGAAAACATGTACATATTAAGGCAGTTGCAACATCCAACTCTCTACAATATTTCCTTTCTACTAACATTTCAAGGATTGCTTTGCATGAATAGCTTACGGAAAGCGCTGCTCTTTCTTATTGCACGGCAAACTTCACTTCGAACGACATTTCCGGTATCGAGTAATACGTGCTATCAGGAGATTCAGTCTCTTACAGAATCCTACTACCATATAACTTGGCCTCAGATGAGTGAATCACAACGTTGCAAACTAATAGAGGATGAGAAAAGTCACGTCATAGATCTGAATGAGATTCCATTTAGGATATTGACGATGTGTAATAGTGGGACTGATGCGGAAGGAGCTGAATGCATGGTAATGATAAGCCAACATCATATCATCACGGACGGTTGGTCAATGACTGTCTTCGCCGACGAATTAGGAAAACTTTATGGCTATTGCTCAGCAAATCAACGTGTCCCGGAAACTTTTAGAAGATTACCGCGGAATGTAACTCATTTTGCAATTTGGCAACGTAGCGACGAATTCACTGAGATATTGCGAAACGATCTTCAGCGACTATGCTTCAGACTTGAAGGGCTCAAAGCAACACGAATTGCCTCGCAGAAAACAGCAGTTGAAGCTTCGAAGTTAATTAACCAAAGGGTATTCTCGATCCCTTCATCGCTTTGGGCGCAAATTAATCGGACCGCCAAACGATATCAGCAGACAGTGTACACTGTAATGCTTACTGCATTCCTATGTCTTGTCCGGAAATTCTCGGACGATTACAGCAACGATACAGTTGTGATCGGTTGTCCGGTATCTGGAAGAGTAGGTGCAGAAGAGATGAAATCGGTTATGGGATATTTTTTGAATAACATCATCCTAACTGTCAGGGATTTCAAAATGAATGTAGCAAGCAACATTCTGTTTGAGCGAGTGAAAAAAGCAATTCAGGAGGCTCGATCATTTGAGCATGTACCATTCCACTTATTGGTTGCTAAATTATCACACCAACGACGACACATTCAACAACATCCTATTTTCGATATATTTTTTAACTATCGTCATAATCTTGACTTTCCGGAAATCAAAATTTCTGGTGTAAAAAGTAAGATAACACAACTTACCACCAATGATGTATTTGACTTTGCATGCACAATTGATGAGGCAGATGGAGGGACGTTAGTTACAATTAATTACAATGCTAATAAATACTCGGTTCAGCTTATCGATGACATGAATGCAGTTTATTTCAAATTACTGAGATCTCTCAGTGGTCAGTGTGATAGCAGAAGAAGTGTGATAAATGCGATGAAGGATTCGCGGTGCAAAACTCATCAAGATGTGTTATCAGGCAGTGTTGCCGATGTTATTGGGCAACAATCCATGCTCACTGATAAGCTTACTGCCTTTTGCCACTCACATCGTGCAATTACTTATCGACAGATGTACGGCGTGATTCGTACATTTGCCAAGAAAATTGAGCAATTTTATTTGCAAAATAATTGTGAGGGCATTCGCGCTGATACAATAATACCGATATGCGCTGATTCAGATGCGATGGTAGTGCCACTTCTGGCAGTGCAGCTAACTGGCGCTGCGTACGCACCCGTCGATCCTGCAACTTCTACAACAGTGATCTCACAACTGCTACATGACATCTGCGCATCGGTTATCATTACTCAAAGGAATCATTTAGATCTGAACATTCCCAGCTTATCGTTGAGTGATTTTCTGTCGCTGAACTATCAGCGGTGCTGCTCTGTTGATGTCGATGGGTCAAATGACCCGAAAAAAGAAGAGAGCAAAAAGCATTTACAAAGCTCTGCCGCAGCATACATCATTTTCACCAGCGGCTCTACCGGGAAACCAAAAGCTATCTGCGTGACGAATCAGAATCTCCTCAATTTTGTGCTCACTTCAACGCAGCAAGCACTGTTCCGTCCTAAATTCCGCATCTACCATTCTGTTAATACAATTTTTGATGTGAGTTGCGTGAATATTTTCACAACTTTTTCAAATGGCTGTTGTTTGATTGCATCGCACAATATTCTCAATGCGCCTCAAGAGATTGTTGAAAAGAACGTGAACTTTGCCTTCCTGCCATCGGCTTTATTTAATATGCTTGACAGTAGCGAAATTAGCCAACTACAACAGTTAGAAAAGTTATACGTTGGCGGTGAAACACCAGATAACGAGCAACTTAACCGATGTCTGCAAATGGGAATTCAAATTTGCCAAATTTATGGTCCAACGGAAACCACCGTCTGGTCACTGTCCAACAATTGCTCGATATTGGAATATGAATGTGGTCGAGTTATCGGATTACCGATTAACAATGAGATTGCATACCTTTTAGATTCCGAAGATAATATAGCATGCAATGGCGCTAGAGGTGAATTAGTGATATGTGGAGATGGCGTTTCACGCGGATATTTGAATCACAGCGCAAATGTTTTCACGCTCAACAAGTTTCACACTAAGGAAGAGGAAATTTTAAATCGTAACATGTTTTGCTACTATACTGGTGACTTAGCAACAAAGCTCGGTGGAAAGTACCATTTCTTAGGTCGCAAAGATAAGCAATTAAAGGTGTGTGGTTATCGCATAGAACCGATGGAAATCGAAACTGTGATTAAACGATGGGATTCATCAATTCGGAATGTTGCCGTCTTAAAGAATGATCAGTTAGACAATTTATTCCTATTCGTTGAAAAAGATACCGACAGTGAATACCGTGAGAGACTAGGACAGTATCTGAAAGAGCATTTGCTTCATTTCATGATACCCAGAAGGATCATCATGTTGCAGCGAATGCCACTAAATAGGAGTGGAAAGATTGATATCAGTAAGTTAAAAGAAATGATGGAAAACTGTTCGGTTGATGCAGACAGGACGGTTTCCAAAATTTGTCCATTTGAGGAAGAATTATCCGAACAAGTGCGAGAAATTTGGTGTCAATTACTTGGAATATCCAATCCAAAATTTGAGGATGACTTCTTCATAATCGGTGGACACTCTCTTCTATTGGTGCTCCTTCGGCATAAACTTCATGACAAGTTCAAATTCGATCTGAATTTCGAACATTTCTATCGTCAGCCAACATTAGCAGCTCTGATCGAAAGCATACATACAAATGCAAATGTATGCAGTGAAGTAGCTAATGAAAGAAAAGCGTACCAAAGTGCGGTAAGATTTGTAAATCTTCGAGAAGCTGCATCAGCTATCGGTAATCTTTACATGATACACGCTATCGCTGGTACGATATATCCGTACTTTGAACTTCTATCAGCTATACCGCAGTGTTTGAATATTTACGCTATTGAATATGAATTTCATTATCCATCGAATAGTTTATTGGAACTTGCATCTTTTTACTCGAAACAAGTAAGTACAACTTTATCTACCTAATTTTTCATTCCTCTGGAGAACACTAGCCAGTAATTGTAGTTTTTTTAAAAAGAATGAAAATTTAAACTGAAATAAGAAAGATATCAGCGTCAAATAAATGTTTACATTGACATTTGTCAATAAAAATTAAAAAAATTTTTTTTTTGTTACCATGCTCTGTAATTGCGGTCACTTTTTAATGGAAAGCATTATTATTTTCTTGTATTTTATAAATAAATTCCATTTCTGGTTTAGTTTTCTGGGATACAATAAACTTTTGGATATTTAGATTATCAAGCATAGCAAAACGAAAGCAGTATATTTGATGGGACACTCATTAGGTGGTATTTTGGCACGTGAAGTAGCACAGTTACTTAATGATAATGAAGTAACATTTGTTATAATGCTTGATTCGTGGTATTTTGGCATTGATGACTTACACGTGAGCAATGTCAAACATTATCTTCAGGTTGCAATTTTTATTTTGTTTGCAAAAGAACTTTTTTTTTTGATATTTATTCCATATGCGACAAACGTATGGAAGACATAACATCATTAATTTAGGAAAAACTAGATGGTTTACCGAATAAAAAGGAGCTGATCAGGAAATCAGTGAAATTAACTGAAATCCTGAAAAATCATCGGTTTACGACCAGTTCTATCAAAATTTACCTCCTGAAAGCAAAGAATCACAGAAAATTCCCGCTTAGGGGAATAAGGTAAGCAAATTTCATTTCATATATGACTACCAATAGTAAGTTTAAAGCGCCACAAAGTTTGTGAACAAAAACGATATGAATTAGAACGAGGAACATCGCAAAAAATGAGCAAATAACCTGAAAACAAGTTTTTTTTCCATTGCAAATTACGCAATTAGACTAAATCATCTAAGAATGGAAATAAAAATCATCCAGTGACATTGCTCAGCTCTAACAAATTTCTTTAAAAGAAAAAGGAAAACCCAGTAATTTTCTTTCCTACAACCATATTTTACTATGCATTTATTCTATAGCATTTTCCTTCTTCTTCAGAGGATCAAACTCCGAACAGCAAACTCGATCGCTGATTTCAAACGGTTGGCAGAAGATTTCTGCAAAGAACGTGGATATCTTTTTGGTTGATGGCGATCATGATACTATGTTACGACGACATAATACAACCGTTTTCAGTCGTATTTTCGTCTATATTTATGCTATGAACGGAATGATAGTGAAATAGACTTAAAAAATCTTCCCTTTACCTAATTATAATTCTACGGCTAATCCCATAAAGTGTTCAGCTTCAGCCGGAAGAATCGAAATAAATTAGCACAGGTGTTTAGAAACTCTGAAAGCGACTCATTATTTGTAATAACCAAAAGAATTGCACGCAGTCAGACAATCTCCCTTCGAGAACCCATCCTATCATCATCTTCATTCAATCATTTCTCTTCATTTAGAGCTAGACGTAACCAAGTTGCTACTCCTAACGTTTAGTGTTGGTTATCCTTTGTTTTATCAAATCAATCATCTCACCCAATTCTCCTGCTCGATGTAAGCCATCACATTCAATCTTTACTTATATCATGAAATCTATTTGCATTGGCAGTTAAATAACTCCTACTCAAATCCACGTATATATATATATATATATATATTTCAAAACTCTTTAACAGGACTTGACAGTCATTACTCTATCACTCGAATGAAAAAGTAAGCCGAGTATTCCGAGAGCGCTTCTTTCCCACAACAACCGTTCATAACTTCAACCAATTGCAACCCTTTCCTCAATAAATTAAAGTTCCATCTCAGCAATGTTTGTCTTTGCAAACTATTCTGATAACACACCGTTGTTTCACAACAAAAGCAATGACGGACTAGTCAAATGCTCAAAATTTAAGCAATGGAATGATGGCTATTACTATACTGTTTACTTCATTAAATTTTTTTTAACACTTTTTATCACAAATATTTTCCATCCAGAATAAATCAAAAATGTCACAGGAGGCATTAAAAACCAATCAAAAATTTAGATAGAAGAGACATATAATCTAAAAAATTCCAATATAACAAAAAGAGGAAACATTCTATATGTGCACATTAAAATTCTTAACGCATCCGAAGTATGAATATGATGCAACTATCATCCAAGAACCTTTAGGAGATCACTTTCACACATATTTGCATCGAATACAACCTTACTCCATCTGCTTTGCTCAAGCGCTTCGTAAAATTCCTCGCCATTTCGTAGTAGGTATTCGTTGCTCTGTTCAGCCGATTCATCTTCTACTGGTTCAATACCGGTCACTTCATACGATGCAACTGCTCCACCAATTACACATGAATAATATTGCTGGAATAGACTTTGCCGTTGGATGGTGCTAATTCAGTTTATATGAGATTAGATTAATATTATTTATATATTTACAGGAAATATATTAGGAATTTTCATAATCACTTTCAAAAAAACAAAAAAAAACAAGCTTCAATTTGTAATACAAATGTAATACAAATAATATATTTTGCATACTTTCCAGTTTAGTTAGCATATTTTAACAGTATTACCTCAGAAACTGCTTGTTGAGGGGTGGTTCGAGGATGCACTGGTGGAAAAGTATATGGTGCATTGTAAGTATTGACTGAATGGGTCACAGATGTCGTATTGTACGGATAATAAGATGCCAGCGATGTCGGAGGTGCTACAGAGGCTGTCCCATTATCCTGCAATTAGATTAATATTGTCCCAACAAATCCAATAAATATAATGCGTTAACTTTCATTAGAAAAAAGACCTGAGTCTGCAAGTAATTAGTATTGGTGTCATATCCAGTAACATTATGCTGAGTTTGCTGCTGAAGGTGACGCGGTTGTCTTGGAGCCCGATATTTCGGCTGTGCCAATTTTAGGATTAACTGCTTACCGTCTACACGATATTTATTCATTTCTAGCTGAAAATGTTCAATATATGGTTAAAAAGTTGTCGTTGTATCACAGTGAGTGTGTAGGGCCCTGTAATATGACTTCTCTTGAAACTCCATGTTTTAAAAAATAAAAAAAGAGTTATTACCAACGCCCTTTGCTGATCAGTTTGATCGGAAAATCGAACAAAGCCTAAACCCTTCGAGGTTCCATCCGTATTTCGGTATACTTTTGCCCCACGGCATGACTCATAACGTTCACCAAAAATCTACAATTTGAACAGTATCAAAATTATATAGATACTGCCATGTCTGATAATTTAGCTTTGTTTTACTTCAATTTGTAAAGCAGAATTCAAAATCTCGCAGAAAAAAAAACAAAGATGGCCACGACAAAAACAACTGATATTTCACCAGAAAAAGAGCAGCATCATCCATGTCTTGCGGAACATTGTTGACAAATAAATTGTATTCTGTATATCTGAAAATCATGCAATATTTCAGTATTTACTAAAAATATTTGAAATAAATATTTCACTGCAGTATGAAACGACGAAGCACCAATAATAATCAAATCAATAATCTGGACGCAATGGTTATGGTTGACATCGAAAGTTTGCTAACTGCAGAGAAAATTCTGCTGCTTCCAAATTTTTATCCACCGAAATTGCTCGGTTTCGACCACCAATTCCAAATATATGAAACCACGCTTATTATGTTAGAGGAAAAAATCCATTCAACTAACGGTGCATTTGGAGAGTTAGCAAAGGATAGATTGAATGCTGCACATGGTTTTGATTTCGGAATCGCCTTTCCATTGATGTGTAACATCGCACGACGGGCCGAATCCCGATCGGCAAATTCAATGAAGCAGTAACCTGCTTGCTAAAATTTAGCATGTTAAAATTCACTAATTTCTATTAAATTGAACAATGCTTGCAGATCATTAGGTGATAGTTCTATTTATCCACGATCAATTGTTTCGCAGATAATGTCATGGTTACATTTGAATATCAAGAAAACACGAGAATTCCATCTAATGTTTAAACACTCACAGTAAACGGAAATATAAAAACTGGTTAATAAGAATACAATGCAAATGTCCAAATATATCTTACGGATTCTACCCCAAATCGCGATGAAATAAATTCATCGTCTTTCGTCTGTCAAAATTTTCATCGTAGATTTAAAATGTTCGACCATTCAATGACTGATGTTCGGTTTAAAATTACTTGATTTCGGAAATCAAAAAGAAAGCTATAGATCTTGATAATGCTACCGTTAGTGATATTGAGTGAACAGAACCTTTCCACTGTGCTTATCGAAAACAATCTTCACATTGGTTACTTCCTCGCCCATTCGAGCGAACGCCTCTGCTATGAACGCTTGATCCCAATCAGGGCTCAAATCACCCATCCATAGAGTGCGATCCGTATCATCACTCGGTCGCGATATCTGATACGCCATTCTTGTAATCTGAAAGAAATGTGCACTATTAAATATCGCAGTTTTAGAAATTCTTGTCAATCCTCCTATGCAATCATGTAATCTGAACGACATTAACAGAAAGTCGAAATTCAAATTCGTATTGGTAGATTAGTATTACATGAGCTTAACTATGCAATCTATCAAAGTCACATACAATCTAATAACGCATTAAAAAATTGAATGGAGTTCAAGTGTTTAAGTACACATCCTAATATAAAGATCAACTTATTACTCTCAACTTCATTAAAAAAAGATACCATTTAGCCGTTTACAAAAAAAAAAACATCAGTTCAAAAATCAAAAAAACGTCAGTTCAAAAAGCTTTATCGAGTTGTTTTCTTTGAGTATACTGAATTTTACCATGGCACATTCCATAATAGTTAAAATTTTAAATACAAAAGGAAATTTTATTTGCTATGAAAGCAAAAGAAATGTAGACTAATGTGATACCGCCGAAGCGATAGAACTGGGCGGAATTCATTAAACACCATGAATTCCATTCCTTTTATGCAAAATCACAACAGCAATAGTTAGCTAAGAAACGAAGTGACGAAAAAGGGAAAATTAGCATTTAAATAATTTAACTAGTCCTACCTTTCCGATAACTGAGCCCCGTAACATTTGCTTTCTGGTCAAGCTTTAAATTTAAAAGTCAGCATACCATTTTTGCTATGTTTTCGTTTTCTCTGACCTCATCACAAAGAACATATATGTGATGAGGTCAGAGAAGAAGGTGCATTTCATGAAATATTCAACTAATGTTCTTTTATGTGAACGAAACTACATACCACTTAATCTCAATTATTATATTTGTTTTTTCCTTCAATGGTGCCACGAGCAAACCAACTGCAGTGCTCAACTAACCTTATTTCATTAAATCATTATCTGATCCGTAACTACTCTTCCAATTTTAAACGTTCATAAATTACTCTTTCCATTTCCCACTTGTGAAAAGAAAATGTATCGATGTTCGTCTGAAACTAAATCTATGATCTTAATATGAACGACACTGCAAAAGCTGATTGAGAGGAAGGAGATGAGTCGCTAAATAGAAATAGAACGAAAAATGGAACTTGAAATTATATCTCAACTTGAATAAATAAGAAAATAAATACAACAATGTCCTTCTAACAATCAGCGAGGAAACGTTTGGAGCTTGCGTAAAAGTATTTTTTATCTTTTAACAACTGGATAAACTTGGTCCAGTAGAGAACTTAAAAAGTGCATGGATAAAACCACCTCCCAGAACTGAAGTAAAATACAAATCAATATAAAATGTATTATAAAACAAAAAGTTCGACCAATAAGAAAGAGGATTGCAAAGTGAGGATAGAACATACCTATGAGATAACAGGAAAAGAACAATTTCTGGAATTTTTCGGGCAAGCAAGTAAAAAATGTCATCAAAGAATGAGCAAAAATTCAACGCGGAACAGAAAAGCTTTCGATAGTTAATAGAAAAACTTTAACTCCCATACAGAACACTGGACTGAATCAAACGGAATTGTCATTTATTCCTTATTTCGAACTTAAAAAAATTTTTAAATATAAAGGAAATCATAAGCGAACACTGTAATGTAATTGTCTTGAAGGCTCTAATACTGTGAGTAAACAAATTTTTAGCAAAGTGAAACGACATGCCATACAATGAAGTCCATGTACAAGATACTCATAATAATATACAGCAATGAAAAAGAAATATTGCTCTTTGTATGATTATCCACACCGATCAAATCTCATCTTCGGAAAAATAACAAAAGCACCAGAACATTTCAACAAATTTCTCTATTCGCTGTTATCCTCCAACGCATTGTAACGAAAATTAAAGAAGTAAAAATAAATCAAAACTTCACCGTTATACATTACTTTTGATCGATAAGAACAAACTGGGAAGAGCAAATCCAGGTTCTTTATTAGCATTGAAATGAAAGCATCATAAGACTTGGATTCTGGTATCAAAATTACTTTAATTATTGAAATATGCCGCAAAATCGTGCAAGAGATAGAGAGTGAAATCACAACTAATTCAGATAATCGGAATCCATTCAAAAATAAAAAGCAGAGATAAAATATAAATATGTTAAGCAGGAAGCGAAATGAGAGTATTGAAAGAGATTAAAACAACAGTGCATTTACCGCATAGTTTGACAATTTTAGGAAAAACAAGGATGGATAAGTAAAATCGTTTACTTAAGTAACTGAAATACTACCTGTACAATGTAATTGTGTTTACGCGAGAACGGTGCGACATATCACCCAAATGTTAACAAATATCTTACATCAGTTACTTCAATTAAAAGTGAATTTCAGAAACATTGTACATTTTTTGTACAATGTTTTAAGATTTTACTATCCAATGTCGAAATTACAATAATAAACCATTAAAACCCAGTTATAGTGTACCAAAAAACATATTGCAAATACTCATGACTGAAACCTAAACAAAAGCTTTCAGTACGAATCAGTGTTGACATGTTTACCGATTCGATGGCACTTATTCAGCAATTTCTGTCTCCTTCGGTAACGAAGCAGTGTGGACACTGAATGGACTTTCTATGGATGCTTCGTCATTATCTGGAACATGGCGCTTAATAACTAGTGGAAAATGAGTTCTGAATGTCTTACAACAGGTGTCGAAAAATTTTAGTCACTTCATTGCTGAAAAACACTCATAAAAATACCCCATAGAAATTTACCAGGCATTAGGGGTATGAAGCCAAAACTGGCAGCAACAGGCACTGGTGGTAAAAGTGGAGCAGCATGAGACGCGGGCTTTGAAGTTTCGATAAGAGGATTAAAATACCTCGACCCTAAAAATTTATAAGTGTATGAAAATGGAAGTGCGTAGAATTGAAATAAGATAAATAAATGTTAAAAAAACCTAATGATGACTTATTTAAATAATTAAAAAAATCATGATTAAAATAACAATTAAAACAACACTGAGTAACACTGAGTTAAAATCCTTTCCCATTTCAGTTAAGGAAAAAATTTACCACCACTTAATCGCGCAGCAACCAATCCACCAACATTACTACGTGTTGATCCATTCACCTTTTCCAAACTTGGCGCAACCGATGGTGGTGGTTCCGGAACAGATTCTTCTTCAATTCCTTCACCAACATACCTATTGAGTTTCGGATCCCATACAATCTATAATTTTCAAAAATCCTAGAATGCTGCAACATATAACAGAGAAGTTAAAGCAACAATATCAAAACTTAGTCCCAATTTAACGAGGAATTATGAAACATTATTATATAATACCGATGGATGTTTGTCGTCCGGAAGAATCATTTCATTACTTGATGGTATTGCCTTTGCAATCGTTGCTTTTAGTTTTGAAAATAGTCCCGAATTCTGACGATGATCATTTACAGTTTTCTCTGCATTATGTAGCTAAATAACAATACATCATTTTGTATACTGTAACTTGTAACAATAAAATTGTGCTGATTACGTTAATTAAAAAAAAGTTGATCAAAAATCCGCTAACTTTTTCGTCCTTTTTAGCCATATTTGATTCTTGTTGCGGAGAAAAAGAATGCTCTGCAAAACAGGAGAGTAAGAAATGTAAAACTGGCTGTTCAGATATATAAAAGAAATATTTGGTAATACCTGCTATAAAATTTTGGCATTGATTTTTGCTTGAATTAAGGACTACTGCCGGCACACGGTCAGATTGCAATGTTCCTTGAACCTGGTTTTCTTTTGCTATCGTAGGTGTTATCCCGTCTGGGATCTCTTCTTCCTAAAATAATTAGTCATACCACGAATTTTTTAACTGAAAACAAAGGAAAAGAAAATGAATAAATTTTACCAAACGATTAGCACTTCTATGAGGAGTGTTTTCATAACTATTTGTAGATGTGCTATTGCCATCTGTTCTACACTCTGCCGCTATCTTGCTGTCTGCTCCTTGAAAATCAGTTTGTTCCATTTTTATGATTTTCCACTCATGCATATCGTTGTCATAATAACTTTGCACTGTTTCATGTGGAATTTGTTTCTTAGCTTGTGGCAACGGAGAATCGACTTCTGTGTAATTTCCAATGCTACTTTCCACAAAATCATTCGTGCTAGCAGGCAGAACTGGAGCGAGTGTCGAGTGCTGAAAAGCATAACGCCCATTACCTGACATGATACAATAATAAGTCTTAACTCTGATGTCTGAGAACCATTCACGAAAATACGAAACACTGGAAAAAGTAATATAATCAGAACATCCCAAATGAAAAATGCACTTGAGAGGGATTTACCGATGCGTTCGTGTTGTTGAACTTTCCAATCATCTCTCGTATTTGTCCCGGCTGCATTCGATATTCTGCAATGTAAGTAGCATGCACTGTTTGCACGTCTGAATGACAAGTGGATAATAAAAAAGGCTTTTTATAAGCCAGTCTAACTTCAACATTTTTTTAAGCAAAGAAATGTGAAAGAAAAGGTACTCCAAATGATGAGGAAATATTAATACCAAAGGAACTCATCCTAACATGAAAACAATAAAATCTAGTCATGCTGGAAATAAAAACCAGAGGCAGCAACGAAGCAGAATAAAATACATTTTTGAGGAAAAGAAAATTATTGACGAAATTCATTTGCTTTAACTGTGTAAATCGAACCATTATTTCCGGACTTTAGATTTTCTGCTTCGTTCTCCTTGGCAGAGATTGTTGAAACATTTATTGTATCTTGTCCAATATTTCTTTCAACCGCTTCAGAGTGTAATACCGATGCGCTGAAGTAATAATCAATGAATAATTTCCTCTCGATTATCCTCTGATTTATAGATTTTAGAAACGAATTGTTTAATATGAATAAAAGTATAGAAAAGAACTTACTTGGCAAAGTCATTCTCTTGGATACCATTTTCAGTAACATTTGTAGCAGTCTTGGTCTAAAGTTACTTTGACATTTTTAATAAAATACACATCAAACCAATTAAAACTTCTGACTTTCAAGGAACCACCGTTTAAAGAGTAGAACCAACAAGTAAAATATACATCAATTTTACTAAAATATACACTAAACCAATTCACGCCTGCGCAAAAAATAAAAAGAATTACTTCAGGCGACACTTTTGCTATCATAATTGGACCAACAAAATCTTCAGTATCATGATCGAGAACTGCCGTAGAGCCACCTTGTAGAGCTTTACTTTCTTCAATGTGCTTATCTATGGAAGATCGCAAAGCTGGAAGCCAGGCCGTACTATTTGCATCTGCGGATGCTATGTATTTCAGACTACAAAAAATGCTAATAACTATCAAATTAACTGAGAAATTAAGGAATAAATATAATGGTCAGGTCTATTTATAATCCATTCCCTTTTTTATTAGAAAAAAACTAAAACCATTATCGCTTCGACATGGATTAATGTGCAAAACCCTTTAAGCTGGAAATGTCCAGTGCCTCGAAACAAAACTAATTTATACCATCTTTTCTTTTCCTTCACGTGCCTTAATGTAAATGCATTTCTATTGTAAAACATATACAAATTAGCATGTTCGACAGAAATCATCAATTGATTCTGATGTCTAAAGACGAAACAATGCGATAAGGAAAATTCACAATACATACCGTTCAGCAAGTTCATAAAGCCGTTCAAGCTGCTCGATTTCGATTTCGTGATGTGTGTTCCAAGTTTCCTTCGCAATTTCAACGCAGTATCGAAAAGCATCTGCAGAATTTCCAAATTCCGAAATCAGTTCTGCATAATCGAGACGATGCAACTGATATGCAATTGATGGGTTGAAATTCACTGGAGTGCCACTGTTGGCAAGTTTTATGGAATAATGAAAAATTTCCGTAGCATGCAAATCTATTATCGAGAAGCTGAAACTAAGATGAACACTGAATTGGTAGGTTTAAATGAAATCATACAGGTATATTTCCTAACATAGTATATATGTTCAAGTAAAGGTAGTAAGGTATAAAAGATAGTAAAGATGCCATATTTTAGAAAGGATTACGCATATTATGCAAGTATTCCGTCAATTCCTTACTGATAGAAGAACGAAAATAGAATTCTAATTACCCTTTCGATAGTCCAAAATTCATTTCCCCTGGCAAGGTTGCATGAATAAGTGTTATGTGTCGACGAACATCTGTATTCATATCTTCGCTGAAAATTCCCTTTACAGTCGCGTAATTCTTCAATTTGATTACGAGAACAACAAATTTTGACATTTCGAAAAAAAACATTTAAAAAAGACCTTCTAGTTACTGGTTCGAATGGATTATAGCTAGGTATCAAAAGACTGATTGCTAGGAAGCAAAAATCAGCCGCAGCATGTAATCCACGATGAGAAAGTGCGCAACCAAGCTGATATACCGTTCCAAGAGCTGCTGCTGTATTTAAATTGGCCAGCACTATAGCTGCATGTGAACGCCAGTTATTTGCCTCATAGATCTGCGGACTTGTCTAGAAAAAAGTTTCCTAATCTGTATCCCACAATGGATGATTTATTTAAACATCCACAACTGAAACTGAGGTCCTCAGCCCACTCATTCATTTTCAAGGTATGCATAAATAGTTAAAAAAAGAGATCAATCGTATAGTACCTTGAAGTTAATGGCACTTGGAACATAAAGCAAATAAGTGAGTTGAAAAAGACAAAGCTCACCAAAACCGGAGCCGGTTGTCCACTTGCAACTGAGAGAAGAGTCATTACAGGATTTAATTCTGATCGGTGCGAAAAAAATGCCGTTTCGATTTTTTCAAGTTCTTGAGGTTCATTGACGCACAGACGACGTGCCAAAATCATTGCATCGGAATACAATCCGTCCTTCATTGCACTTTCAAGAGCTTCCTAAAAGAAAACGAGTTTTTCTTATTAGAGACCAGATGGATTAATGAACTACGTTGGCTACTATGCATATCAATGCCATAATTATAGAATAAAGAAGATCCTTTAAGTTACAAAGAGTCTACAGGTCTAACCAAAAATGTAGCTCTACAAAATGTAACCCGGAACGACATGTAGCTCTACATCTTCTAAAAGCTAGGGTATTGTAAAGAAACTTTTCAGAGTCTCTAGGATTCTTAACATAGCACGATGACGCGTTAACCTTACTTTAATATGGCCGCCCAGAAGAAGTTGTGTGAAACAATCGTATGCCTTGGAATCCACACATCTTTCATTG
Organism: Litomosoides sigmodontis; assembly: GCA_963070105.1. Lineage (NCBI taxonomy): Eukaryota > Metazoa > Nematoda > Chromadorea > Rhabditida > Onchocercidae > Litomosoides > Litomosoides sigmodontis. The sequence continues at coordinate 5,100,028 of OY718807.1, read as the reverse complement.
AAGTTTGCATGAATATGGAAACTTGGCTTTTCTTTGCCATGTTGTCGCCGCTCCGACATATCACAAGGAGCCATCAATAAGCGCGATAAATCCGGACCCGTTACCCGCTAAATCATCGTCAAAATTGATGAAATGTTATTTTCATTAAACAGAAAAAAAGACCGTGAACTAAAAACTAACAAATCAATTTAAAGAAAAATGCACACCCCCTGCTGCTGGACAAGCATTTCCAAAAGTTGCCAGATTAAAAGATAATCAGCTTCTAAGCTATTTGATGGATTTAAAAGATAAGCTTCTGATTTCAAAATAAGCTCAATCTGACGCTGCACGTAAAGATGTACGGAGTGAGTTGGAGTGAAACCGGCGATAAGAGGACCTAAAAAAACCGACAGTTATGTAGGAAATAAAAACAGTGAATAAATGTTCGTCAGATTACTTTCTTATAGTGACATATTAGAGACGATTCTACATGAACTTTATGAAAGATTATGATTACGACCTTTAACCACTTTGTTCAAGTGATGCGGCAGATTAGGGGATATGAAAAGTTAAAAAACGCCTCTAACACTAGACATCGAAATATAACCTCTAAATGATTCGATGGCATTCGAAACACACAGAAGTTCATGATTAACAAACAGGCTTTTCATGTCACGTATTTCCAGAATATTTTCTGAATTTTGAACATTTAGCATAATCGTCTTTCCACCGACACCAAATTTTAGAAATGAATGCGGAACACGGAACTTCATGGGTTCTGGAATAGTTATATGACCAATTAAAGAATCTCACCTTCAAAACCGGTATTCAAATTCTCACAGTGAAATTAAACTAAAAGATGTCATGCTAAAGACAAAGTGAATTCGCAGTGAATGATGCTTAAACCTAATTTTTCATAATCAAACCTTTAGCGGAAGAATCGATGCTCAGTTGGTCGCTGTCATCTTCAGCATCGCATCGGCTTCCTCGTTCACTTTGCCTCAAAAAATTAGGACGTATAGAGAAATAAAAATGTTTATAGAAGAGCCAAAAAACATACCCAAGCACATTTAAATTAAGCCAAGCACACCAATATAGTGTATATCTCAGCAATCTTTTCTTTGATAACCAGCATGCGAAACAAATGCCAGAAAAGAAAAAGCCTAATAAGTCATTTTACTTTAACATTTCCGATTTGCCTACCACATGCGAAATTAAAACTGGAACATAAAGCAGTGCAACCACATCCCCAACATTCAGTCAGCACTGTAACTTTAGAAAATCAAATATTAGAATCCCACCACTAGTAAAACAACAGTTGTTTTTCCGTTTTTGTTAGATTTATACGAGAATATTATAAAGTACTAGCAGTTTCCGGTCCACAGAGAGCATCAGCCATTAACTTTTTATTTTGCAATGTTTGCATAGAAGTGACGCTCTCAAACTTAACTTTACATAACTAAAGTGATGTACACGATTTCGGTTGCTGTTGGTTGGGAAGCTAGAAAACATACAGATTACTGAGCAATTCCATATTTAAAAAGTAGAAAAAAATATAAAGCAACCTGCTATCAAGTGTTTCACGCTCATCGCTGAACAGCTGCTTCTGGGACATTTCATACGCCTTTAGCTGATTTGCTGAACGTTTAGCTATATATTCTTCTTGTGTATGCTTACAGATCTGAAGCATCATCTCATTGAAATAGTCAAAGAAAACAATAAATCCATGATTGTAATAAGCTCACCTTCCAAAGCGCCACTTCAGCTGAATCTCCCTCACACATGTAGCTAAAATATTCCCGGTTGAACTTTTTATGAAATAAGTCCACTGGGGTATAATGATGACGATAGAGAACACAGTAAAACAAATATGCAGCCTTTTCGATTGCAGGTAGTTGAAAGTACTCCGTAGGTGGCGGCAGTTTGCGCATTATATACTCCACGCGTTCCTTAAATAAAGCTAGTGTCTTTTTAAATGACAGTCACATGATCATTAATTCCTTAACTTACTAATATTAAACAAAATTTATATGACAAACTTAGCTTCTTTGTATTCTCATCTTGTTATGGAAAATCATTACCTGCGGTAACTGTATAACACCGAAATAATAAAACTCATTAGGAGCTGTGAAAGACATTGCATTGTAATGTGCAGCAGCAGTCCGCCGTGCCTGAAGATAACCTCTTCAAAATTCATTATATTGTATATGGCATGATGTCTGCAACACCAGTGATAGTTTTAAAATTTGATAACACAACGTTTGTTTTCTTGGTTCACTCAGATCATTTCTAAATGCCAACACCTCATATGTGTCGTATTGAATATAAAAATAACTTGGATGCACCAAAAAGTGATTACAATACAAAATCCATTGATATTTAACCATACCACTTCCTGTTCACTGTGGATTCGGGCCATTTCACTGTCACTCCCACTACTTTCTTCCCCATTCCCAAACGAATGCTCTTCTCCATCGCTTCGATGAACGTCCAGAGCGAATTCATTTGATTGTTGATATCTACAAACCACTGATAACCATTTAATGTTAAACGATAATAATCTAAAAAACCTTTTAAAATAAGGGAGACCAATGCAACAAACCAAAATCCCAATCTCGATGTTACCGTTTTACAATGAATTCAAAAATTGCGAAGCATGAACAACATGGTTTTTTTGAGATATGAACCTTAAAAGCATATTTGAAGAAGGTAGAAAACTTACTGCCGAACTAGAAGCATCCTCATTACACTGCTACATCAAAAAAACAACTGCAACCTTTTTCGAGTATGTATGTAGTGTGCGATGGATTCCTACATTCCATTGAGCGGTAGGAATTGGGAGTTCTAACTGTCAGGCTCAGAAATTGAACAGTAAAAAAAAAGATACTTCAAATATGGCGCATCGAATGACGACTGGGGTCGGCGCACCGGATAATTATCATTACTATACATCATCGCTAATTCATGAGCTGCACGTCGTCCAGAATGAGGTCCCAACGAATGCCTGCCACTTTGACAATACCTGCATAGTATTATGAATTTAATTATGTATTATTACATATACAAAATTAAACAAATCAAAGTCTTCCGTACCATGACCTACCTCAGATTCATTCCCTGTATAAAGTAATGGAAATTTAAGAACTTACTCGTATTGATAACCGGCTGAGGCTGAGGAATGACAGCCATATGCATTCTGCATCATATGCCTGTGTTTGATAAGTGCAGGGCCTCTATAAGGTCCTACCTCACCCATTTCTGATTTAGTGCCACGCAATGGAAAATAATCGTGATCTCGAATACGACCTAGCCGATTTCTTCAAAAGGAATAAAATCATAACACTCTTGCCTTCCGCCTTGTTATAATATCATTTAGACTTATTACTACAAAAAATATAAGATCAAATCTTACCGGCGAAGTGAATTGATCAAATCCTCCCCGTAATAGGCATTTTTTACAGAGCTATCTTCAGAACTTATACGATCCGGAAGTGTATATGAATGATTCACTGTAAAATAAAGCAACTTTAGAAGGAAAAATGTTACGCGATTCGTACGAAACAAATATTAAGAATTGATCTCGCAAAATTACAGTTATTTTTGGAGGGAGGTCGAGAATCCGACATTGACATAATATTCTTCGGATTTGTGCTATTAGAGTCGTGATTAATCGCTGCCGAATCCTTATGTTTTCTACTTGGTAATCTGAAATACGATCAAAAAACATATCAGTATATTTGCTATAGTATAAAATTTGCGATAAACTCAACCTCGATTTTTAAATGTGAATGAGAAATTAATCACGAAACACAGAAAGAAATCAGATTGCAGGTATAAAAAAACACTGCGATATATCGATCACTGTGCTCCGCACCAAGTAGTTAATAAAGTGATCATCACAAGATGAATTTAACTGAGTGGCCATATAGTAATGGCATAATTTTTCACTTCAAAAGTTTTTCATTATATCACATTACCTATAAGAACTTTCGTTAACTTCTCCTAATGAAGCTTTCTGCATCGAACGCCAGTCTGAGCTATGGGTTTCCATTTTCACGCGATCCAATCGTCTGATTACTTCAGGGTATCTTAATATAAACGATAGAAATAATAACAATAATAAACGAATAAACGTGCAAACAAATTCGAAATGCTTTGCATTTCATAGTTCATGCTACCGAGGAGTGATGAATAGGAGCAAAAAAAACAAACTGCTGGCGGATAAAGCGATATCGATCTCGAACATTTTTAGAATCCTTATGCATTTCGGTAGGTCTACTGAGGAAATCTTTAGGTGCAGTTGAACCTGTGGACTGTTCTGCTGATGTCATTATCACAGTGTTATGCTCCTCATAATCCTGAAAATAAAATAACATATGGAAAAGAAGAGAAAATAGGTGTACGCTTAATTACATCATTATCGAATATAGCGCATTGACCTCTCTAAGAAAGGGAGATTCAAGCTTAGGTTAGTTTAAAGAAAGAATGGCGACCGGAACCTATAGCATGACTACTAAAAATTCAGTGCTGAGAGATATGTTGCTGTTCTGATTTAGAAATATACAAGGCAGTGACCTTCGTTAAAATTTGTCTCAATTCATTCTGTTCTTGTGTCCCCTCAAAATTATCAGTTGGAAGCGAATTGAAGGTGTCATCGACCTCCTTCGTTAGCTGATTAGATGCACTGTCCGTAGTCTAAAAATTACATTATGTATGTCATTAATTTGATCAAGTTTCTTTGCTGCTGTTCATTTTGATAACCTTAAAGCTTACGTGTTGCTGTCCTTCAGTTAGAATCATTGAAGGATCTGGCTGATGAGATTTTGTTAGGGATATGATGTCCGAATCAGCTTGTGTCCTATCAATAGCGACAGCGTTTTGTGTTTCACCAGTTTCTTCAAGCAATAATAATGGACTGCAGCAAGCACTACTTCCAACAGGTGAGATAGATGGAGCAACACGATTCACAGGGATTCCTTCAATTACCACAACTTTAAAATCGATAACGGAGATTACCATAAGTGCATTTATTGCAGCCCATAAGTAAATAATAACATCCAAAAACCAGTTTACAGTACCAGCTTCACTTCAGATCAGCGTGTCATGAGCAATGAATATATTTGATATTGGTAAGTGGAAGCAATTGGAGTAAGAATTTACCGAAGGAGTTATGGTTAGAAACAGGATCAACTTCAGCAATGTTTGCAGAAGAGGAAACAGCTGCCGGAAATGCTTGGTTACAGGACAAAACGTTACCGGAAAACGATGTCTCTGTTGCAGTAGCAGTAGATGTTGTTATAGGAATGATCTGAGCTACTGCTACTACTGGTGTACCGCTTCCAGCCTGAAAATTATTAAATCAATATTATCCATTCTGCTCGATTTCATCCTCCTAACGATCTTCTGAAGTAGGAAATACTTGATGTTTACCTCACTTACTACTCGTTCCTTTCCAGCTGGTAGAAATGTATCTGCTGTCATATTGCCTGAAATATCTATCCGTTAATACAATTATTGCTTTCCACACTGCACTTGAATGCGGCGTAAAAAAGTACAAAAACTGTATTGTAAGCCTAATCTCACGATTAATTAATCAAATAAATTGAAAAAGTCTTTGCTACCTTACATAAGAAATTATTGCTCTAATTTATGTAATAATGATGCCTTATGCTATAGCAGATTAAGAAACATTTGCCATGCTTATTGTTGAAAAGTCAAATTGATACCTTCCGCATTATCACCAGGATCCAGTTCCATGTTAGCACGTTGACTATTATATTCTTCGCCAAGTACTTTCTGCAGAAATTGTTTCAAGTATTGATCAAAATTTTTATATTTCAAAAACGTTATTAATGCAATATTACGAAACCAGAAATCTAAAGCAAAAGGGTAAGCACTGGGCTTTTGCATCATGACCAGCAATGTCATGTTCCGAATCCAAAATCGGTTCATGAACACCAAAAGAATATCATTTATTTCGCCCTTCATATATTTCAGCTAAAGCTGTTTTTTCTTGGATTTCAAAAGACACAGTGAAATTACAAAGTCTAAGTTTAAAAAACACTTCGCAATTAACGCTCCATTGCAACATCTAACCATCACTCATCAGATTAGAGCGTAAATCTGTTTAAGCAATCCTTTTTCCATTACAGAAACACTAACCACAGAAATTTGTTCTGACTGTTGTTGAGTGACAAATGTGCTACAACTGTCATGTTCTGTAGATGTTTGCCAACTTTTCGTACGATTACCAACACCGGAGGATGCTCGAAAACCTTCAAATGCTGCCGCGCTATATGGGTCCGTTCCAATCTGCTGAAAGACCAAATCGAAATTATGTTATTCATGTGTATTTTTTGCTTCTGAATTATCATTCCATTACAGCATATCTCTTTTTAGGACCCTGATTTGAAATTACAAAGCAATTCCTTCCCACATTTAAACTAAATAATCGGAAGCTAAGATGAATCCATTGAATGCACAGCTCACATGAACTCCATGAATGAAAGTGATTAACCCTTTAAAACTTGTTGAACCGTGGATCAACTACAATGCAGATGATGAATTCTTTTAAATGAATATGAGCTCTAACATTCTGCTGATGCCACCAGTACGGTTCTCGTTGCTGTCGCAACTCTTCGTTGGTATTATCATTCGTTAAGCTAACACAACTCCATTTATCGCCACCTTTTGCTTGCTGCTGTGTATTTGCTTGCAACTGCCAATAAAACTGCGACATCCGCAAGAATATGCATGAACTAGTCTAAAACTTAACTGTGTAATAAATCTGAAAGAAAAAGTGACGTGCAGGGAAACCAAACGTACACGTGACAATATAAAAATTGAGAAATTTTACAGCTTAACTGACACTTGTTGTGAACACTTTTAATGATAATATGTAGATTAAAAAACATTTCGGTTTCAAAAATATTTGAAAACTGTTCTGATTCAATCAATGATCACTGACAAATACTAACAAAGGAATGAATTGAATGAGAGGACATGACATGACTCTGAAAACTTCCAAAGGTTTCACGTATTCCCGCTTTTTATAACAATAGCAAAATGTTAAATGAGTGTTCGTGTATTCATACACATTCATGTACACATTTGTTATTCGCTTATATCAACTTATTCGGCAAATTTATATCGCAATATAAGGAGAAGCATTAAAAGGATAGTCTGTTCAACGCATCACAAACCGAACTCATCACATTCTTTAAACAGTGACAATTCTCCACTAATGGTAGAAGTGACAAACGAACGATGGAACTTCCAACAGACCGACTGAAGAAACACTGAACGTTAGCTAAAACACAGGAAGTTATTTCGCCATTTATATATTTTTAAAAAATTTGGATAATAAGAATAAATATATAAAAGAAATACAAGCAACTGCCTGCAGTAAATTATTTCAACGGAAAACCACTTTTTCGAAGTACAGGATCTAAATGTTAATCTGAAGGTAACGCTGACATCGCCATGCCTACAGGTCAAGAATGCTTATCGCTTGCGCTATCATACGGAAATGAAACAAACACCACACCATCCTTCAGTTACATTTCGTTAGATGAATGAAGCATGTATTATACGGTATATCCGTGTAAAACGTTCTCGTGTGCGCTTCCTTACGTGAACTACACTTTACAGCTTTCAGTTGAGAACATGAAATTTCAGAATAGGAACACTAAAATCCAACACATCAGCAATACCCCTTCGACTAGTCGACCGCCGGTAATGTAGCAACTCAAACCCCCGTCTTCTCCGTTGTGCAGGTATTTCGCGGATCGCTTTGTGTGGTTTACATATTGAACGGGTTTTTGTTTTGGCGTTGTCCTTTAGGGGTTTGTTGATTGGTTCGTGTTGTATATGATTGGTGTGAAAGTTGGCTTAATAATTTGCTCGGGTGACCCCTACCAGGCTGCATTTTGTTATTTTCAGGATCAGCGATGAGTGATCCGATACCACCAGAAGTTGTTGAGCAACTGCGGAGGTTTCACGAAGCGTTAACAATCCTGGAAGATACCTACCAGAAGCACTTTTCGAATTCTCTGGAAGAGAACACGCAGGTTTCTTCCTATCCTTTTAATCTTTCATCAATGATGCATACATAATGCTTACATGATTTATCTAATTGTCGAAGGGTGACAGGCACTACGCTTCATTAGTGTTTTGTAGTATTTATTCTATTCTTTCCCTTTCCTGTCGTTACTCATCACTATCAGGTAGTGGATAGTTTATGATATTTTGATCCTTCTTGTTCACTAGGTATCAGTTACCCGTGCCAAAGTTCTCTCACCCACGCACTACATGCATTTACACTATCTGAAGTGGACGGTCGCACATTGTCTGTTTTCAGTGAGGAAGAACTGTTTAGTATGTCATTGGATTCCATTAAATTAGCTTACTGACTGCCTTCAGTCAGCTCTTGATGAGTCAGCGCCTCTTTTGTAGTACGCATACTACACCAAGTCCTTGTCTCGATAGCCTCATCGCCGAGGTCGCATCATTTTTGCAATAGGTCAGCACCTGATTTGTTAAATTTGTTAAATCTCCCTCAAATTTGTTAAAACTTCAACTCTTTTTACCATTCTTCTTCCGCTTTTTTTTCTCCTCTGTTTCATTGGATCGCATTGTGTCCACTTTTGAGTCTGGTAGCTGACAGTCTCAATTGATTTTTTAGCTTTGACAGGTATGATTTTGAACAATTTGATTATTGTTAAAACTTTCAGAGAATTTTTGTTGCTTGGATTTTTTATACATAAAAAATTCTAGAGACCGCCTCTAGAAAAGTTAGAAATTGATTTGATGTCCGTGTTTGTGATTAATTCCCTATATTGGATGCTTCTCTGTACTCATGGACAAAAACCAAAGGATAATGAGCTTCTGCAGAATGAAATAGTTAGCTGATTTATCAACTTAATTTCTTTATCAACATTTTGCAAAACTTTTGCGAGCTTTATCATTACTGCTAATTTATTTTAAACATTTATTTAAAGCTTTTTTCTCTACCTTCTTTCCATGTAATATTCAGTTCTTATGTGGATAAGGACAAGATTTTATAAATTGACCTAGAAGTGTTTAGAATCGAACGAAAGAATATATGGGACGGTTAAAACAGCTAGAAGAACGAAAGGCAGCACCTTGCTTGAATCAACGAGCAGCAAGAAGCTTTGTGCGAAATGCTTTATGGGAACCGAAACAGCAGCTACAGTCAACCCTGTCCAATGTAAGGTTATGATCTGTTAGGTATCACCTTTTGTGTGGGTTGCTTGCTTTGATGAGTGCATCGTTATATATCGTGGACGTAATTAATCCAGAAGAAAATTCGGTTCACGGAAAATCACGACCTTTTACCTGTTGTAACATGGTAAATGTTTTTCCTTTTCAAAGAAGGACGAAGCGCGGCAAGGCTCTCGGCTGTCTGTTTTATCCAAATTTTGAAAAATTTTTTAATCTAATGTTAGATAAAATATGAACAGCGATCGATTTGCATGGTTTTTAATTCTTCAGCTTTATTAATTTTATTTTGATGTCAGCATTATTGTGAGGAAGATACGAATGAGAAAGGTGAACGATTTGAAAGTGGTGAGGATTGTTCGACTTCGCTGGAAGAGGCTGAAATTGACGAGGATCAAATGGAAGAAGATGAGGCTCTCGTAAATCCTCACGCAATTAAAAATGCTACAAAACGATCATCTCAGGAAGCAAATGTTATGGTGGCACAAGGTACCCATCCGAAGAAGAAACGGTTGTAATTGTTGATCTCATAGTTATCACATTGCTGTACCACTATTTCGCGCTTTCTGTGTTTTTCCGCTGAAAAGAATTAAGATTTTCAAAAGTTGTTAAAATAGGGATTTCATAAGAAGCTAATTTGTCTGGTTTGTTGATTTTCTGATTTTTAGTGGATAAGATTTATACACTCGCTGTTAGAAAGCAGTGTTTAAATCGCTTATAGCGGTTTGTTTTTATACAGGATTACCATCGTAAGATAGATGTATTATTTTGCAAATAATTTCTATTGCTTTTTTGGCTTACTTCGCACCTCGTGTACTTTATACCTATAATTTCCTCTGAAGATGAATTTTGGAAAAAAGGTTGTTTATGCGAACTCTGCGTGGCAAATCTCCTAAGCAGTTCTGCTACAGAAGAAAACATTGATTTATGAGTTTATAGAAGGAAATTTCCGTGGGGAAAAAGGCTACAAAGTATTGTGAAATCTGCGGTTAGCTCGTCTAAATTGAACGCTTTAAAGTGGAATGATGATTTCTGTATAGCGCATAGAGATTTATGAATTTTTTTTCTTTTTGCGATGAAGTTCACTGGGCAATATTCTCTCCATGAGTTGATATTCATGAAGTACAACTAATAATCACGTTCAGTAACACTTCCAACCGTAACGAACACATAAAGTGTATGAAAAAATTTTGCAGAATTATCGCTACGGTGGAAAAAAAATCAAGGACTTTTTGTTAATGCAATGATTGTTTTGCGTAAATGTCTGCGATATTTTCAGTTAGTGTTGCAACTGCGAAATATATTTAGCAGCAATGATATTTGACTGAAAGGAATTTCATTTTGCATACAACCGATATTTTTAAATTATCAAACAAGCCGACGACAATGCTGGTTTTATTTATCTCTCTCAAAGAATTTTCCGGAATGGCTCATCTATTTTTTTTCTACTGTGAAATTTTCGAGGCTTTATGTATTTCTCGATTTAACTTTCATACAAAAGAAGCGGTTTCGAGATAAATGAGAAGTTAACTGTACATTTCTGCAAATGAATGGAATGAAGTTTTGTTTTACTGCTAATAATGAAATGTTATTTAAGTTCATTTTTACTCTGTTAGTTCTATGGCGAAGTAAGTTTACCGCATACACTGGGAGTTGAGATTATCAGTGATGTTATGGATGCTGTAAGAAAAAGGAATGATAAAACAATTATTGTACGATATTCATTACAGTATATATTAAAATGTATAATAAAACTCGAATATCTTATACTTTCATTTTACAGGAAAATGAATGAAATAACTGTCACTTACAATAAATGAAACCAGGAAAGAAAGAAAACAAGAAGGCTTGTAAAAATAGTTGCATGATAAGACCAAATCATTGTTTAATCTCAAAACTTGTATCACTGTCCTTATGAACTGGCCCGGTACCAGCTAAACTTGAGCTGTGGTACAACTTGTACCAACCGACCATCGGTTCAGCACTCAATTCTAAATCATCCAACCGGATTTGTGCAATACCCATGAATGATTTTCGCTCCATTCGACCATAATCAGCCATAACTGTTATCTAAATAGTAATTAACACTAATTTCTTCACTCATTTATTTCAAATTTTCAGTTAATCATTACTACTATCTTCTATTTTTACATGCAATCTATGTTTACATCCGACAAACAAAGCTTCAAATCACTTAGAGTTAATTTAGGAAGGCGAGAGGTTGTACTGGATAATAACCATCGCAATCAATTATTTACTAATTCCAGTTTAAATTATTAGACAACCTGAAGCATTTTCCTCCGTGGTGTCTCAGAGAAAACAATATGTTGTTGAAAAACTGGTGTAGTGGTCCTTCTTATCGCACGTGTTTTTGCTTTAGCTATGCATTGTTTACCTTCTAACAGGTATACCTTCACATATGGAGCTGAAAAAATTGCCTAACTGAATAAACGTAAAGTTAAAGCCTTTTATTTTAATAAATATTCAAAAATTTCCATAAACATTTCAGGCAATTTTGTTTCATTTTATTTGAAAATTTTAAAAATCTCGAAATGTTAATTGCATATTTGTTTGTGATAACATAAAAATTCTTTCCACCAAAGAAACATACATTTACATGCTTTTTAAGGAATAATAATCATAGTAATACCTGGATTAACCTTCACACCTGGTTTGACAACAAGATTTTTAGCACGAATAATTTCGACATCAATGCCTGCTCTGTCAGTCGCTATACCGATCTGTATTTCACCAAGCACAGGACTTGCTAAAACTTGTCGGCCCACAACCTGCAAAACAACAACTACTATTTAGTCCAATTAATCACTTGATGACGTAAGTTATTACTTCTTACGATAAATATCAAGTAGCAGCAATTGAAAGAATTAACTCACCTGGCCAGGTCCTAAGCTCTCAACAAAACTACCCAATGGACCATCGGTCAAAATAGGTCCCCAGCTGAAATTGAAGTAAATCATACTGTTCAATTTTCATTCTCACATTAATGGTTGATCGTAAAAGTTTAAAATAGCATCATCCTTCATTTCTGTTCGATTCAGTGTGCATTGTTTTCTTTTAAATTAATAACAAAATTCAAATTGACCTCCAAGTAGAAAAATAAAAATAAATTACCACCGCAAATGACTAACTTATCACTGTGAGATGAATCTGTTGATTCCTTCGAAGTTTGCTGCATGAAAGGTGTTTCACCGGGTACAGTTAGACCTTCCGGTATACCTACTTCTTCTGATCGTTGAAATCCTGTCCTTTTGCCTTCTCCAAAAATAACGGAAGTGATGAGAAATACCATTGGAAAATAAGTAAAAAAAAAAACTGCACTAAAAATGTGAAAGATATAATTTCGTTTTCATTTAAAAGCGAAAGGACGTAATGAGAGAAATACTGATTTTTCTCTCGACCACTGATGAGCTACTTATCATCAGATCTCCTAAAGACCTTATTAGCTCATTAATATGTCTAAGGAGCTTACCAAGTGGAGCATTTCTACCCGGAATAAGCCTTGTCATCAAACTTTTCTTCCGATCTTTGGTGGCTGTGGCAATGCCTCCTTTAGCTATCATAGAATCACTTATAGCTCCTTCCTCGATATACTCTTCTACGTTATCATCCATTTGTTGATTCACACTTACCTGCTCACTTTCACCATTAGTTATATGTCGCATTGACTGCCTTTACGAAAAATGAATTTCAATTTAGAATCACTCGTATTTTCATTGCAATTATATTAGGCATTAATACTTTAATAAACATATATTAAGTTGTAAGTTACTTTGTGGTTTTGTGCCACATCATTTCCAAACGACATTGCGTAAAATCTTAAACAACTCACGTTCATATATTTTAATTTACGTTATGATATATCTATACCGTGCAGGCACACTCTGTGCTGAATGTATACTTATTGTTTCCGATCCATCACTTCCATATCCAGGTTGTTGTTCATGCATTGCTTCCAACCTTAATCGTTCACCAGGTGATCGTGGATCTCGAGGAAATCGTGTTTGTGCGTGTGCTACAATTATGCTGCACAAAATTAATTCCAAACAATCGTATCAGCTTGATTAAATTATCTTCAAAGATATTCTTTAACAGAAAGAAAAATATTTTAAAACAGAACTCGAATTTGGAACTGCTACAGCCATCTGTTGACCATCGCCCTCATCTGCAACCCACGGTGCTGGCGGCAAATTTCGATTGTTAGTTTGCATATCTGACACTGTAAGCAAAACCAAAACTTCTTGGCGTGAAAAAAAAAGCTTTTAAAAGAAATTAAAGTTTTGAAGATAATTCCGCTACTGGAATGTTGCAAAATATTTCAAAATTCAAACAAATTGCTATTGATAATCAACGAAATGACATGGAATCTTTTCTGCTAAAAACTTTTTGTGATATATCGAATAATGGGAAAGTTCCAGTAAATTAAATGTCATATTTTCAGGAGAATGAAATTGTTGGTTCGATGATAACATTCTAGATTGCCGTCAGCTATAATGCATTGTATGGAATAATCACAAGCACTTAGAATAGCTACATGGACGCATAGCTGTAGCAGATCGTGGTCGTCGTTCTCGATGTGAGTAACGCATAGGCATTTCATTGCTGTAACCGTGGTCAGATAAGTATCCCGATGGATATATCGCTACCCAGTCTTCATTAGTCCGTGTTCCACTTCGGTCACACGTCCGTGATTGACGGATCCCGTAATTTGAATGCGTCATACGCTGCTAAATTTTAATTAAATGAAAACTTTTATTATTAGAAGCTAAAGCTTTAGAATACTTATCGTCCAAAAATTCGTCTAATAATAACAAACTGTTTCCTTATGTCTTAAACTCGTACAAGTAATTTTCTTAAGTTTTGTGCTGCGAATACATTATCATAAAGTCAATGAATGGTCCAAATTATACTTCTTATAAACAGAAAATCTATTTAAGGAAATTTTTCTTGTGAAGAATATATTTGAAAAAATGGGAATAATACTCATTTTTTAGAGAGGATTTAACAACCACTGGTTGTAAATGTAATAATGTGGATTGGTAATTGCCATTGCTTAATAAATAATAACGTTAAATGATACCTGTCGTGATACAGGTTGATACGCTTCATAAGTAGTCGTGTAATTAGTGACTGAAAATGATAATGATAAGACTAATAGCACTTCCTTTCTAAACCATAATAACGTTCATACAAACCTCCTTTTTGATGAATATTCATATATGGTCCTCCTGCTTCGTTTTGTGAACGTGGAGATGCGTGATAGATATTGAGACGACGTTGCTGTATCTTCTGAAACTACCATCATCTAACTTGTACATTTGTTGAGTTTAATTAATTTTACAAAAATTTTGAACCAACCGCCCTAAGTGGATTATCTTCGTGCATATCAACCAATGTATACAAAAATGGCTCATCGTCTAGCTGAGCAATTGTAAAATCGATCAATACTTCACCCATAAATGAATTCGCTTCATACTGATCGTAATCCCATACTGTCACCTTAAAATATGCTTAAAATAATTAAAAGGTTTTTAATGCAATTACGAAAAACTAATTTCCACTTAATGTAATGCAATAGGATTTTTCAACAGCAATAAAATAAAAAATCTGTCTGATTACTTCCGTACAACATATCCAATTGATATTTAATAAAATTCACCGTTAAATACGGAGGTTCTTGAAATTTAAATAATTTCGAAACTAATTGTTGATAATCTATGATGACATTGCTAATTCGATTGTCGGTTCTCTTGAAAATTTTGAAAATAAGAAAGGGGAAGGAGAAGAAAAACCTCCAGAACACGTTCCATTAGCATTGCCTTGGTAAGTCCGTGGTAGTAAAACGGTTCATTCCAAATTGGATTGCATGTTTCTACGAGTACCGCAGACTGCCGACGACTTTTCTCACTTCGATCCGGCAACAGAAATAATTTGACGTAGGGATTACGTGCGGCACCATCTGGTCGAGGAGGTAAGTCTATTGCGTGTCTTACGGTGACTACAAGTTGTCTTTCTACAGCACCGTAATATAAGGAAATCTGAAACGGTAGGTGAATAACCAACTGATTCGCGCCAGAATCTTCATGTGATGCACGAAGGGAATCTGTGAATTGCTGGAAGACTAATTTTGGCTCTCCTTTTCACTTGGAGAATTCATCGTATCTCCCAGATAGTACAATGGTAATTTACCTCAATTCCGCCGAAGATCTGTCCTCTGCCAAATTCCCTTCTGCAGTAGTCATCACATGCAATTACTCTCGACGAACCTAAACATATGATAACTTTGTGAGTTAAATTTGGATACTATTAGTCCAATACTTTCATATATTTGTATTCCTTTTCCACTTCAATCTTCAAAAGATGCTTAATTAACATTAGGTAGCATTTGCAGCGAGGAAAACAAGGAATTTCACTTTGACATAATAAATTTGACGAGAAATTACCTTATCCAATTTTGCCAATATGCCCGCACAATTTAATTACACTAAACTAGTTTACTTCACTTGGTATCTATCGAAATACGTGAGAAAAGAACTGATATTAATATCAGTTCGCGTATCACTGATGTGAGTAGTAATTACCCGCGGTGTCGTACACGGACGAGTCGGCAGTTGCTTTGCATATTAGGGAAGGATGGTAATTTGAGGGCGCGTTAATAAAAGGCTGCGTATGCGGTGAAGTTGTTCCGGATTGCAAATGCGAAAAGCCGCTTGATTCTAGCGAATTGCTTAGATAGTAATCACCGATTCCTGATCCTCCTACATTTAATGCCATGAATAAGATTTAAAAAAAAAACCAATTATGTTAATGAAATCTTTAAATTGCACTCATTTAACAAGGAACAAAAGGAAGGCAAAAAAAGGGAATAGGATAAATATCCTTTTTCAGAATATTTCAAAAAATTTAGCATCCTCTTATCAAATGTGAAATGATTTAATAAAATACCTCAAATTTATATATTCCATTTCGATTAATTAAAATTAAATTTTCTGTTATAACATTGTTATCACTGTCATTTTCTTCGTAAATGTTCGACCGCTATTTTAATCAATCGAATTTTAAATTAACGGATCGCTTTTTTGTTACCCTATGACTTTCATTTGTAAACTAGTTACCAACAGAGATTATGTTTGAAAGCAGAAATGATCAATTATGATAACATGTGGGATTTGAATTGATCGTAATGCACAGTTGTTACGACGAGGATTAATAACTCAAGTTAGTTGTATTTACCGTTTATAATAAGTAATTAATAATAAAATTGAACCATCGCTTTTTTAAGACGCAATTTTAATATTTTTATTGATAATTTAAATTATAATTACTATGTTTCGCTTTTTTCGAGCATTAGCAATAGCACTAACCGCTTGGAAGAAATGCCGGATTCGGTAGCATCCGTTGCACATTTAGGAAATCATCCCCACCCGGTGCGCTACAAAACGTTCAACAATTAAAATTTTTCATACGTAAAGAGAAAGTATCACTTATAATTGGAGGATAAAATTAGAAAATAAAAAAAGAAATTAATGAATTATTGGAATGAGGAAAATGGATGTAATACGATTCGTACACTCACTGCCTTTCACTTATTTTTTCTTCTCTCTCTTCCTACCTCCCTCCCTCTCTCTTTCCTTAATGCTTCTCTTAAAGGAAGTCCTCATAAATTCCAATTCTCGATAATGAAGTAGCAGTTCGACGAGATATCCATCCACAAATGCAATTCCGCTTTCTCTCTTCCTACATCAATGTACTTAATCTTCCCCAAAGTTACCACCAGCATTGCTCAGATCGATCGATAGCTGTGTGTGCTAGTTAATTTCATCGCATTACAAACAAAATTAACAAAATTGAAAACGTCCTATAAGCATCTAAAATCAGAGCTCTAAGAGCAATTCGAGTGGCAAGTGAAGTATGCATGAATGACTGAATGAAATTTCAATAGCTTTTAAACATATATTCTGCCTAAGATTGGAGGCAATGAAATGAAAATGTTTATGTATTAATAGGACAACAGTGAAGATGTTAAATTACCAATGTATTATCAGAGAAATGTATTATTAGCAATTGTCGGAGTATTATCAGAGAGCGAATTAGGCTTAGAGAAGAAATGAATGAGAAAGTAATTAATTAGTTTGTGAAACGACAAAAGAAGATTGGATTAATAAGTTCAAAATTGTCGGACACGTTTTCTTTAATTGCCGTATAATTTCACTTTTAAATACGTGAAGTTAGGAAGTTTACTACCTTAATGAACGTGAGACGATCAGCTCAACCTGCGCATCATTCCTTGATAAATTTATCGTATCATACACTTGATCATACGTGGCATTTTGTAGTTGACGACCATTCCACTCCAATACTTCATCACCTGAAATTATCATCCCTTTCTCTCTCTCTCTCTCTCTCTCTCTCTCTCTTTTGTCCTTTCTTCTTTCTTTCACTTCTGTTGTGAACAATAATGAGCTCAGTCGATTTCTTCATTTTTTGTTGAAATAAACTGTGCTCAACCAGTAGTTAAATCATCCTTTCGTTTATATCACTCGTTTTTTTGATAAACTTCATATTTTCAAAAAAAAAAGGGAAATGTCACAAGTCTGAATTAATGATGCAAGCGTTAAAACTATTCCTCAAAAGTTATCCTTGAAATTTTTGCAAAATAAAACCTCGTCGAAGACGACCAACAACGTCAGCAACAGATCCAGGTTTCACTTGTGTGATAAATGCGCCTAAACGACCGGTGTCCGATCGCCGACCTCCGACAACCTTAAAATAACTTGTAGGAGGAAATTATTGAAATCAACAAGAATTCTCTGTACTTCTAATGAATCCCATTTTTTCTTTTCAATGGGCTCACTAACCAAACGTAAATTTAATTACTCTTTCTCGATTTAATTACTCGATTTAATCTAATTACTCCCACCATCAACATTTCGAGAGGAAAACATTACTTTTAACAGAAATGATTACTAAATCAATCCACTCTCTCTCCTTCCATCTTCTCCTTCTCTCATCAATTCATTTCAAAAATTATTGAATTCATCATTTCCGTTGACCCGTATTTTATAATTTTAATTATTCCAAAAATTTCACTTAAGCATTTCTCTTTCATTTAAAGAGCTACAAGAAAAGCAAATCTACTGAAAACAAAACGTGATTTTGGCGTGGCCGCCAGTAAATAAATAAATAAATAATTTTACTACATAAAAAATTATTATTCAAAATTTACTGATTGTCAGACACTGTTTTTAATTAGAAAAGTTTCCAGGAACTTAGACAGGTATTTGATGACAATTTTCCACTTTCATTTTTCATTAACTTGTATTTGAAAGAATATTTTCAACCGTTCATTATATCCACGCAAACAAATAATTACTAAACTCATTTAACAAATTTCAACATGTAAGAAAAAAGCTTAATTAGACACAGATTAATTACTTATTTAAAATTTTAAGGTCAAATGATTTGAGCTTTTCCTTTCACTTGATTCGATTTAGTATTTTACAGGAAAAATAAACTCAATAATCTCGTTTTTTAGGTAAAAAAGAGTACTGATTAATGAAAATTATGTTTTATAGCAATTAAGGCACTTTTGTATATGTTCTTCATACAAAATTTTTAATTAATTTTAATTTCTAAGTTGTTAACATTTAAATCTTTTTATAGCGTGAATTTCCAAAGGTGAGAATGATGATCAAAGGACCACTGATAAGCACTTTAATAAAACATAGTTATGTCAATTATCGTACCAAAAACTTCATTAATAATTTTGTCACGTAATGTAGAAAGGCAAATACTATAGAAATAAGAAATTTTCACTTCCACGAAAATTTTAATATTATCATGGTAAAAACAAGTTCAATTTCTAATTAAGTTCAAATTTGAAAAATATAAGACTTCTTCCACTTAAATAGCTATTTTTAACTAAAAATTTAGCAACAATTTTTGTTTGAAAAAAAATGAGCAATGAAAAGTAATGTAACATCTAGGAATGAATACATTTTAATTCTTTTTTTTTGTTTTTAAAAACAATTCACTTTAAAAGTGAACCCTTAAATATGTCTCTTTCCTTATTTCAATCTGAATTTTTATTGAACTCCTTTTCCACCCTACCGATATCCGACGACCGTAATTTCATAATTTACCAATTATGAAAAGTGAAAAAATAAGAAAGAAACCTTTAAGCCAAGATCTCCACGTGTGCCATTAGATTTATGCAAAATCATATGTCCGATTAAACGATGCTGATCCGCTGATGGTTGCCAAGTCACAGGATGCTTAAATTTTGATGTATTTTAGGAAAATAAAACCTTTATAGATGACTTCATTAAGTTAACCTCATTAAATATTTGCACTCGTTGAGGTTAAACAATTTATTACTAATTTAAAACATTCAACAAACAAAATTTTAATTTAACAAAGAAAAATTTCGCAAGCATACAGAAAGATAGGTGCGTATTTTAGCTGCAAGAACATCGCCAGGTAAAACAGTTGACTGCACCACAGGGACATTCATCATTTCGTTATCGCGTTGAAATTTACGATTTGAACCGGATGAAACTAAAAACGAAATTAAATAATTCATCTGCCGATAACTGATATTTGACTGACCAGTATCGATCATTTCCTTCCTATCAAAAACTTTACTGTTCGATGCTACCAAATTTATTTTTGACTTTTAAGAACGATTCGTACTTACGATATGAGAGAGTTTTACCTTCCTTTCCTTAAAAACAACATCGGTTAATCCATCACTACTTTTAGCTGTGTGTTTGTAACATCCAACTCGAAATTTTACAAAAAATGATTTTTAAAAATTCAATTGAAAAAAAATAGCAATAAAAATAAATGTGCTGCTTTCGCTCTCTTTCTTTCAAAAGGAAAAAATGCGAACGGAAAAAAGGAGAGGAAAGGGGGTGGGTGAGATGAGCGAGAAGGAGAAGAGATGCAATGGACCTTGTGGACGTCCACAAATTGAAGTTGGCAAAATTATCACAGATAATTCTGCGAAATATCAATCATACCAAATTCCTTTCCTCATATAGCAGCACCTTTGAAAGAGAGAGGTAGAAAGAGAGAGAGAGAGGGAGGAAAAGCTTTTTCAGCAATATGAAATGAAAGGAAATATGTCAATTTTGATTCAGCTGTCGTCAGTTCACTTATCGTATTCAATTACTTAATTACGCATACGAACATTAGCACTAAAAAAATGCATAAGCACTTTTATTTTCCTCTAAACATTTTTTGCGTTGAACGTATGAATTTGAAAAGTTTAATAAACAAAAAATTAACCGTAATCTTTCAAAAAAGAAAAAAAGTAAATAATATATTCGCATGCAAACGCAAATAATAGGTAAAATAATTGGGACAGCCCAGCGCATTCGTGGCGTTGTAAAACAGGTTGGCGTAATCCAACTCAAGTCTCACAGATGAGAATTCGTTGAAGATATATATCCAAAGGTGATGCTTATCAAATTAATCACTAACTCGTATCTTCAAACTAAGTAAACGATACGCACAAACAAATTCCGATAAGCTGTTAATTAAATTATCACAAAAACTATCACGTAGCCGATCGTTAATTTTAATAATGCATAAAAGAGGAAGAAAGAGGATAGTGTCAAATAAGAAGATTGAAATAAATTTTATAATTAAAACTAACATTTACGTCCACTTGGCACTTTTTGTGACCCATAAATGTACCTTAGAATATCTGTAAAAGTTATTTTTTAAGCGCTGTTTAGCATTAATATTTGTTCAACAGTAATTACACCGAAGTTATTACTAATACAAAATTAAAAAATCCTTTTTGTAATAAATACGAAGCACTCAATTTTTTATCACACAAATAACCGAAACCTTTTTCGGAACTGATTTCAGTGTCAATTGACAGTACTCCCGCATTATTACCACTTGATGTTGACGGTAATTCATCTTCCGATGAAGACATCGAATGAAGCTGTCTGTAAAGTTTAGTAATTAAATGATAATGCTCTCATTTCCACGCATTTAAATTTACTCACAATTCAGGTAATTAGATTTATCAAATCAATTTACTCTCCAAATTTTTAATTAAAGGTATTAAATTAATTAAGCAGTATTGGGAATGATGCTCTCAATGGTAAGTAAATTTAGGATGAAAGGATGGAGGTCGTATTAGTCATTCTCAGCCATCAATGAAAATGAAATGTTAAGGTAAGATTTTTAGGGTCAACGTCTGTCATTTCACTCTCTTCTATTTCCTTCAAACTTCTACATCTTTTGTAATCACCGACAGATCATTAATTTCCAGTAAATAAGCTTCAAGTAAGAGTCAACAAGCGTCCGATCTAACCTCGGGAGTTTCATTTTCCGTCTTCCTGACGAAAATATACTGCTCGTTGCCGGTGGTAACGGATGAACTTGTTGCTGAAATGAAAAATAAATGTTTCAAATTTGTTAATAAAAATTATTTCTTTCCCTAAATGTTTATATGAGTCGTATCAATACGATCACTTCATACTTTATTTTATCATCAAATATCACGAGTACCACACCTCAGATATTGTAGAAGCAGGAAGTCGTTTAGAATCACTTTCACGGACAGTGCGTGAGCGACGTAATTCGGCGCCACCACATGAACTCATGCTAACAACAACACTCGAACTTGTATTCCTAAACAAAATACAAAATAACATGCAAATTATTCTTTCATCCCTCGCAAATTCAGGTCAAAATTTTTTTCATTCATTCTTCATTTTCAAGTGTTAAATGACTAAGACAAAGTTTACATCCATCAGATAATGAACAAATTTGCATATTTTTGATATATAATGTTTGTCATTTTGATCGCTAAAAAGATAGCAATTATATTAAAGCGGCAAGCTTTCGAGTCACACAAAGATGTTGGCATTTTCATTTTAACTTTCCAGTTAGTCTAGGCGGATGTGTAATTGTAACTATGGTGATGTCATTGGTGCTGCATTAATAATTAGGAAAAACGAAAAAACTAATTTCATTCTAATTTGGCAAACTTTTCACTTAGCAATGACAAGAAAACTAATATTAATATTTCATCGTTAAGTGTAGAAGTTGCAGATTTCCTACGTTTTACACTTAAAAATAACTTTGAAAATAGCAGCATGCTTTTTCATAAGCAAAATAATTCACTTTTTAAATATCTGAAATGATTTCCATCTGTCAGACATTTCATTTAATGGCATTTAGCTATTTATGGAAAGCAAGTGCCAATTAATACTTTTTAATTCCCAGTCTTCTAACATCACTGACGCTTGTTTTCGCAATACACTTTTGCGGTTCATATTAGATCTAAATTGACGCACATATACAAACACGTACAAGCACAAACGTGTGCATATGCACGCATATATATATATATATATATAGAGAGAGAGAGAGAGAGAGAGAGACAGAGTGATAGGAGGAGGAGATGATAATAACACATACTTTTTAGGTTGCATTCCCACTTCTAGATCTTTTCGCTGTCCAGCGTTTTCCTTCTGTTTATACTCGTCACGGCTCACAACATTCGATCGAAATTGATATCTTAAATTTTTTTTTGTTGAAATAATTTAAAATAAAAGTTAATGAGTTGAAATAACAGGATTATTTTATTGTCTAATTCAAAACGATGGCATTTATTCCTTCCATAAGTATTTCTACAATTTTTTGAAATTTCTAGTGATGATGGTTAGAACGACTAATAGAATTGCTGAATAATTCATGAATTTTTTTCCCACTCTTAGCAAAGAGCAAAGGAAAGATTCGTACCTTTTATTAGCTTGAAAAGACGTATCACCACGTGGTTGCTTTTCATCTACAATTCCGTTACTTATCCGTCTGCAAAACATAAATAAAATATTATGAGCAATTGTTCCGGATTAGTCTTAAAAGGGTTAGAAACAGCCTTAGTAATGATTGGTTTTAAATCTGACAAAATGTAAGGAAAAGAGCCAAAGCTTTTCAGCAGCACATGTGAGATACAATCGAGAATTTACACCGTAAGGACACGCAAAGCACGCGTGTTTTGCTCATCAAACACCTTATCGTTTACCAAATTAGCGGAAATTAATGCAACCGATACTTTCGAGTTTGTTCATCGCTAGGTTGCTGTTGCTGCAAATTTTCGACACGTTTACGTCCACTCTTTGCATGACCATCTTCAACATTTGACTTATTTTGCGTCAAGCGATCGTTGCTGTGTCGAATTAGGTTCATCTGTTGCTGCGATTCTGATGGCGCAATTTGCTCGAAACTTTCAACACTCACCGACCTATTCGCCGGACACTGCTCAACATCATGTTGCTTCAAGTTATCATGCGTAACAGCCGTTGCCGGTCTGGCTTTATCATTGCGGCGTTCCGTCTGAAATTTCAATTATCATGGATTAGTGTTATTCATTTACCTCTGGAAATTCTGCTTCATATGCATAATGATGAACGCGTAATATGCACAAGCAGAAACTGTAATTTTCTTAATGAACAATTTCAACTTCAATAAAAAAATTTTAAATTATGAAGAGTGATAATTAATTGCCAATTTGCAAATAAAACTAAAAGTAACTTCAAGAGATGGTTGTCGTAAAAGTGTCGGTTGTCGTTTGATTGACGATGGATTTACTGGCTTTCGTGTTGGTTGTGATCGTTCCTGTTGTACAGGCGTGGATTGCTTACTGTCGGAATCGGAAGTAATGGACGTCGGGGTGGGCTGTATGCTTGATCCTGGACTAGCAGCCGTTGAGTGAGATCCATTAGTGGTACGACTGACCACTGTACTGCTCTTGCGACTTCCTGATGTTGCTATTGGTGTTCGTGGTGCGGAATATGTCGGGCTTAAATTATTTCATTAAAAATTTTTTTCATGAGCAAATTTACATATATTAAAATATTATTAAACTTTCGTTTCATATTCATTTTGCATTCACTATTGTTAGGAAGTGGAATTTATTAGTAGCAAGAAATTAACTTGTCATTTCTTTTTTTTCCGCCTTCTCCCTGCCTCAATGTCTCCAACTAAAAATTGTTATAATAATAATAATAGCAGTGGTAGTAGTAGTAGTTGTAGAAGTATTTGTAGTTTGTGAATTAATTATTTTTGATGAATTAATTCATTTCATAGCTAAACGTAAATTATATATGTATTGAAATTCGTAACATAATGGATGGAAATTAAAATGAATTTTTGAATGAGTCATGATGTTTTCCCTTTCATTCATATAACAAAAATTATTAAAATTACCTCAACAACGAAGTTTTAAGAACGAAGTTTTTGAGGTGATTTTAATAATTTTGCACAAAAAAGAAGCAATTAATTTAAAAAAATGAAGGGAAAAAGTGAATAAATATGTCACCAAAGCGATATTGGCAGAATTAAGTGATGAAAATAAGAGTTGTTATTAATTTTGAAATAAATGTGTTGTGAAAAATGTTGTTAAATGTTTAGTTCATTTATTGCTTGCAACTTTCGGATCTTTTTCATTTCAATGAATGAAGTAAAATTTTGCAAAAATTGAATGCTCCTCGGCATTATAAATATAATTGTAAAGTAATCGCACGAGTGGTGCTGATAAATGAAATTATTAATTATAATTAGCCTAATAAGTTAGCTAACTGTTAATATATCTGTAACGCCAAACCTGATATCCGCCGGGCTGATCGTTCCTTTAGCTTCATCGGTCGTTGCGGCTTGCTGAAACCATTTGCCTGTCTTCGCAAGAATTCGTTGTCTTTGCTGACACAAAGAGCACGCCCAAATTGGCTTCAAAAATGCAATTAATTAATAAAAACATAAAACTCTCGTCAACAGAAACTATTATGCATTTTATTGTTTTCATTCTTCGTTGAGCAAAAATTTCAAATAATTTAAATTATTGACTGGAAAAGCAAAAAAATCTTTTTGAGGAGCCAGCTTTGTCATATGACGAATTTTAAATTATGAAATTCTAAATTTGAACTAATTTTTTTCCTAAACATTTCTAATTCCTTAGGGAAATGTCTTTCCCTATGAAATAAGTTTTTGGAAAATATTTCTGTTAAATTTGTTGCGTTCGTTATGCCAATACGACAATAGCAAATATTCTTCCAATAAGCCTTTCTGAACTAACCAAGTTGCTAAAGATGAAAATTAAAATTATTAGTAGCGATTAAATCAGTAATTGCAATTCAGTACTAATTCAATTTAAAATCACAACTAACAAATCTAATATCCGAAAATCAATTTTTTTTTCTTATTTACAAAAGGAATTCTACGTTACACGTAATTATTTCAATCAGTGGGAATCACGCGATTTGAAAATTAAAATTACAGAAATGTTTTTTTGCCAAATCTTTTCATTTCGCTTTCAATCAATAAAAAAGTGTGCGAAAAACTAGCACAATCCACGAGCTCCAAACGTCAATATTACATACAAATGTATTGATTAGCTAATTTAACGGAAAATTTAAATTAAATTGAAACGAATTTATGATTTGCACTAACTTTGTTTCTGCTTGCTACACGACCGCCACATCGAGCACATGACCGTAATTGGCAGTAAAAGCACTTGTGACCGATGCCATCTGCAAATTTAGTTTTTTGACAAATTTGACAAATGGCATCATCTTGCGTTCCGACAAGACGTTGTGCGATTTCTTTCCTTTTACTGATTTGCTTCTCGATAGCTTCCAATTCTTGATCAGCTTTTCTGCAACACAAAAGTACGCCTATTGCTAATATTTTTTCCTTTTTCGATTTCCATTAAATTAATTTAACCCTTCGTTAATTACTAATTTAATTAACAGCTCGCGCCGTCATTCAAATAAAACACTTCAATTTTACAACTACTTTGATTAGTTAGCTTAAATTAAAATTCTAATTTTGAAAATTCTCCCTTCCCTTTCCCACCCTTTTCCATTCTTACAAAAAGGTTGTCATTGAAAATTCAATATTAACTGATAACTAATCATTTGAAAGTCCCGAATGAGACCCATTTCATATTCTTCCCTTTTCCCTTGTAAGTGGGGTAAATGCCCTGATAATTTAGTAAATACATAAGTAATACAATGAGAGCAATTTGAAATAGAAGGAGGTGAAATTCAGGATGAAATTTTTGTTATGGTCTGGTCTGAACAGTACGTCTCAATTCATGTAAGCTTATCAGCCACCGACGATTGCACGAGTTGGAAATCGTTTACATATATAAGTAATGCATATCGGAAATTTTTCAATTGGAAATGCAATAAATTGAAAATAAGTTACACGTTACGATGAACATTGATAATTTACAAAACTTATTTATTCAAAATGCTAATTACAGGTCTCAGTGCGTCACAACATAAAAATGGAACTTACTGGCTAAGTTGAGTTTCTTTTTCTTCTTCGGCGCGCTGTCGCTGAAATACTTCTTCAATAATTTGACGTTCCTCAGCACTTAGATGTGACAAATCAGGCATGGGAGGTTCGGCCATTGCCCTTTGACCCGTGTAGTAATTAAAGGCCTAAATGCACGTACGTTAAACGGTTGGCATAAATAATGCTAAGTGACAGGATCAACAGATGACAATTATTTTAGCATCGATTGATGACCATTTGTAATTACAGGTGAGTGTTGTTTGTTGAAATATAAATAAAAAGTTGTTTATTGAAGGTAATCAGAGGAACGCCTTTATGTTTAGGCAATATCACCGGAAAGATTGACGTAATCTTCAATTTGTTGGACGTGGAAAGACGTGGAATTAAAGAAGAAATGAATGTCTGATAATTGGCCACACGCTTGCGTTTTGGGAAAAAAACAAATAAGATGTGAAGTTGCCCTGTTTTCCGCAGGAATAGCAATTGCCATCGTTATTTTTCGTTGTTTTCGTGATGTCATTTATTTAAAGAGCAGAAGAGAGGAAGAGAGGGAGAGGAAGAGAGGGAGAGGGAGAGGGAGCGAGGGAGAGGGAGAGGGAGAGGGAGAGGGAGAGGGAGAGGGAGAGGGAGAGGGAGAGGGAGAGGGAGAGGGAGAGGGAGAGGGAGAGGGAGAGGGAGAGGGAGAGGGAGAGGGAGAGGGAGAGGGAGAGGGAGAGGGAGAGGGAGAGGGAGAGGGAGAGGGAGAGGGAGAGGGAGAGGGAGAGGGAGAGGGGGAGGGGGAGGGAGAGGGAGAGGGAGAGGGAGAGGGAGAGGGAGAGGGAGAGGGAGAGGGAGAGGGAGAGGGAGAGGGAGAGGGAGAGGGAGAGGGAGAGGGAGAGGGAGAGGGAGAGGGAGAGGGAGAGGGAGAGGGAGAGGGAGAGGGAGAGGGAGAGGGAGAGGGAGAGGGAGAGGGAGAGGGAGAGGGAGAGGGAGAGGGAGAGGGAGAGGGAGAGGGAGAGGGAGAGGGAGAGGGAGAGGGAGAGGGAGAGGGAGAGGGAGAGGGAGAGGGAGAGGGAGAGGGAGCAAGAAAGAAGCAATGCGTAGCAATAATGAAGAAACAAATAAGCAGAATAAACAACACCGCATATGGATAATGATTAACATTGGAAATAAGATTAATCGAAAATGGAATTTAAAAATAAATGAGTAAGATTACATGGAGAAGAATGGATGATATTAGATGTCAACAATCTTATAACTAATAACATTAAAAGTCGGCGCGCATTTGCGTGCAGCGATTGCATTCAAATAAGGATTGTCTTCAATTTTACAAATTTTATTCAAATGAGTTAATTTGACCTAAATATTTGTTTATTATTGCAGTGAAATGGGTGGACAGACAGCGACCAACGCTGCTCTTTTTTTGAAAGGCTATAGGGATGAATATATATATGTGTGTTTGGGAAGCAGTGAGGCATGGCGGCGTTTGACTTCGGAAAAAGGCAATTCAATAGCTACGGATAGGCAGTAGCCTGAGAGGATTAGGGCGCGCGCAATGTCATCGTCGCAGCGCTCTTTCATGGGATGCTGTGGCGCGTATCCGACACGGATAACTTCAAGTATCGCTGACCACATCGATCAATGTTTACTTTCACATTTGTAGCGTAGCTTCTCCGTAATTTCAGTAAGTAATGAAAGCGGAAGCATCGTTCAGGCAGCGCTCCTTGTTGCTGTTGCAAAGTCATTTGAGAGCGCTTTATTTGCGGAATGCTTCTTTGCGAAGCAGCAAAAAGTATGTTGCAGTGGTGCAGCAGTTGCAATGTATTCAAGCATGGAAATTAAACTTTTTCATATTCCTTCTGTAACCACTCACAACTCTACCTGTCAAGCTCTTCGTATTCGATATGCTGTGACTGACAAAAAATGTTATCTTAAAATTTTTCCTTTTTTTTGTGAAATCGCTAATGAAAGCAAGTTAGAGGTAATTAAATTAGATGGTAGCACATATTCTAACCCATACGAATGGACAGTCACTGGATGGTTGACCGTTGCATCTATCAGTAAAGTAACACTGTGCTAAAAACTTTCGTCATTTCTATCAGCTCAAAGTCCTCTCTTCGCTCAATTTCGGAGATTAAAATTGTACTGAAATTAAATTTCCAAAAAAACTAGTAAATACAGTACCTCAGCTATGTTGAAAAAAGGGATGAAACAGAAAAAAAGTGTTGCAAAAAATCAATTCAAAAGAAATCTTAGAAAATCTTTCACACATTTACAGAGCTTGCGGAAGCTCACTCCGGACCGGAATGGAGGTGTTTTCGATATGATGAGAGTAACGGAAAACTCTGTGTATTGCGCTAGAGCTAGGTTGTAACGCCTGTTATTTTGTGATTTAAATTTTAGATTTATTAAAAATTAACTTATTTGAAGATGTAGCTATAAAGTACTCAAAGTGCGCAAAACTTACCGTTGCGGCAGAATTCATTACATACTACCAGTAATATTAACAAGTAATCCATTCAGTATTACTGGGATAAATCATAGATACAATAGCAACGAGTGGACAACGAGAGAAAATGAACGAGTGGACAACGAGAGAAAATGAGCGAGTGGACAACGAGAGAAAATGAGCGAGTGGACAAGGATTCTACCCGACGATCGTTTTCCGCAAAGGTCTAATGGAATGAAAAAGCTATTTGGTGCAAATCTTTGCATTGTTCACAGCCATCTATTTCTTCATTGAAAGTTCAAAGACACTGTGACGTCTTTCCTACTAATTTGCATTTTGCATATCATCAACGACAGATGGAAGAAGAAAAGAGAAGTTAAAAGAAGAAAGTAAATTTTCAGCTGTAAATTATTTGAGTAAACTGTGATGATTTCGAATGGGAAAAATTTTATTGGAAGTTATCGCTTCTCTTATTACTTTGCTGACTTCAACAGCTCAGGGAATTCTAGTGCAGTTAGCTGTGAGTTCAAAGGTTATGAATTTCAAGTTCTTTTGTGAACACATATGCAGGCACTTTTTTTAAAAAAAAAATACTAATACAATCGTTTATTCGATGAAACAATAACTCTAACTTTTCTGGCAAGATATACTCGAATTTTCAAAGATGAAATATAAAGAAAAAAAAGCGAAATAACTCCTTCGAGTAAAGTCACAGCCTTACTCCTCAATATCGGATAGTCGATAACCCACCAATCATCCAGTAAAACTTTCTTTCTATAAGATTCTCATCGAGATAAATACCACAAATTTCATAATTTAAACTGCTATTACTGAAATGAGCATAAATCACAAATACTATCAGTTGCCTTGTGAACAGCGTAAAAAATGGTGCGTGAAGCGATCCTTCACAAAACACTTCATCAATTGATAAAAGTTATCTATCAGTTAACCGGAAATACTGATCGATCAATAATCAACGAGTACTTTTCATGAAGAAGTTACTACTAAAAGAAATTTAATAATTATACATTTCATGCTTTTATCTTCCCGAACTGATAACTTAGATGATATATTAGAAGCAAAAAAACGTTCTATAATTTTTTTCCTAATAGACGCGTAACGTAATTTAACGTCACGTAAGGAAAAAAGCGAATAAAATATTAGAAATCTGTCGGCATTCAGAAGATCCGATGATCGATGCTTGTGTGTGAGATATTTCACTAACTGATGTTTAATTTTAAATTACTCACGCTCTTCAGTAAAGTAGCAATCTTGCGGTTTAAAAAGTGATTAACCTAGAAAACGATAAAGTTTTATTAATTAACTAAATAACCCATCGAATTCTGTCAAATAATAGGAAGCAAACTTGGAATTATGAGTTTCAGAGAGAGAGAGAGGAACGGTGTTGATTGCTTATCACTGTTTTCCATCGCTTATTAAAACTTTGGAATGGTCGAAAAAAATGAAATTTATAAATCGACGAATTTATAATTTTGACAAAAAAGAAAAAAATGAACGAATAAATTTACTCAGAAAATTTTACTGCAATTTTTCCATTCGATTATTTCAATGATTTAATGCGATGGAAGACAATCATTAACGGTGTGATTTAAATGAATTAAGGAAGGTATTTTGCATGGAAGAATTAGTTAGGAGAAGTTTAAAAGTGGTAAATGAGTAGACAATCACTTGCTCGATTTTCTCCATCGCCTTGGAGAGTTAAAAAAATTTCCTTGAAATTACTGATTAAGCAAAGAAGGCGAAAAAACGAGCAGCAAGCAATTTTAGGCTTCTTTTCTTTTTTTGCTTATTTTTATTTCCTCTCACGAAAGTTTCACATTATCAATCAATCGATAAACATTTTTTAAAGAAATAAAGGAAATAACCAAATAAAGGAAGCACGCAAAGGGAGAGCTTTCTTTGTTTAGAAGAGAGAGAGTGTAGCAGAGAGGATGAATGAGAGAAGGTTCTGAGAAGGGAAGTGTGATTGTCGGTGAAAAGCAGTAGTGACAGGCAAGGCTGCTAACGAAGAAAGCCTTAAGGGGATGGCACTGAAAGCTTCTGGAGGAGCGCGTAAGATTTTGACGGAGGCGACGGATGAAGCTCATGCGTAGATGCATGCATGCATGCGTCCATGCACTTCCTCCTTCCTCTGGCCCTTTTTCCATCTTCTTTGGCCAAGGCTGGACTAGACTAATGCCACTGCTTTCCTTAAAGCATAGCTAATGCTTTACCCTCTTCCATCCATCCATCCATCCATTCATCCATCCATTTCATTTTCATTTCATTTCATTTCATTTCATTTTCATTTCATTTTCATTTCATTTCATTTCGTTTCATTTTCATTTTCATTTTCATTTTCATTTCATTTCATTTCATTTCATTTCATTTCATTTCATTTCATTTCATTTCATTTCATTTCATTTCATTTCATTTCATTTCATTTCATTTCATTTCATTTCATTTCATTTCATTTCATTTCATTTCATTTCATTTCATTTCATTTCATTTCATTTCATTTCATTTCATTTCATTTCATTTCATTTCATTTCATTTCATTTCATTTCATTTCATTTCACTCCATTTCACTCCATTTCATTTCACTCCATTTCATTTCACTCCATTTCATTTCACTCCATTTCATTTCATTCCATTTCCATTCCATTTCCATTCCATTTCCATTTCCATTTCATTTCCATTTCATCTCATTTCATTCCATTTCCATTTCCATTTCATTCCATTTCCATTTCATTCCATTTCCATTTCATTCCATTTCCATTTCATTCCATTTCCATTTCATTCCATTTCCATTTCATTCCATTTCCATTTCATTCCATTTCCATTTCATTCCATTTCCATTTCATTCCATTTCCATTTCATTCCATTTCCATTTCATTCCATTTCCATTTCATTCCATTTCCATTTCATTCCATTTCCATTTCATTCCATTTCCATTTCATTCCATTTCCATTTCATTCCATTTCCATTTCATTCCATTTCCATTTCATTCCATTTCCATTTCATTCCATTTCCATTTCATTCCATTTCCATTTCATTCCATTTCCATTTCATTCCATTTCCATTTCATTCCATTTCCATTTCATTCCATTTCCATTTCATTCCATTTCATTCCATTCCATCCATTCATTCATCCATTCATTCATCCATTCATCCATCCATCCATTCATTCATTCATTCATATTTTTGACCTCTAACCTTAACTGATCTCTACCGTTCCTGTTTTTTTCAAGTATTCACATTTCTCTTTCATCTCCTTTCATTGTTCTTTATTTTATTTTGTTTTTATGCCACAAATAAGTGGAAATGATTAGCCACTATCGTTTGAATTGATAGTTTTCTTGTTTTAGCAATTTGCAACAAATTCAACTGCCATCGCTTGCTGTAAAGGATTGTTTCTTATTGTTGTAATAGAAATGATAATGCTGTTGGATTTTGCGTTGGAGAAAATAAAAAACTATGTAAAACGACTTTTTGATAAACAACCAAAAGTGAAGCAAACATGCCAAGCAGATCGATGCTGAAAATGCAAATTAACTGACTGAAGGAGGAATTGCCGCTATTAGTTTTTTGAAGTCGAAATCGGTGAAGCACTAAACAGCAAGTGAAACGGTTGAATCAGCAGCATAATCACAGAAGTGGAATTTAATCATACATTCCTTGCAGAACGATTTATTCCTACATTTACCCTAATCCTATTGGATGTGCTTAGAATGAAACTTTTTTTTAATTTCGAAATAAGTTTAATAGAGATTAAAGCCATACATAACATTTCGTGACCGACAAGAGGATTGGTTACAGCTACATATCCTTCAGTCCCCCAGCACCACACGAGGCAATTAGCCATTTTGTAAGCTTCTTGATTTACTGGTAAGGCATCCATTGTTCCGAGACAACTCTGAATTCGATCATTGAGTGTGAATTCTTCGTTTCATTTCATCACTCGCAATCCAAATGGACCACTAATTAAGCCACTCTCACTCACACCCATCCATATGTATATGGACAGAGAAGGGGGACTAATTGCTTGCTTCATCAATTAATATCGTTGAATATTGGATTGGCGCTGACTTCAGTCAGGCGTCCTTCCTCTTCTGCTCGATCAGTCATCTCATCGCGCGTTCACATCTCGTATATCAATCAGTGTTATTACCTGACGATGTAATTAAATGTCTGAGAAGGAAGATTCACGGAGGAACGTTAGTTAAAAAGCGCAAACGTAATACAGCTAGCTCTACGTGTAAAAACGTTGTGGATTTAGCCGACGAGAGACGACGAGAAAGTCGGTAAAAGCAGCAACGGAATCGATGAGGTAAGGAAGTTTTACCTCTTCGTGAAGAGACAGAAGCAGTTGAACGAGCGAGATACACTGAAATTGGAGAGGACAGATTTGAGAAGGATTGCGACATTTGCGTCTCGGAGTAGGTAACACGTCAATTGGAACTGTCAGAAATTTACTGTTAAAGGGTGAAAATAGCGTGGTTTCCTGAAAGTAATCGCAGAAACTGCTAAGGTGCAATTTGGAATAAAAATAAAAGCTAACAGCTTCCGTGCTGTCAGTTCCCGTATAATGGCTTGGAAGCTTCTGTGCTTCATTATTTGACAGGTCAAGTGAAGCAATAGGTGAGCACGATGTGCTAGTTGTTTTAAATCAGTTTCTGACGCAACAATTGGAATGAAGTATTTGCACAAATCCATACATTTTGATGAAATCAAAATTTAGACTCAGTATTCCTGTCGATGTGGTTGGTACAGTGATAGGTTGATGTGGATATTTGGAAGGATTGTTATCCGACTGGTAGGAAGAAATGAAATGAAGGCAATCAATCGGTCATTTAAGCTAAGCCTAATTTGATACCCACAATTTTCCATTATAGCAGAAATGCCACTGACTGATAAGAGCAGCGCTGTGAATGATATATGACTTCGTCCTATTTTGTTAAGGAGGAGAAGGAAGCAGTCTCCCAGTTGCCCATGCATATCACACGCACCACTGCTTGTCAGCTTCATCAACCAGCAATTTCTGCAGAATCTCAGCAGTATTCCTCACCGATTGATCACATCAATTCCAGTTGAGGTAACCGCGCAAGCATTTATTGGAAAGAAATTCTCGAATGATAAGCGACGTTGATGTTGCCAAGGAGCAATAAATTGTAAGATCAAGCATGTGACGCAGTGATGGCAAAAAACGACGAAATGCAGTGATTTATCAGTTTTTCAAATAATCCTTAGTTCCTTTTCAACAAAATGATTTTAGGTGAGTTGGCGGTGGAACTAAACCATTTTCGAAATATTAAAATTCAGGCAATGAAATTTAGAACGAAATTAATCTTATTTGTTTGAAAATTTGAGTCAAAAAGATTCGATGAAAAGGCTACTTTTGAATACCTCAAAATAAAACATGCAGAGAAAAATAACTGTTTTATAATTGTTAACAAATTATGATCGTTTGTATGTGAAGTAGGTAAGCGATCGAAAGTTCGCTTTTTTGCTACTATTCTCTTTACTTCATCATTTCCTTCTCCATTCATTGTTACTCCACTTTCCCCTGCTCTCTCTCTCTCCCGCACATTGTTTTCAGTGTCGGAATTCCGGGATGTAGGAGACAACAACCGTTAATATGTGAAAGAAACGATGTTCAAAGATTCCGCCGCTATAAGAAGCCTTTTATTCAAGTCCAAGACCTTAGTCACTCCGATTTTTCAGTAAGCACTCTTTGATTCCGCATTGATCGGTTAAGTCTTCACAAATCACTTTCCCGATCACTTTCGCCCCCAAAATCATCATTGTCGGATAGTACTGCATTTATGAATATTAAGATGAGCTACGAGACTGATGAATTGGCTATTTTGCCTTATTGTGGGCTACTACATATGCGTCAAGCAGGTCATGCAGTGGCCATTAGATCCTTCTAGACCTTAACGTGTTTGCAAAACTTGCGAAATAAGCTCTTCCGGATTTTTTCCGTACCACTTAACATTTTACTTATTGGCCTACATCGGCTGAGTGCCGTTGCAGTTGAGAGAAAAGCGGAAATGAGTTGATAGGAGGGAACGAGAGATACTGTACCGCTGTACTGCTTACGTTGAAAAGATTCAATGGAATGACGCCTGTTACAATGTAGTAGGAGTAGTAGTAGAAGTAGTAGTAAACTAAGAGGACAGTTGCACAACGTGTGAAGTTGGCATGCTTTGGGATACCGAATGGCCAATTACGACAACGGAAGTGGACGACGAATGTATGCTTACGTTGTAGAGAATTACCTGTTTGATATGATATGATAACTACTACCCCATCAATGAAATTTTACTCAATGTACGATAATTGCTATAATTAGAGCAGCGATGACGAATTATGGATGGCGCAGTGTGGGATGACAACTGGAAGGAAAAATACGTTCGACGTGATAAAATTAGCCATAAATGACATGTTTTTGAATAAAAGCTAGTATAAATGCAGAAATGGAAGTTTATGAAGTGATAATCTGAAATATAACGAATGGCATAATTTTAGATATAACGCAGATGATCAAACATTTGAAATAGCACTTCCAGAAGAGAAAAATTCCTCCAGGCACATTCACCAGTGCTTCATTCGTTCAGCTAACTACTACGAATAAGCTTCAAGCTTTACCTTCTTCGAGTAAAGGAAATTAATCCGTGTACATACACTTCATGTCTTATCCTAGAAAAATCCCACAATTGAATGGGTGTGATTCACACCACGATGATCACCGTCGCATACAACAGAAGTCTTCGTACGGCAATTGTCATTGGACTTTTTCCTTACTGAATTTCCTTCGATAAAACCAATGAAGTCTCGTGACTTGAACCAACTCCTCTCTTTTCTTTGACTGCAAAACTAAACGTGAGTAGCACTGAGTTAACGTAGCATTATAAAAAGGTTAATATCAACCGCCACTTGCGCTTCAAAAAGCAAAGGAAGAAACACGTCAATGCCTTCACCGTACTTGGCGATCTTCATCTTTCGCTGCACTTTCGATGCTTCCCGAGGTACAAAAAGCATCCCATCGGTACGATGGATTGGGAAGAAATCTGCAACAGCTTATTTTGCAAATTTTGCAAACCCTTCAACACTGCCACGTCAAGGTCTGAAGGATGGAATATTCTTTCTTCCTGTATCGTGGTCATTGCACGACCCGTGTGATACTGATATAGGGAACGTGATTTTTTTTATTCGCCGTGACCTAATCACCGAGAGAGAGAGCGATCGGGAATTAGTCTACGAAATCTACACATCTTCGGAGCCTTGACTTCGCACAAAACGCCAAGATAGCTTTGGAAAAACAGCGCTACCAGTGGTTAAGACTTGAAAAATAGCTTCTCATACTAGCGCAATCAAAGTTTCTTTCGTATTACACGTTTGTTTTATGCTACGAGCTTTGGATAATCACATTTCTTCTCCTATTTTCCGGTCTTCTGAAGACAACTGAGTGAAATTGGCTGAAAATCATACGAAAGAAAAGACAAAGTGAAGTGAGTGTTGAAAATTTATCAGCAATTTTTTTCAGAAAATTATTTAAAGCTGCTATTTTTCCTAAATACTAAGTGCTAAAATTAATTTTAATTAATTTACTTGTAAAAACCTTCCCAATAAAAATTTGCAGCAACTTTTCCTTCTCATTTGAAACTAGTTTGCAGTCCTTTAAACTGATTTTCAATATTGCGCAATTTTTTCAGAGAAATTGTCCCTCTTTTTAAACGGATTTAAATGTGGTGATATATCACTGTTTCAGGAGTAGTTCAGCAATCACAATAATGGATTTAATTGAAATGAGATGTTGAAATAATAGCCAAAAGAGAATAGAAATTAATGGCGGATGATGATTCAGCCGGTTTAGTCGGACGGAAAGGAATGCCAGGTAAAGAAGGTCCACAGGTCCTGATGAACCAGCTGGTAACGACGGCACATCTGATTAGGTGAGATAGACCAGGAGGATCACCAACGAGTCTTCAGTGGCAATACCGGGTGACCCAGGAGACGTTTGAAGTACTTTGGTCAGTTATCCTAAGTAATTTAATCCTAGCACTGACATGTTGCATTAGTTGTCATCGCTATTGCCGCTTACTTCGATATTTATTTCACATTAAGCGATCAATTAAATGATGAAATAATAATTCAACTCTGTTGAAAAGTACCCAAATATGTCAACAATGGCGCAACTGTTAATTAATCGATGTGTGCAGCGTCCAGCAAATTCCACAGTTCTGTCGCTTCCTGCAGCACGTCAAACAGGACGGAATGTCGCATTTCCTCCTCCGCAGTCTCGTACGCCTTCAGAGTGATGTCCATGTTGCTTTGCAGATCAAGCAGTTTACGCAAGTAATTCTTTGCTGCGTCACTTCCATTTGAGCCGTCCAGTCGGTCTCTGAGAATTCGATCGCGCTTCGCAATGTACTGCTCCTCGTCTAGACGGTACTGATGATACTGGCTCTGCAACTTTCTGAAGATTTCCAAACTAGGAATATGAAGTTTTCATCCTTCTTCATCCTCATGCTTATATGGAAATTTGAAAATTTTCAAAATTCCATTCTTATCACTTCTTCAATAATTTGCGTCTAAAAAGATCACATTACCAATTAATAACCTTAATCTTAGCTCCCTGTCTTTCTGCCCAATCCTCACATAAGTCATAAAATTCAGTTCTTGTAAGTTTCGGTCGATGCTTATACAGCGCTTCATATTCCTTCCTCTTTGCTGCAGGCATTTCTTTGATGAAATCTGGCAAGCAATTTATAGTGCGGAAAACGTAACTTCCGAATAACCAAAAAAGCACCGCTAGAAGCATTTCAGACGTTTCGCTTCTATCAAATTCTAAATTGGTTTCATTTTTTTTGTAAAAAAGTTATGCACGACAGTAACATTTCTTTTTTGGCTAAATGATTACAAATTATAATTACTCATTTATTTGCTTTTTCTCAGAAAGTCAACTAACATCACAACTCTTTACAAATTTCAAATTTAAAATGGTAAAAAAAGACGTCCAATTTTACATCAAAAAGCCTGACAATGCAATGTAACAAAGGCGAATGGTAAAATTATGCGGTAAATTGAAAGGACAAAATGTGTGGTTGAAATTACAGAAATGAAACGATAAATGTGCCTTTTATAAACAGTCTGAATGAGCAAGCCAAAACGATTTTCTTCTTCAAACAGAAAGTGATATCATTTTTCCTTCAATGCAGAAAATCAGAAATTTCATTTGAGAGTGTGAAAAGGATACAGTACTCGCTATTGTCGTTGAATTTTGTGATATTTAATTTACGAAATGAAATGAAAAGATTTCAGAGAAAAAAATTTACATCCTTTGTGCTTTCCATTAAATATATTCACACTATTTTTAAATATTTCAAAAACACTTTCAAAATCTTTAAAGATTTCTTTAAATTATAAAATACTTCTGAAATGCTAATCAAACTTGCTTATGTCGTACAGACTGTATATGGGAAAGCTAATAAGATGGTTGTTTCTTCCTCAACATTAGCATTTTAATAACTGATTTTAAATAACGCCATCATTCTTCAATTCTTTAAGTTTTATGAAGTGTTGATTTAAGTATTTGGCCGTAATCAAATTTGATTATTTTCTCTCATCATTTCTTCACCAAATTTCTTAATTACATATTGTTCCATGGTACACTGTTACAACAGCTTTTTATCTCTCTATTTCTCTTCCTCTCTCTTTCTCTCTCCCTCATTTGTTTTGGAATAAAATTTTCTACCCAAGAAATATTATGAAAACTTTATCAATAAAAAGTTCAACTTTTATTTCAAATTTAATACAAATGAATCTGTGTGGTCGGAGAGCTAGCTCAGTCTCAACATCTGTGATCAAATATATAATTAATTTAATCGCAAACTTTAAAGTGTAATTGCTCAAATAGAAATCCAATGGCAAAAAGTGACGCATCCATAGCGTGAAAGTAATGCGTTTAATAGCCAGGTGCTGTCCGCGGTGGTGGACAAGCATCACAGGAACCTGGAGCACCAATTTCGCCATCTGGCCCTCTGTCTCCGTCAAGTCCAGGCCTTCCATCTGGCCCATTAGCACCAGCATCTCCTGGTAGTCCTTCTGGTCCATCGGGTCCAGGTTTACCAGGTTCGCCTGCTTCACCGTCAGATCCAGGTGGTCCTGGTTCTCCCGCGTTTCCTGGTCCTCCTGGTGGACCCTCTTTTTCAATGACAATACCAGGTGGCCCAGGAGGACCTTTTTCACCAGGTGGTCCAGGTGGTCCTGGCGGTCCTTCCGGTCCCATTTCACCAGGTGTGCCGTCGTTACCATCAGGTCCATCAGGACCTGGTGCACCTTGTTTACCTGGCATTCCTTTCGGACCCGCTAAACCGACTGGTCCTGCAGGTGCATCAGGACATTCAAAGCACCACTCGATTTCTCGCTGCAGAGGTGCTTCTTGTGGGCCATCAGGACCATCTTTGCCAGGTGGTCCACTTTCACCATCAATGCCATCACTACCATCTTCACCCGGTGGACCTGGTTCACCCGGTGGCGAAACACCACACCCGCAACACCCCTCTGATTGTGATGCCGGGGCACCAAAAGCAAAGTCTGAACTGAATTTTCCATTTCCTGCTTCTCGTACTTGCCGAGCTCCATTTCTTAGATTTGCAAATATCTGAATTAGAAGTATTATTTTTCGATAGAAAAGACCGATACGTAAGCCAACAAATTTTTTGAAGTACACAAATTTCCCAGCCGTTATACTTCAAATATTCCTCCACTAATCTCTAAAATTTGATCATTTAAACAATCCTTTGAACTAAGTAATGTTAATGTTGCTGAATGAAGCTAGGTGCTGCTGCATAATTTAAAACTTAGAATTTAAATCAATACAGGTCATGATGAGTATAATCAGTCTGAGTATTGTTAATTAGTGTTTAGTGCCATGGTGCTCAAATTTGTCTGGAAATTCTTGCGCAAAATTAGCACCAGTTGTTTTTGTATATGATTCTATAAAACAGCTTATGATTTCAGACAAGATTAGCTAACCTGTGTACGTGTCACCTCGCGCCATATATTACTAGATCGAAACTTGCAAAAGTCTACTTCTGATTGCATTGCTGAATGCATGTGTTGCAAGTAGTTGTAAAGCAGAGGTACTGAAATGGCGCAAACCAATGTCGCAACTGTTGACGCTGCCACACCGATAAATGCGACCAATCTGAGATCCCTGCATTCCTGCTCCCTTTCCTTCTCGTACATATCCAGCCTGTAAAGTATTTTATACTAATTGAAATTGGCGACGTACCGCTAAAATCGCTGAGAATTTTTCAGCTTTTTTTGTCGCTTCTTCAAATGTCATTTTGATATTTGGAAACTTTTTCTTGCTATTTACTCAATTTCAGAATGCTACGATCTTGCATTTGTGCAATTTAGCTCTCGGACTTTCATCTCGTGCACTCTTTTTCAAAAAAAAGCTTTTCGCTTTTTTCATTCAAAATATCGTTTGTCAAAACGCGAGAATGACTTGATAGAGAGGATGACGGAGCGAGGGGAGGGGAGAGGAGTAGGCTAATGACGAGGTTCTAGTAGAAATTATCCAATACATCTGAGACTGAAATCATTTTAATAGAACATTCGCTTACAATAATTCCTATGAGATTTAAAGCCTCTTTGATTATGAAATTTGTATTTAAATGGAAGAGCATTTTCTCAAAGTGAATTTAACATAACCCAAGCACCAGTTACCGACAAGGAATGCGTGATGAAGTAGTTAGCCAATGAAACTGGAGATGATTAAAATTCATGCAATTAAGTAAATTTTTAATTAAACAAACGCCATACTTGTTATTGTTTTCAAAGGTGGAACTATTAGTCGTGTTAATTTCCACATTAACTAAATTTGAAAAATTTTGCTTTTAAACTGATTTGGTTTCAAGTGATTTCAAAAAATGAAATAAGAGAATAGTTTGGCTAAAAAACACAAATTAAAATTGAATACTTTGCTCAAACGCCGTCTTTCGTTCTTTTCTCGGAAATAATCTATTGTATATGCATTGTTACAGATTTAAAGTTTTTTCAGAATTGAACAAAAAACGAAACTTTATTGATAATTACTCAAAGGAAAAGATTCCACGACTCTTTGATCTTGTAAATGATTTTCATACAGGAAAGTAAACTTTGAAAAGATCGAAAAATTATTTCATTTTATGCATTTTTATGGTGCCAGGAAAGAGAAAACACATTGTGGGAAACGATTGCGCAGTCGTTGAACGATCCGAGGTGATGGAGAAAGAGCGATCGGATAAGAAGCGATCGCACAGCACAATCTCACCTCTTTTCTCTATCTCTCGGTTACAGTTGATGAACAAAGAAGTTGCGGGTTTTACGTGAGAAGGAAGTGAAATAAATCACAGCATGTCTGAGATGAAACTTTTTTTGAAGCTTTTAAAGTATAACAGCCAATCGCTCTAATCCATCTCGGGAGCAGCAGCGCAGCGGTCAATCCACTTCCCTTACTTTCTTCACGTGCCCGAGAGTAAGATGACCCCGTAATTTGCTGTGTTACGTTTTTTTAAAAAGCTGCTGGATGTTTCCATAATCTGTTCTAATTTTCATTCGTACAACATGAAATCTAGGACTTGTTTTGTGGAAAGTAAAAATATCAGTAAAACGTACATGACGTCTTTCTCTCTCTTCTCCTCTTTCATCTCACCTTACACATTCTCTCTTTCGTCAAATTTTTCAGCACTTTTAAGTACCAATAGGAAATGTCAATGTACTTATCAGTCATTCTATTTCCATTACTCCATCATCTTCCTGGATATCTCTATCAGTTCACTTTTGCATCTTTTGCAAGGAATTTTATTTTACTTACACTTACGCGCTTACCATATTATTGAATGGATATGATTTTGTAAAATTAGCTTGCAAAACTACAACATTTTTTCCTACGTGAACTGTTGAGAATTTGAAAGTAATATTGAAAAATAACCTCCCAGCTACTATGCTGACAATATCCTAGCGGTGACCTCACAGATGATTGCTAACTATGTACAAGTTAGATATCTATTTAATCGTTGTTTTAAAAAGCCACTTTCACCTACTTCATCATCAATGTAATCTGGCTCCCAAGAGTGTCAGATTTCACCAATGTAATTCTTCCGCTAGCATTATAAACCAACTGTCTCAAATTCTTAATTTGCAAACAATTAAACCACTCCTACATGGCGCGAATCAATTGAAAGTTACCGGCCACACCAACTAATTCTCATTAGATTCACCTTCCCATCTGAAGTTACGATATCAGCCATTCGCTCTACCAGCACTTGTAAACTTGCAAGCTTTTAATATTCTTTTGCAAGCCATTATTCTGCTAACAAGCTATTAATAAGCTGTACCCTTCGTCAATAATCACAAGGAAAGCAGCACTTCTATCACACCACAAATTGGTAAATGGAATC
Organism: Litomosoides sigmodontis; assembly: GCA_963070105.1. Classification (NCBI taxonomy): domain Eukaryota; kingdom Metazoa; phylum Nematoda; class Chromadorea; order Rhabditida; family Onchocercidae; genus Litomosoides; species Litomosoides sigmodontis. The sequence continues at coordinate 5,057,581 of OY718807.1, read as the reverse complement.
GAATAACCTCCTGAAAAGCTACAATAGGCAGCGTTAACCCATCCTACCACAGCACACAACAAACCTACAATACTATTTCAAAAAGCTCCCGGATATCAACATTACCTGTGTTACTACAACATTTATTTATTTATTTATTTATTTATTTATTTATTTATTTATTTATTTATTTATTTATTTATTTATTTATTTATTTATTTATTTATTTATTTATTTATTTATTTATTTATTTATTTATTTATTTATTTATTTATTTATTTATTTATTTATTTATTTATTTATTTATTTATTTATTTATTATTATTATTATTATTATTATTATTATTATTATTATTATTATTATTATTATTATTATTATTATTATTATTATTATTATTATTATTATTATTATTATTATTATTATTATTATTGTTATTATTATTATTATTATTATTATTATTATTATTATTATTATTATTATTATTATTATTATTATTATTATTATTATTATTATTATTATTATTATTATTATTATTATTATTATTATTATTATTATTATTATTATTATTATTATTATTATTATTATTATTATTATTATTATTATTATTATTATTATTATTATTATTATTATTATTATTATTATTATTATTATTATTATTATTATTATTATTATTATTATTATTATTATTATTATTATTATTATTATTATTATTATTATTATTATTATTATTATTATTATTATTATTATTATTATTATTATTATTATTATTATTATTATTATTATTATTATTATTATTATTATTATTATTATTATTATTATTATTATTATTATTATTATTATTATTATTATTATTATTATTATTATTATTATTATTATTATTATTATTATTATTATTATTATTATTATTATTATTATTATTATTATTATTATTATTATTATTATTATTATTGTTATTGTTATTATTATTATTATCATTGTTATTATTGTTATTATTATTTATTATTAATTACTAATTAATTATTAATTATTAATTATTATAATTAATTATTATTATTATTATTACTTAATAATCCTTTTCCGTCTTTTCCCAAACCTTGCATTAATATTTTTAGAAATAAAATTTTACAGAAAATTAGTTGAACACAGCCACAAGCCTCAGTGTATATGTGTGGGTTAAAAATGGAGGGCGGGAAGTATTACATTTTTGAGTAAACGAAAAAGGATAGAGGAAATGGAAAGATTAATTCTATTCCGTTAAGGCTGCAAATTAAACAAAAGACGATATTATGTTTGAAATGTTTTCTACTTAGCAAGAAATCTCTCAAATTTATCTCTTAAAAGGGAAAAAAATAAAAAGAAATTTTGAAATATTTAGAAAAGAAATTTTCATTCGATTCTGTGACTGGCAAACCGTGGAAAAATCCTAACACACACATTTTCCTCAATATTTTCTTGGACTAAACAATTCTTCCATGTCTTTTACTACCAATTAACATAGAGAAAGTGAACTGATAAACAGCAATTTAAATAATTAAAATTTTTATATAATCGCTTGATGCAAACAAAGCAATGATTTACAAACTTAGCTTAGTCGTAATAGGTCCGATTTCTTTCTGCCTGCTACTATGCTTAAGTGTTAATTCAAAAAATTTCATACTGAAAAGCGTAAAAAAAGTAACTACACCTACAGCATTTATTATCAATCAATTCAACAGGTGGGATATATTTATTAAAAATTTTGAAGAGTTTTGAAAGAAAGAGGTACGTTGGGATCATGGAAAACTTGTGAACGAAATGCTTCCAGCGTGTAAATATTGCCTCATTGCTAGCTGCATATCTTTTATGAAGGCAATGTGGGCGGTAATTGGCGCAAACTGCTTTGCGCAGTAAGACATCAAAAGTAATGGCAGAAGTGTGTAGCGAAGCTTCATTATTTGATTAATTGAATTTCAACTCGTCGTTTTCACTTCTCTCAAATATTCCGAAAGATTTCCAAAAACAAAACCCCAAAAGTAGATCGTTTTACAGTGAGCAATAAAAAAAAGTCGAAAAATGAGTAAATTGAATTCCTGTAGTAAAATACTAGTTCTCGCTTGCACCACTACAAACGTAAGAAATGGTTGTGAACTGAAAAATAAGTGAAAAAAAGCGACACACAGCGTCATTGAAATTTTTAAATTGAATTGCAAATCAAATTCTTGGAAAAAGGGAGACATAAAAAATTATGAACAGCAAGCGTAGTCTCATTTCATTTATTTTAATGCTAAAATATGTGCTTTTACGACGTTTTTTACCTCAAAAAATAATTTAATTTTATCGTTCAGTTTTTTTTTGTTCTGAAATATTTCAAATTGAATAGTTGCCAGTGCTAGCAGTGAATCATCAAAAGTTCACGGATAAGCATGAATGCAATTCCAATTGTTTGCATACGTAATTTTTCAACAATTTGAAATTTAATTAATTTTACATAATCGAGCGTAAATTCAAAAGAAAAATTAATTTTTTACTCTTAGCAAATTGGATGCATTACTCACAGTATGTCATTGCTCTGCGAGTGTAAATCATTGGAAATAAATTTTAAAAATTTTGAAATCATGATAGTTTGAAAAGCAAAAAAAACAACTTCCTCATTCACTTACCAAAAACTTGCTAACAAATAACTGTGTCATACGGTACGCGCGTAAAATATGAATGATTTGGAAAACATATTTAAATATAGCATTATTCTCCATTTTTGCGTCAATTATTTTTCATCAACTGATAAAACGATGCATATTTGAAATTATTTTTGAAGAAATTCAACAACCGACAGAATAAAATGGTTAAATTTACTGTAGCGATTCTACATGTCTCCTGTAAACTCCATTTCGGTAGAAATGAAATGTACTGTATATTTGATTTCTGTACTGTATATTTGATGGGATGAAGGCACGCACATTCAACTCTTTTTTTTTCTGTGATGATGATAGTTATCATTTACGCAATTCGAAAATGTATGAATTATCAAGCAGTCAACTAAAGCAGTCAGCCACGTTGTGTGACATTCCGAAAGTACGTGGAGCGGCTGCATGAAATGTTTAAACAAAGAGGGATGGATGAAAAAAGATAGAAAACTCAATATGATAATGAGTGCTGCATTTTCATGAATTGCAAGTAGTACAATTTCCAAAAAACGGGTAAATTTTATTTCAAAAATCTATCATTTTTTTGACACATTTGATATTAAAGCAGATTTCAGACTAAAAGTTATATGCTCAATAAACGGCAAAAAAAACTTCAACATTTTCTAAAATTTGAAAAAAAGGTTGAACTGAAATAACATTATCCGGTTTGTTAAATGTAGCATTACCAGCGATTCCTTTCATTCCATTTTTCTTCTCTCTTCTTTCCGTCATGTTACCGCTGATAATAGGATTTATATAACTTTTTTGGTGATAACAAAGATCCGTCCTCACATTTAGTAAAATTTTTTTTGAAAAATTTCACTTCACTCTTACTTCCTTCTTTGTAGAGCTGAACGATGCCAGCAATTATTTGTAATTTTCATGTTCGTTTTGAGAACTGAAAAAATGAAAATGTCAAGTTTTGAATATGAAATGACCTTCCACATTTTCCAAGAATCGCCGCACCTTCAGCACAATAAAAATCAATTAGGTGCGATAATTTAAGGCATTTTTTTTCTTTGAAGATGTTTGTATGAAAAGTATTTTAATGAAATATCCCCCTCCCCTCCTGCACCACTGCTACCGCTCCAATTAATCACTTTTGAAAAGCACATTCAACCTGCGGTATCTGTTCTCTTATGCTTAACACGCATTTGCATTTCGATTTCATTTCCATAAAATTCAGAAGGAACTCATTCACGGTGTCTTAAATCAACCTTCACCACCTTGTGAAATTTAAATGTGTGCTAACATCTTTCGAAAAGTGGCAATACAACAATGGAGCTTCAAGTTAAATGCATAAAATTCAAAAAATTAGTACGCCAGCAAACTTTGTTGAGCAATTAGTTTCAGTGGAAACTATGTTAAATGGTCCATTCTGAAATAAACCATTCGTTTTGTGAAATGTGCGAATTGCATAATTTATCTATTATTTCTCATTACGTTGAAGTGAGCTGCATGTTCACCTTTTTTAAATGACAGGAAGTATTTCACTACCATTTTTAAGATAAGAAAGATATTTTCACTACCACTGAGAGCATATGCCAATCAAGCAGTTCCATGGAAGTTAGCAGAAACAGCGAGTGATCGTCGGAAATTAAGAATGATTATATCTCTGAATTTCTTCATTAAAACAATTCAAAACATTCATGTGTGTTCATCGACTAAAACAATTCCCTCTGTTTATTCCTTTTTGCTGCAAAAATTTGCATATCGATGAATCTAAAGCACACTGTAATTGAAGGAAAGTGAAAAAATTTGAAACGTTTTAAACATTAAAATTTCAAAAATTCCCTCTTTCGTGGTTAACGAAATGCAGAGAAAGAGATGCAAAGAGAGAGAGAGGAAAGAGAATGCGATCGTAGGTTCAGTGAGAATTGTGTGAACTTCTTCCTCGTACCACGCAGCATTCAATTGAAAAGCTCAACGAAGTGATGAAAGCGATCTTCCTATTTCCTTGAATAAATCAAATATGAAATGACCAGTCCACTACTATCTGCCACTTCTCTCAGCAATCACGCAAATCTCAGGTTGTGGAAGTTACAAGGAAGGCTTTTGAAAATGAAATTTTAAGCATTCATTGAAAAGCTGCAGGAAAGATTTGTTGAAAAAAAGTACGGCATATATTTCGCTGATCCAGAAAACGGTCAAAATTAACCTGCGTAATTTCCCATTAAACTTTTCGATTAAAATGAAATAAGAAATAATTTGATGGAAATAGAGCTGACCTGTTAGCTAAAAATAGTTATTCGAGACAGACGAAAGGATGGTTGTCGATGCAACAGGGAATTATTTTTATTTCAATTGAATTTCAGTAACTCTTTCCGTTATCACCTCCTTCTTAGAAATCAAAAAAAAAGACCTGAAGGAAGCATAGTTTAGCAGGTGGAAAGAGAGTTAATAATAAATGACCATTTCAACTCCCTGACCAGTTCATTTGTTATGCCGTTGCACATGATCATTGCTTCAGACGCTGTAAACCCTTGGAAGTGATAATTAATTAAAGTTTGTTCAGGAAGCGGTCGCTCAGATAAGCCATCAACTTTACATTCGATAAATATGTTGGATAGAAAAAAAGATCGTTTGGGGAAAAAAGATCATTGTAAGAGGTCGTATATCTCAAGTATCACTTCCAAGTGTTCGAATTTTTTACCTTGCATGATGATAAGTTGAGTAAAATGTGAAAACAAGTTTGGTGGACAACAAGTATGGCAGCGAACTGCAGCAGTTCGTTCATCGTACACACGTCCGGTTGTGTCTTCTCTCACCGTTTTACAAGTGTTCGTTTTAGTTTTTTAATAAAAATGAGAAAAAAGGGTATTCAATTGAATTAAATGAATGATACTCAGAACATTTATCAAATATACCACTCGCAATGTGCTAGTAAAAGGGATCGCATGTTGGCTTACTTACTCACTGAAAGTAACGCGTAATCAATCAATAAGAGATTAATTGATCACTAAAACTTTGGTGTCGTTGTAAGGATGTGTGTCGGAATTAAATTGAAACATCCTTTTTCATTATGTCGGCTGGGGCTGGGGACGACGTGCTCCTCTGATGCCATTTAATCACGTGGATTACATGCCATCCATGCAGCAAGTGTACTTGACAATTGTCAAATTAATTTCTATTATCAGAAATTAATAAATTATGCTCGCTTAAAGCTTTTTTCCTCTCAGCGAAAGAGTAAAACTAAAATTTCCATCGAAAGAAAAAAAACGTCCATCTTCTTCAATTATTATTTTCTAGCAGCTTTTACGGCTACTGTTATCTGATCAAAAGCAATTTTCTTAAGAAAAAAAAAGTTTCCAAATTCCAGCATTGCATTATTCCTAGTAAATTTTTAAAATAATGTAGGAAATTTGAAAAAATTTTGTTGTATGTTCAATTAACAATAGAAAATTTTGTAAATTTCCAAAAAAAGGAATTTTCTTTTTGAGAAAGAAGTGATTGGATAAAAGTTTCCTCATCGAACTGATCCTTATTGGTTTAACATTCAGTTTCTGGACGCATTCCGTTGAAAAAGTTGAATTTTTCAAATTGTCCACCACATTTTCATCACTTTTTTTTGGAATAAATTGATATTTGAAAAAAAGATAGTATCGATAATATGCTGAAAAAAAACCGCTTTAATCATGACAAACGTAATGAAATAATATTGTAAACATAATTAATTAATTAATTACACCCTTTCTTCATGGAAGTATATTTGGCAATTTTTCGATTTTCTCAGTTTTTTTTGCACCTCAAAATATTGTTTCCTAAAGCAACAAAAGAAGCAAATTGCAAAATTTGAGATAGAAAAAAGCAGAAATGTGCCACATTTTCGCCATTCTTACAACCTTCACTGGCTGCTCTCAGAGGCCTGAGATCCATTCATCCTCTGAAATTATTAAAATTGTGACAGCGTTGAACTAAATTTCGAAGATTAGCTAATGAAGCTTGTCAGCCAAGTGATGTGTGCTTGTATTTACGTTAAACTTTACTTAGTTTGAGATTGCAACTTGCATGGCTAATTATTGCCATCGGAAATTTCGGAACAACTGGACTGCTCATATCTGATAATTCGTCATCTTTGAGATAGTCTCAGGCAGAGCTTCCAGCTAACTTTCCACAATTATTGCAATTCATAATAATTGTGTAAGCGATCGCTGAGTCATAAATTGAGCGGATTGTTTAACCGTTGTTTATCTGTGCATTGCATTTCATATTTTTTTAGCTGCAATTGTTATTACATCACAATTGTTTTTAGTAATTTCGAGCATTATCATATCAGTGATAAGGAACTCAGTGAACTAATAATATAATTTTTAAATGTGATGATAGCTATCTCACATTGTAAAAGTAACAATTACTCTCAATTAATTGGCTCCGAGAGATTTTATTAAACTCCTCGTTTTTACACTCTCATAGGGAGATGGACAGTGTAAAGAAGAATATCCGTCTATGGTGTGGTTTTTATATTTTAAATCATACATGACTGTTTAAATTTTCAGCTTGCGTTTGAGTGCAACAACCTTACTGATCCACAAGCTTTAGATCAATAGGATTGATTTGATTTGATTGACTGATTGACTTGGTCTTGCTAAGCACCGTAGGAATTACAATGGTGGTGATAAGTTAAATTGAACAAAAATAGGGAAACCATATGCATTTCAATTCTTTGTAAAATTCGAAATAATTTTGCAACAAATATGTCTAAAATGATTTGTGCTGAAGAAATATTCCTCACTCACTCGCTTATCACTGCTATCAGTCGGAAGTCAGCTAAAATTTGAATATTTTCCGCCTGATAATTAATCTATTTTTCAATCATTACGTTGTAAGCAAGCCTTGCTTTATCTTTTTCCGCTCACATCACGTATTTATCGTCGTATACAACGGGATATGCACCTCTACACTCTTGCTATATACGTATAGACGTGCGTGGGAGATAGGTTCATCACTTCTTTCCCTCAGTCCTCTCTACCTCTTCTCTTCTCGTCAACCTACCACCGTCCACATCCAAGCCAATCTCTTCCTGATCAATGATCCAGACAGTGAGTGAACAAATTTTATCAGTTGCACCCGAAATTTCGTGAAGGAGAGAATAAGTCATCCGCGTCAGCAGTGTTCAGTGGAAACTGAAATTCAAACGGTGAGGAAATGATCTGTTGTAACGGAGTGTTACTTTCAAAATATGGAATGCTTATAAGCAACATTATTGATTGACTGCTACAGCGCAAATTACATTGCTGCCAGTTCAGCAAATCGATGGAAAGTTCTTTATTCCTAAGTCGTCTAATTTCGACAACGATATCAAAAGCACATAGTCTCCCTTTCTGGATTTCCGAGTGAAATTAAAACCTTACAAATCCAAAAAAAGAGCAATTTCAGTATAATTTATGTTGTATTCCATTGAGAAAATTTTAATTTATTAAGGAATACAACAAATAAAGTGATCGTTTCGCTTTAACGAATTGCAATTTCATCAACAACTGTGCACGGAACAACTACTTCACATCGCTTATTGAAATTAGAATGCAAATATGTCTGGAATGCGTATTCAAGCAGGCATACCATCGATAAAACGCCGAATGAGTTCCATCGGTAGCGGGAAAATTATCGTTGAATTTTTTTCAGCGCTAAATCAGAAAAAAAATTGAGATAGAAATTGAAACTTCGATTTAATCATTAATACCAAATAGTCTGTTTGCTCAATTAAATTCATGTTAAATTTCAGAACATTAAATTTTTAGAAGTGAAAGACTTAATGATAAATATAACTTAATTACTTTTTTTTCCGACATACTTCGCTCCAAAAAATTATTTTAAATTCTTACGCGATGCTACACAGTGTTTGCAAATAGCGCAATTGCAGTGCTGCAGGCGATTTTGATATCGTCGATGCCGCTTCCTGAAGTGAATGCGATGCTTTCTGTTCACCTTCCGCTACAATCACCTGCAAAACGCGAAATGATTTAGAATTGATGGATGAATATAAGGGCAAAATTTCGAGAAAAATTTTCACAATTTGAAACCTTCGAGCTGTATAGGAAGAAAAATCAATATCTTCCGCAAGTAAATCAGATTTTAACAGAAGTCATTACTCAAAGAAGGGAATTATTTGTTCCCACAGCACTCATCAAATACACAATGTTTTCACAGAAATGTTGTTGGCGTCGTAATTTTTTGCTTTTTTTACTTCTTTTTTCACACCACCTTTACAGTTCTCCTGAGATTAAGGAGACTACTGTTTGCTAGTAATAAAGTACTTTTCAGGCCTGCAAAATACGAGAGGGAGAGAAACCTTAGCTCTTGCTTCACGTGTTGCTTCTGCTTCAGCAGCCATAGCACGTTGTAGTTGTATCGGAAGACGGACATCCTTTCTGAAATTTTAAGGAAGCATGGACATCGTCACTTTCACAACTGCAATAGTGCAGGAAAAATAGCGCAAATGGATGCACCATTTGCGCCATCATTACGGTGGAAAAAGATTGCTGTTATCGATAAAAGCAAGCAGAATACAATCCTGCAATGGTTGAATTTCCCGTTCAGCTAATTAATGACTTCGGGAACGTAAGAGAGAGCTGAGGACGAAGTGAAGTAGTTTATGTCGAAGGGAATTGCTACGGATATTTGATGAGCACATTGTTCGTGTTACAAATAGAGGTAAACGATAATTTACATTTCAACTCTTTCCACTTTGATGCCCCATCTTTCCGTGACGTCGTCTAGAAGTGCCTGGAAAGGGAACGCCAACACATATCAATCATATCGGGTGTTCATGAGGAAAAACTTTGTGAGATGTGTCATCAATTTAAATATCCCCATTATGCCAAACGAAATTGTAAATTTTAAAGAAATCACGAAAGCGATTATACCAAATTACAAAAATTTAACAAAATTAACAAAAAAAAATTACTTCAAAAAACGAATTTAAATGCCAATCAAAATGCTTTTTTTTTCCACTTCTGAAACATTTCTTGCAACTATCCAAAATCACACTGTTCTTGCATTTTCCTGGGAATAATGGAAATTAACCTGCATGGACAGTGCAATAGCATCGCGATCGGATAAAATTTCCGACAGACTTTTGATGCCAAGCATATTGCGCAGTGTCGTTTGCGCCAACAGTCTGGTGGAGTGGTGAACATTTTCCACGTTTGCCACTGATATTGTAGCGTTGCATATCCGATAGTACACCACTGCATCTACGCTTACCGTTACGGAATCTTTCGTTAGAATCTGCACGAGAATGTGATGAGGAAGGGAAAGATGAATTTGCAAGAAACGTGCATTACTCACTCCCTCGTCATAGCAATATGGCAGCAATCTTATCAGTAGCTCTATCACTGTTGATCACTAAGCTAACATCATTTTAGAGAAGGTATTTTCTTAGACAGTTACTGCATTATGCGTGTGACACGTTGGCAGACGCGTTAATGACAAATGAGTAATTTATCAATTAGCTCAATTAAATCAACTTGTTAATCAGACAAATGCTATTTGGCGAATTATTTTAGAAGGCATTAAAAGAAAGCGCTGTAAATTCAACAAATCAAAATCAGATAAAAATAATTGAAACAATTAGGTACGTGAAAAACAAACTTCTTGCGGTGGTACGTTGAATGATACTGTGCGTAAATCCACTTTAGCATATGACTCTACACATGGTAATACAAAAAATATACCTGAAATTTAATTGACGACATTTTTTAAAACTTTTGAACATTCCTCAGTAAAGAAGGGTTAAGAATAAAAAAACTTTTGGTTGCAAATATTAATTTAAAAAAAATTTTCGACTGTACCTGGACCCTTTGCACCACCTCCAATTAACCTACCCAATCGAAATATTACAGCTCTTTCATATTCCCGCACCACCTGAAGAAACCGCACAGTTAATTTTCGAGTAAAAAAGAAATTTTCAATCTTTTTCTTAAATTTGAGGAAAGTAACCTGCAATTTTTAAGTTAAGCAGTAACCATTCGTTTAATATTTGCTACAATTGAAAGATACCTTGGAATGGATTTGTAACTTTCAGATATATTAATCAACCAGGAAAATGTTACCTTAAGACAAAAGCAAATAGACACGGGAAACGTGGAAACGAATAGAATCCAAGAAATCACAATGACAAACCATCCACAGAATCCCACGCCACTATCATAAGTATCCGCTTAAAATGTCACTCACACTTCAACGATTAACACTTTAAGTACGAAGAAATATTGAAATATTGAAACTACGAGACTACTGAATACCAATAGCTGTGAGGAAGGAAGGTATTTTGGTTCCTGTCAGAAAAAAGAAATTTCAAAAATTAATTTTCAAACATTTTATGAAAACTAAGGAAGCGAACATTTGTTATGATGTAGCACGCAAAAAGCATAATTTATCACGTCAGTAAGTAATTTGGAAAAAAGTTCCGAAGCATTAAAATTATAGATGTGGAAAAGTGAAGCAAAAAAAAAACGTAAGAAAAATTTTGCCAGTAAAATTCCTTCTTCCTTGATTTTTTGCGATGAGAAAAAATTGAGAAAAATTTTTCACAGAAACTTCTGTCGCGCTACAATTATTTCTGTTTGTCACCTTTCCCTGCTACTTCCTACAAGTTTGAATCGCTGAGGTGAAGATCACTCATTCATTTGAGAACATATTGCATTATTTTATGCAAATTTCACTAAAACTACTCTCATATTGATTGGTCAATCATCAATCAATAATCATCGCGCACAACTTCTGACCTGTCCAATTTCAAATTTATCTTTAGTCTGAATTTACTTACATCAAAGCTACGATAAGAATTTTACATTACGTTTGATGAAAGTTTAATGCAACCCCGTTTGACGGGAAAATTGCAATGTTGTTGTTGGCAGTTATTTCGTGATAAATTGAAATTCAGTTTAAACTGAAATGGCTTTTTACGATAACGATCACTTCAATGATAACATATAGTTAATTTGGAAATTATAGACAGAAATTTTCAACTCTAAGCTCTCCTCATTCAAGTTCAGTTAAAGAAAAAATTTCAACTCGCCGTTGTAAAATCAGCGAGAACGATTTCGTCACGCATATTTTTAAAGTTTAACTTAAAAAAATAGTAATATGGTCAATTATATTTGGGGAATCGCCTATCTCAGTATGAAGTAAGAATTGAGTTGTGCGCTAAAGTGGATGAATGCTTGAAGGCACACGCATGAAACAATGTTTGCAAAAGTCTTTCCACAACGCTGCTTACTAAGTATGCCAGAGAGCAACACATAAGTTAATTATTGATCGATTATAAAATGCAAAACTTACGATGAGCATTTAATGGATAGTATGATAATTTGAGTTGTGCCAGCGACTGCCGTCTTAGTTCACGTTCCTCCTTAGCAAAAATCAACGGATTAAGCGTGAAGCGTCGGCCCATTCGCTCGGAAGGAAATTTAAGTCTTTCCACGTCGTTGCTCATATTGACGTCAGAATCTCTATCATTTATTAGTCTCGTACGGTCTATAAAAAGCTCAATTCAATCCAACTATCGTTGTTCAAAAAACGAAAACTTTTTCCTGCTCCAAAATAAATATCAATGAAAGATGAGATTGAAGCAGTGATAGCAAATTTGAAAGTAGGTTTTTTCCGCTTCGAGATTTCGACCAATCTCCCTCCTCAAATACCAATGGACACCGTCAGTTGTCCTCTGTTTGCCCCAATAGTGATCTTGTTTTCACTTATATTTAATATAATTTGAGGAAAAAAAAAGAAAACAAATAAATGGATAAATTTAGCAATGAAAGAATTTGCAAACGTTGGAAATAAAAAAGCGATCATTGCATTGGAAAAGAAGTTTTGTCAAATTTTTTCAACAATACAACAAAAACATTTGTTCGCTTTTTCTAACTTGCTATTTTTCAAATTTGTCGCGACACTTGTCCAAATGCAACTTAGCCCATTGCTAAACGGAATGATAAATTAGAGGGGCAAATTGATAAAAGATAAATGGGATGGACAGAGAAGAGAGATAATACCTTCAGAGAGCCTTGTGCAACAGGTAAATTCAACAGAGCAATATCTACTACCTTTCCACCCACAGCAACAACGGCAACAGCAATATGTGAATTTTTTTACGCAAAGTGACAAATTTTAGTAAATTGAACCTAAAACGTGAAATGCTCCGTCACTGATCGGAAGAGAGGGAAAGCGTAAACTTACGCATTTCTCTAATATTTGTCTATTTTTGAAAGTGTCAAATGAAGTAAAAATTCGTGATAATCCCTTTGCTTTTTTTTCCTTTCTTTCCTAAACAATGAAAGTAAGGAGGGTTTTTTTTAAAGCAAAGTTGCTGCAATTTAGAGTGATTCTTTCTTCAATGATTTATTGTGCAAAATTTAAAAAAAAAATTTGTTCACATTTCAGACGCTAACTTCTTCTCATGCAAATGCAAATGATGAACGGATAAGTAGCAGTGTTACACCAATTTATTTGAATTTAAATTAATAATTTTAAATGATATAAGCGTAATCAAGATGACTACAAATTATCTGATGAATTTTGCTCCCATTCTAAACTTTAAGCTTGTAAACATTAAGCATTTTGATTTTAAAATCAAACAGATCAGTCGATCATCAATGCAAATGCAAAATGACAGCTAGTTAGTGCGTTCTTAGCAAACGTACAATAATTAGTCAGATAAGTTAGATACAGTAATTGACGTGAGGGTACAAATTAGTGGAACACAGTAATTTATGTGAGAGTCCCTAATTTACATTAATATAAATAAAATTATTTAATTTCAATTCTTTAATTTCATCGTACACCTTGTCGTATTCTTCGATTTATTTTCCATCTCTTTGAGTGCATTAATCAAAGCTTTTTTTCTTCCAAAACAATAAACTAACAATACTTTACAGATAAATTTTGCGAAAACGGTCTTTTCGCTTTCCTTTCCTTTTTAGACAAACAGAAAAATGAAGCCTTTGAGAAGTCAATAGCGACGACTAATAAAGCTAGCAGTAGCCATCACACATATTAGTTAGCATCTAATTAAATTCAAACAAGCGTGGGGCACTTTACTGATTAGTCATCCGAACAAGTTCAAATTGCTAACCATGGAAACCCTGGCCTTCCGCCCGCTCTGCTCATTTATTTTACTCTGAAAATATTTCCCACGAAATCATTTCAGTATTACTCTTCCAATCAAACTTCGCAAGTTAAACATTTCAACAAAGTTCCAGCTAACAATGCAATTGCTTCCCAATTTCCGATCGCTCAATCATCCTTTCATCTTCCCCTAATCATTTCCATCAATTACTTACTATCAGTGCATCAGCAGCAGCGGCAGCAGCAGCAACGTGTTATTTATTGTTGTCGCAGCGATGCTTCAATTTCAATCGCTTATACATTGCTATAGAGGAATGTTGAAAAATCGGCAAATTTAAAGGGAAGTGGGAAGAGCTTCTGTGAGGGAGCAATTGAGAAGTTACTGAACGATGAAAGGTAGCAGCGAGCCAGAAGTTTTAGCTTAGCTTGACAATCTAAGGCACTTTAAAAAACAATGGTTGTCAGTGCAGCAACTGTTAGCGTAATCAAAATTTTTAAATTTTGTTAATCAAACTGGTCAATGCTGCTGCATTGTAGTAGTAAAATAGAATAATTTAGTAGTGTGCAAACATAAATTTATCGTAATTTCAATGTTTTAAGTTACGATACGAAGCATATGCCTACGAAAAGACAAATAGCTTCAGTGGGACTGATAAGGATGACTGCTATCATTAAATGGTACTATTCGCGTCGTGTTATTTTAAAATTTCCACTTATCTCTTTAGTAGTAAAAATCTTATAATTTCAAGCTCTTCCAAAATCAACTGGGCAATTAACAAAGAAAAGTGCACTTACTCATTGTCGAATGGCTACATTTTGACGAGAAAAAAGCAAAACTATCCTAATGTTGGTGATGAGGAAAACGAATTAATTTTATCGTCGATTTTTTGGAATTTGCGATTTTATTTTCTCAACTAAACTTTAATCTAAAGGATAACTTATACTAGAAACGACTTATGCAAGGAGTGTTAGAGAGGAGAAACAGTGTGAGATGTGATGAAAATGAAGGAATTTTCAAAGAAGTCAAGAAATCTTGCGCCGAAATTGATTCGGTATGTCTGAAAGGCCTGTCTCATAGGAGAAGCTAGATCGGGCCTGGCGGACATCTCGACACATGCACATCAAATTAATAACATCAATTATTAAACGATTTCTGAATCCTTTTTTCAAACATTAAAGCTTGATTTGATTTAATAAAATCCACTATTGGCTATCAGGCGAATCTGAAATCATCGAAATTTGTTTATTTCGCAACTGCAACATATTTGTTGCAAAAACAACGTTGTAAAATTTCCCTTTTCCAATTTCAAAGTAAAATTCGCAAAATTTTCACGTAAATAATACACAGCTAGCAGCTAATCCATATTACTGTTGCAACACTACTGATATCAACGTCGTAAGTATTGCTAGCATAAATATGACAAGACCGATCAATTAGTAAAATGGTTTCAGTAGCGCAGTAAATTGATCTTCTGCACGCAATACTTTAATATGTTCCTCGCACCGAGCCATGCACTCCGTGTTGGGCGTAATTTTCGCTAATCCTCTCGTCCTACTTCATTAGTTCAGGAAAACATGGGGTAAGCTACGTCGGTTGTAATTACGTGTGGACGGCAAGACAAGCAAATAAACGTCTTCGTAGCTCGAAGATCTTATCATATCACAGCACTGCGAATGTGTGCTAACACTAATGTGTTCATTAATTACCCCCAAAACAGTATGCCTCTATCTGATGGAGTAAATTTGCTAAGAAAGAAGTTAGCTAGTTGTGACAAATTAACAATTTATCCCACAAATCAACGCATGTCACGAATGCTAAAGGAATGCCGACACTTCTCAAGGCAAAGACAACGGAATGCAAATAATTTTAAAATATTGAAGTTATTAATTACGGCAATATTTGAAATTAATTACAGCCCAATAAACGAGTATTATTTTCCTTTGAAAGATTGCGAAAAGTTAGCCTTCACCTTCTACTAGTTAAATTTTTGATATTTGTTGGAAAAGAAGAGCTAAAAAAACGATCAGTGCTGCTTCGCCTACTACACAGCAAATTTACTTACTACAATTTAGCGCATTTCAAGTTGTGACTGAAATCCCCTCATGCTCATCGCTCTTAGCCTTAGTTTAATCAAATTCCGTTAATATTAATTTTGAGTGTAGCAAATTATATTACATTTAAAATGCCCTTTAATGGCATTCAAATAGACTCATTCGTCTCTTATACCACACAAAGCTTAATTTCCACTTCAAAACACCTCAAGCTAAAATGCTCAGAGAAAAACTCTGGGCAGTTAACAACCAATTTTTAGGTCGAAAAATTTTCGTTATAAAAGAAGCATTTGAAAGTTGCTCTGTGAGAAAAAAGTAATTTATTTAATTTTCCATGAATACACAAATAAATTAAGCTATTTTTTTCTTCTGGTCTTGCAATCAAAAATTAGTGCTTGAATGAAAGAACGCGTAGATTTAAGCAAGCTATTCCAGTCAAATTTTTTCACCCTTTTACATAAATTTAAAATGCCAGTAAAAAAGCCATTTCATCAACTTTTCAATTTAAAAAGTCGAAGCTAGATTGAAATTCGTCAATATCTTGCGAACAACTTTTTGAAACAACAGCTAAATTTTTACCCCGGATATGCATAACCTCATCTTCTTTAATTATTAAAATAGTTAATTAGCAAATGAATTACCTCGTTGAAAATGCGAAAAATATTATCTTTGCATTATTAGCCTATTTGTAGAATAACAATAAACGGTAACATTAGACGGAATAGCAACAGCCATTTGATTTGATAGAAGCTGAAATTTCTTCCAATTTAATTTCAACTTATTTTGCCACAATGAAACCTGCGATATCTCGGCACGAACATCTGAGGTTTGCTGTATTCGCACAAATAACATAAAAGAAAAATTCTAAATTCAATGTTTAGCACACTTTTTTGTTTGTGAAAAAGCAAACTTAGCGCTGCGTTGATCATAAAGTCAAAGTTCGAAACTTCGAGGAAATCAAGGGAACTTAATCAGACAGGAAGTATTTGGTATGGGATGCACCTGGTGCCTAATGATAAACTTCTTTTTTGAAGCCGCTCTCATTCTCCCCGACTGCTTCTACAAAAATAATTTAGAAATACTCTAATTAAAAATTAATCTAACAGACGATGGATGACAGACAAATGATTTGATTAGCATTTCTAGTGGTGCAGTTTGAAGACTTAAATTACCAAATTGGTAAAAAGCTATTAAGAAAAACGCGCAGAAGAAAATTTGAGCGAACAATAAATAATTTATTAAACTAAAAATATTTCCTGTAAATCTTGAAAAAAGTAAAACATTGAGAAAAAATAAACAATTAATATTTCCATTTTAAAATATTTTCCCTTGGAAAACTCTTCTATTTTTCAATATTTCACTCAACGAATTGCTGATTAGCTGAAGTAAAAATCATCTAAGCTTGAACGATTTATACATTTTTTTTTAGTTTCAGCATTTGCGCCAGTAAAGTTAATAAGAAGAGCTAGCTGATGGAATTACGTTAGTTAATATTAGATTATAGCAAAGGGAAAAAAACAGTCGGATGACTTTTTAGTGCAAAGGATGAAAATGAAAGAGCGTACTTTTTTCTCTCTCATTAATTCTTCGGATGAATTAAAAGTTTGTCGCTTCATTTCACTAGCATTCCTAAATTTGTAATGAAATAAATGAAGCGATAAGGAGTCGTCCTCTCTCTCTCTTTCTCCCTCTCTCCATCTCTCTCTCTCTCTGAGCCTAGGAATAATTCAACCTATTTCTTAAGTGTACTCTCTCCTTGCTGCTGTTGAAATTGTTTGAAAAATGATTGTCAATAAATTCTGTATTTCTTCCAATTCCCTAATCTTTTCCTAATTAATCGAAAATATTTCGTGTTGTTTTTTTTATAAAATTTTTTTTTGGAAAACAAGCAACTTTTGCAAACTTCACGAATTCAAATAAATGGCTTATTTCATTGCTAAATCACGCATAAACGGATTTTTTTCACTTCACAATAACGAAATGTTGAAATTGCTGTTTTCAAAGTCCTAAAATTAAATAAATAAAAATATTTGAAATAAATTCATGCCAAATTAAGTAATCGCAAAATCAGCCATACAGTTCGAAATTGACTAAATTGAGTAAAACGAAAAAAATGAGAAGCAAAAAGCGTAGTTTAATTTTTTAATAAATAAGTGGAAATGAATGAAATTGACACATTTCAAAACACAAAAGAAGAGCTTCATTTACAGTGTGACATTAATGTAGTCAAAGTGTATTTTTCACATCTGATAAAGTCATTTCATTTAAAAAATTGAAAAAAAATGAGGGAAAAGATTGTTGAAATGCTTGGAATAGTATTGTTTGTTTTCTTAATTAACGATTGGATATTAATTTGTTTAATTTATTTTTTCATCAAAAATCAAAGATCGCATGTGTCAATTAGTAGAATTACAAATTTCCATGGAGATGGTCGGAGCAATGATTGAACATACAGAAAATTTTTTGCAATTTTCAAAATACGAAAACAAAATTTCGCAGCGATAATTGTCGCTCTTCAGTTACGATCAGCGTAAGAATGCAGTAACTGATTGCTAATTCAGTAATTAGCAGTTGAATTAATTTATGCTTGGAATGTTCTAGAGTTCCTAAAATTGTTTAATAGCATGTAAATTACTAAAAATAGCAACAGCTGGCTTATGCTCCCTGCCCAACCGATAATAAAAGATAGACATTGAGGCGGCAATTTCCGTTAGCCAATTTAACGGATGAATAATGACCGGTGGAAGTCGGTATAAACGTCGTGCTAAGACATTAGACTTTTGCCTTCAGAAACTAGTCACTTAAGAGGATAATTAAGTATTCGTTCATAAAAAGCCTGGTTTTCTGGACTCCTTCAATTTCGGGACGATTTTGATGCTTAGTTAGTGAAAGCTACAGGGCGAATTCTGAAAACAACAAACTTCAAACTTGCGAAATATTTCATCTCAATCTCTAACATTTCCTTTTTTTCGATAATTTCTTTGCTTCTTTGTTCTATTTTGCTTTTCATCTTCCCGTCATTGGTTATAATGGAGCAAAAAAAAATGTGTTAGCAAAAACGCGCTTTCAGTCTCGGAATCTCTAAATAGTACATACGACCATTTCATCCCTCAAATTCCTATTACTGCTTATCCTGCTAAATCATACTTTAAATTGTAAGCTCCTAAAAAAAGCATATATGTATATATATATATATATATATATATATATATATATATATATATATATATATATATATATATATATATATATATATATATATATATATATATATATATATATATATATATATATATATATATATATATATTAATTTTGTTTTTTTATTCCACGAAACTATTGTCAAACAAAAAATATTTCTCCAATTTTCCTTTTTTCAAATTAATTTCAATCATACCTTTTCTGCTAACAGTGGTTGAGGAACAGCAATCTAACTGTTTATTAAATTTTATTTGTTTTCTCTTCAAATAGAAGTAAGGGAGAGTTAGAGCCACCTGAGTAAATGATCGTCATGTTTGGTGCAATGCTGATGTAGCAAGACCTTAGTCATTTGAAACTCGAACACCTTGAATACCCAACTTTTTACATGTACAACAGTGTATGATTTCAATTCCAATGTATTTTTTTTCTCTCTCTCTTTTCTTGTCTGCCTACTTCATCCAATTGATTGTAAAAACACTTCAACTCGTTAACTTTTACTTTTCACCTTTCTTCATTACTCCTCCTTCTCCATTTCACACACACACACACACACACACACACACACACACACACACACACACACACACACACACACACACACACACACACGCACACACATACACGCACTCCCTCTCTCTTCCTCTCATTTAAATTACAATTCATTCATCCTGAATCATTATATCGGATGGGACATCTGAAACAATTTCCAGTGGTTCCCTTCCTGCCGTCCAGAGCCATCCATCAGCTTTTGCGCCACTCTTTCGACGATGTTCAATAAATCGTTCAGATTTATTGAACATTGTTTTAGGTTTGAAATATTTTTTCCCAATTTTGGAAACTTTTCATCACTAAAAGGCACACACACTCATTTGCATTGATTGTTAGCTGAATAATATCGTTAGCATATGAATATGCATCGTCAAGTCTTCACTCCTTTCACCCAATTCTTCACTCCTCAAATGATATATTCCACATGCTCTCATCGAATAATATTAGCTATGAAGAAGTAAGTGCTTTAAATGATGTTACTGTCATTTACTGTTACTGTTAATGATGTTATTTCAATTCACTTCATCAACGATTGGGTGAGTTGAAGTGTTCAGCTTCGCAAATTCGCCTGTTTAATTCGTCAGTAATTTTTCAATTATTATTTCCTAACAAAATGGTTCGCAAATAATTGTCAGCAACAGAATGGATCACTTAGATCGTTACGGTAACAATGGATTGTTGAAATTTGACAAAAAAATCGGATCGTTTTCCATTCCCTTCCCTTACTATTCGATGATGAAAATTTGAAATATTTAGTCGTTCGTTCGTTACGATTTCTTGCGAATAAAAAAATTTTACACGTTCCTTTCCAAAAATGACAGAAAGAAAAAGTGTTGTGGTGAAATTTTTTTCCCTAATATATTACTTTCAAAAATCAATAGCGCTCATTTCTTTTTTAATTTAAACGCTACATCTTGCCAAGTTTTCATATAATAATTCATTTCTCTCAAAGTTATTAAATTTTTCAATGGAAAAGCATACATCTCAACTACTCCCACACATTACAATATTTTTATTAGATATGTTCAGTGTGGAAATCACTTAGAAGTTTCAAATGAACCAAATAAAATTGTTTCATTGATCCATCTGTTTCGCTAATCCAACTGAATGTGACATTAAACTTTCACAGAGCACTGAAATGAGTACAGAAAGAAAAGTCCAGTTGAAGACACCGACCGCTTCATATACAAAATATACAGAATAATGAACTGTAACAGTGCTGACATATCGTCGTACGAATGATTCAGTCATTGTATGGAAATGTCTGAGCTAACTTTCTTGGAATTTCGTTATGGTAATTAGTAATAGGTAGTTAATAGCAGTACTCGGTAGCAGGAAACTACTGCGTGGTCGTAGTAATAGTAGTAGTAGTAGAGCAATGTGAGAACTGTTAATGAAAAAAGAATGGGATCAAAAAAAAATGAAGGGAAGATAGAAATATGAATTGTTTCGAGCATACATTACCACAACAAATTTTATTAGATCTCACTGATCAAATTTGTTGCGACTTCGTGCAGGCAATAAATTTAATTAAGTGAGAGGGATGGATTTGCGATAAGTTGCATGTGGTACGCTAACAATATGCAAATAGTCAGCCTAGTTTTAAATAAAATTCAAATTATAACAGCATAATGACTTGATGTCTTCACGAAGAAATTTGGAAACATTTTATAGCTCTTGTTGATTCACTTCCATAGTCGAATTTTTAGCAATGTTAATGATTGGTTTTAAACGATGAATTTATCGCAACATTGGGATAATGCAAAAATCAAAATCAATGTATTGGAAAAATAGAACAATCCGAAACCACAAATTTTAAATGAATACTTCATCAAACGTATTATATAAAGCACTTGTTATAAAGATTTGCAAAAATTTTTCTTTCTAATTTTCCCCACCGAAGACCCCTTTATATGGCATTGTGCCATAAGGCAAGAGCGGTAAATACATTACAGTACTCTGGATAACCCGTTCAGACACGTTATTTCGAGGCAAGCTTCTCATTAAAATATATAGTACCAGTGCGATATGAAGACGGTTATTAGTTGCCCTTTCATTGAATTCCAAAATAAGCTTAAATATGAGCATTTAAAAAAATTTTAAACCATCAAATCACAAATAATCAGTAGAATAGTTAACCGTTGACCGATTTTTGATTTTTTTCAAGCTCTCAAAAAAAGTGAAAGTAAAAAAATGTTACTGGCCAGGAACAATAATTATTCCACCGGCAGATTAACATATAAACGATAATAAAACTTGAAAACGAAGCATTACAGATCATTCAGAAATGCAAGTGGTATTTTAGGATATGATGGAAGATCTAAGTGTCAGGTTCAATTGAGATTGACACATGTTTATGCCTTAATATTTATTGCTGGAAGAGATGCTTGCGCCCCAAATTGCTTTTGACACAAATGACAACTCCATTCTCCTTCCGGAGCTTGTGGAAGAGGTGGCCGTAAACAATAAAGGTGGAAACCGCGATCACAGTCATCACAGAATAGTAGCTGGTCCTAGAAAATACTCCCTTCAAAATCTAAAATTTCTAAAGCAAAGAAAAAAAAGCACATAAATATAAAACATAACGATATAATTTAAAAATCCTTCAGTACAGCATTTTTCTGCGACGAATCTTGTGGAAGTTAAAAGATAACATTATTATTGAAGAAATCGGGATAAGAATTCAACGAGGATTAAACTAACGTCATTGTCTGAAAACCCACAAATTGCACAGCTTTTACATTCAATGCATTGCCAACCGTATTTACCGGTAGACGTAAGCATATTGTCCGTGAACTTAAGGCAGCTCGGATGGCCTGTAAGAAATGCCATGAAATGACTACAACCAAAATCCATCACATATATAGTACAAGAACTACTGCTTTATTAACAGTTGACATCATAATTCCACGCATATTGCTTACGCGACATAAACCTGTCTAAAACATAGCGGTTAAAATGTACCGCAATAAATGACCTGAACGACGTGAAATAACAACACCGAGAAATTTAAAATGACATGTACAACGTGATTACCTGATCTTCCACAATCATGACAGCTAATAAGCTGTTCCGGCTTCATTGTTTTTTTGTTCTGGTTGCAATCACCCAAGCATAAGTCGCAAACCGTGGACACATCGATACTTGGCGACAACACTGAAAAGCACTCATGATGAGCAAACCCGCAAGCAACACAATCCAATTTAAGCATGCTGTAATGGATGCAGCATATTTTCCAAACAGTTGTAATAGCGTCCGCATCTGTTCCGCTATTTAGGGACCAACTTTTATCCAAGGTGATGGTCCTGGGATCTGCCTATCTCCACTCATTCATTTTCGTAAAGATATTGCAACTGATCAGCCACCTTAAAAATTAAGCGGTCTCTGACATCTGGTGGTTTCCAAATTTGAAATGCCTTCAGTTTTTCCGATTTCTTCAAAATACTACGCTTTATTGTGTTACTGCCGAAAAAAAGCCTCATTGGAGAAAGTTTTTATACTTATTAATATATATATAAAAATACTAATTGGACATTTCCGAAAGCAAATGGATAACAACAAATGTGTGTATCACCGAAAACAAGCATTTTTTGATACAGTTATAGTTTGATAAAGTAAACCCGTTTGAATCGTTGTAATGATAAGCTGAGAAAGTTCTGGATGCTACCCGGAGATGACAACTACCCAGATGTTTGTATCCCTCAGCAATAAATAAACTGGTAACCAATAAAGCAAAAGAATCAATCAATACGATGTGCTGGTTGGGGCGTTGTTGACGGACTGACATTATCGGCATGCACATGAGCTCGATGATAGTTTAAACCCGGACGACTTTTATATTTGGCACCACATACTGAAAGAATACATTGATAAATAAATTGGAAAAAGTTTGGAACTGAATCTGTTAAAATCGAAAAATATTTCCAAAATTATTCAGCAAGAATGATGATCTCCGAAATACGACTGTGAACATGTAAGATGTCACTGAATACTAAAATGAAAAGTGAATGTGCAGCAAAAGAAACTTTCCAAAATCCTGAAAAACTTACAATTACATGAAAATGGTTTAGGATCCGGTGTAAATCCCTGCGTGGGCGGTATATTGACTGACAAGGTTGTGGCATTATTTTTGCGCCCACCACGGCTCCCACCTGCAGCACCTCTCCTTTTACGTTTTTTCCTTCCATCTGACCACTCTTCTTCATCTGAAGCCTCGCCAAGGTCTTCCTCGCTTGCTTCCTCCACCTCCATATCCACTCCCGACTCTTTCATGATCTACAAAAACACCATATCGAAGCATCTTAATTAACAATGTTCAACGTTAACATGAAAACTGACTGGTAAAGCAGCTCATAGTCAGCAAACGCAACTAGCTGATATTCATAATTTCTATTTCGCGGTACAAAAAACCTCGCAATACTTGACGCGACACAAGGTCCTTTAAAACGTCTGTACATGCATTAAAATGAATATTGTTGAAAATTAGCTCTTTCCCCCTTTATCACAAATGTCGTGCATAAATTACCGAAATCACAACTTACGTAGACTTTTCTTTTTTCAGTGAAATGATTTTCCAACGAGGAATTTGCCATTGCTGTTAACGATTGAAAATCAGTTGGATCTAAAAAGGGATACTGAGAAAATAAAGTCCCAATAGAACGTATAACTGCTGAAATAATAGAACGCCAAGTACATTTTCCTATTAACCCATCATATCATGGACAGTAATTTGCAATCCTTTCCTGTCAATAATTAACAAAAATTTTTACAAAGAATTATGAAGCAAAAAGTTACATTAAAAAAATTTAAAAAGCAAGAAATTAATGAATGAGAACCTAATAGTTACCCTGGCCGGCTGAACTCGCTTGATTTATCACATCACTTATTGCCGGATTACATTCTAATATATATTTCATTTCGGTTGCATCCGACGTTGGCGCCGATTTTCGTTTTTTCCAACGTCTGCTACCATATGTGCAATACTATCAAAAAATTTGCAGTTAGGATGAATAAAAACACGGAAGAAATGTGTATTACGGAACTCTGAAGTAAAATTAAAACGCGGAAAAAATATTAAATGGTAAAAAAGATTCATATCAATGCATGAGAACCGCGATGAATATGAAGAAATGATATGTGGTGCAAAAATGACACAAAAATGAGTGAACAAGAAAATACCTACTACAATCACTCCTATGACAACGAAAGCAACAATAATTAGAAAAACAACTAAAATCATAACGACACGAATTGCTCCAGCATTGCGGACAGCCGCAACAACAACAAAACAATAATAGCAACTGCAACGACAACGATAACAAAGCAACAACTGATATGTTAGTGGATTAATTCACATTAATACTATTCTTAGCAGCAGTGCAGAATTATAAACGAGGATGAGTAAAGCACCAATTTCCATCAGTTATGTTTAGTCCAAAGAAACATTTTTTTTTTCAAAGCAATTAGTGGACAAAGCAACACTCGTGGGTGCTATTCTTTTCGCTTTTTTCTCTTCCTTTATTTCATTATCAAAGTCTGCCACTCAACAAGAGTTCAAAAATCTTAAATTATAGAACATTTACGAGAATCATTAAATCAAGGAAATATATATATATATATCAAACCTGGGAAGGATTGGACGGTGGATATCGGTTTGACAGTTCGTAAATTGCATGATGTGATGGATGTTGCGCTATACCAGTCTGAGGGTCTAATACAGTGTACCGACCTTTCCGTTCCGTTTCTACCCGACTGTTCCATTTCGAGCAATTCTTCATCATTTCTATATACAACGACTCTGATATCATCTCAACCTCAAAATGACATAATCATATGTTTTATCCTCTTATCTATCCGCAAATAACAACGTACGCCAAGTCTGTCACACAGTATACCCAACCAAAGATCGCCACTAACCACTGCACATTCATCGATTTTCAGCTAACAAATGGACGAGCCATAAATTCTTCTGGACGGTTCGGCCACAAAGCAGTCGTGCGTATACGTGCGTGGCGGGTTGCTGATATTTTGGAACAAAGGAGTGGTGGAGGGGATTGATGGTTACCAGAATTGGTTTGAGATTTCGGCTAGGATCCATTGATTGAGGGTTTTGCCATACTGACACACTTAAAAATATGAATTAAACTTACAATTATAATAAAATCAAATTTAGTTCATTGACCCTTTTCATTCTCAATAAAGATTAGTTTTATTTGTTCCTACTTTCTCACCTTAATTTTTTATGATAAGATATAGTTGTGCTTTTTACTATTCTGAAAATCTGGAGGAAAAACCAACAAATTGCTGCAGATATTATTTATTCTCATAGTAAGGTAATGTTTGATTTGGAGTGGACAGTTAATTGCAGCAGTATTCTATCGCTGTTCTCTCGTCTAAAACAAAATTTAGTCAAACTTATTCATGTTAGCTTTGACATGTACTGTGTTCATAATAAAATCAGTACAGGAAGCAATTTGATTGTTGTAAGTTGCTTTCCTATTGCGACAAATATCTCGAAGATATCCATTCCAAAATTGCTTTCATGTGTCCGCTCTCATCTGAATTTTATCATGTGCTGTATTTAATTTTTTTATCCTTATTAAAGTAAAACGAAATTTTTAGTAGCCATAATAAGAGAATCTCTGTGTAAATATTAATTATTGCTGCAAAAAATCTAAGCGATGAATGTTCCCGGCGGTTTGACCAATAAACTCGTGCAACATTTGATCGCGGACAAAAGTATTAAATACCTGATTCGTCGTTCTATGCAAAATTCATCGATTTATGATGTAAGCTTGGTTACCGTTTGACACTAAACAAATTTATTGCATTGTTCACATGCTGTCATAGTTGTGATGAAAAGAATTTTGTAAATGCTAACTGATGCTGATTCTTCAAATTACTAAATGAAGTGTAGTTATTTACGTTGGAATTTAACTGGTGATATGTATAAGAAAGAATTTACTACTGTATAAATTCACATTAATGTTAATAAATTAATTAGTCATGGATAGGATCTGGTGGAGGCAAAATACTGAACTGTGTAAATGAAAAGATTGAATTACTGGATAACTTTACAGGCTTTTTCTAGGACACTAACATAATTATGCAAAACCTGAATGTTTACTGGTGTGCGTGAGCAAGTACCGTAGGAGGCATTGGACCCGTCATAAGCATACTTTTTTTGAAAAACTCATGCTGCATTGTAAATGAGGCATAAATTCCCACAAGTAGTATTTCCAAGCGCTAAAGAATTCTTCAATTTTAAGACATTGCTAATTTCAGGTCACAAAGCTTTCAAATGACCCTTCAAAAAAGGGAGATAGAAAACCTGAGCAGAATCGGCGTTCTGTTGCTGGATTGGTACCGATTTTTTACTTTTGTATCGCAGCAGCTTCTTCCGTTACAAATTGAAGCCAAGTTTTCTAAGATTAAGTTTTGTTCAAAAAAAGTGACATGTGATTTGTTCACGGCAATGCATTACTACCATCGTGATGATCTGCACATACTTGAGACTTGTGAACACAATTTGAAAGGATGAGGAAGGATTGTTGTAGGCTGCGCCACTACTGGCATTTTCTCTCGGTGTGTGGCAGTTACAGCGCCTGCAATGGAAAACGAATTTATTGAAAAAAATAGAAGAGAGGGTGAAGCAGGAAGTTGTGCCATTTCCAGATGATAAGTAATATTTTAAAAATACTTCGAAAGAATTTTATTTTTTCTATCTTTCTCCGTAGTATTGTTTGT
Source organism: Litomosoides sigmodontis (assembly GCA_963070105.1). Taxonomy (NCBI): domain Eukaryota; kingdom Metazoa; phylum Nematoda; class Chromadorea; order Rhabditida; family Onchocercidae; genus Litomosoides; species Litomosoides sigmodontis. The sequence continues at coordinate 5,030,326 of OY718807.1, read as the reverse complement.
GTCGAATAATTCACTGAAATAGCTAACTCATAAAAAAAATAGCTAATAACCTTGCATGTTTGCACATAGCCTGCATATATGCTTATAATTAAATAACCAATGAACGGAATTGTTAAATTTAGCTTGTCGCTGTTGAATGATCTTGAATATGCAAAGGTGAAGGTGACGGGTGAATTCCTTCATGACCGTGAATTTTATGTTCAGCCAAGACAACGATTTGATGAAGGTAAACCTTATTTGTTCGACTCTCATGCTATGTAAAGAAATGAAATGAAAAAAAAAACGAGATTTTCAGGTAAAAATACGTCGAAAAGTCGACTTTCAGCGAATAATTTTGGGAGCACTGGTGCGCAAGTTATCACTCCATTCAAGCTACATCCATCGGGGTAGATTTATAAATACAAAACAATTTATATAGGATTATATACGATATTATTTGTTCAGTTTGTGGTTACGAGATTTAATAGACATTAAAAGCTGAGTAGGATCCCGTCGCTTTATCAGTTTACTTTCCTTATTGTGGTTATGAGTAATTTTTATCTAGCAATATCATTCTGGTCAATCGCGGATGGGTTCCTCCACAAAAAATTGCTCCCAAAAGTCGAAGTGAAGGGCAAGTGCAAGGACAGGTCACTTTTGATGCAGTAGTTCGTCATAGTGAAAAGGTAAAGTATTTTATTCATCACTGTTCATTGAACTCCATATTTTTTCCTTTCGACACTTTAAACTTTTACTAAGTATGAAAAAGTTTTGAAAAGTTGTCGTAAACGAGATGAAAAACCCATTCTACTCGGTCATTGCTAATATACTTTAATAGGAACGTTTTTCACTTCTTTTGTCTGTCAAGTTATATAAGTGAAGTAAAAGCAGTTATCTTGGTTTTATTACAAACTTTCCAGCTTTCAACTTAAATTGATTCAGAGGCCTTCTTTTATCCGAAAGAATAATCCTGACATGGACCTTTGGCTTTATACGGATATTGAACAAATGGCAGAAAAACACTGCACACTACCAGTTCTTGTTGATGCGTGTTATGGTTCGAAGATTTGAAATTTTAGTAAATACGATATAAAATTTGTAATTTGGAGTCTTTTGTATGAAAAGAGAATTATGTAGCTTAAATAAAGTGAAACATTTGATATTTTGTAAATATTTTCTAAAGTCCTAAACTATGGTTAGCTCATTATTTCAGAATCCAGTATTCAAGGTGGTCCAATTGGAGGTCAGACACGAATAACCCATAGGAATGATCATATGGTCTATGCCTGTTTTTGGTTAGTTCCACATTGTAACTTACTTTGCTCTTTTTAGTAACGCTCCATAAAGTGGATTCTTATTCAGGCTTTCCGTTGGAGCGGCAACTTTATTTGGATGGTTCTTTTAAAAGTTGATGAGTTAAAAGGATAATTTTTACGAGGCCTCTACTATTTCGGGACGAAATCCGAACGCAGTGTAAACACGACGGAAATTTCTATAGGCTTTTTAATTGCCTTGCGAAATAAAATTTATTTCCACTGTTTGGTTTTATGGCCTCGCACATTATCAGTGCGAATTAACGGGGCAGCTAACAAGTTTCAGCTTCTGCTTCTTGTACTGCCGTTTCGTGTTAGAAATAAACGATCCTTATTTTGTTTGGTAAAAGTCTTTGTTTCACTTGATAATAAATTATATAAGAGATGATAAAATTTGTTGCAGTACATATGCCCTTTAAATCGAGATTCTGGAACACCCTGCTTGGAGCTTAACCTAAGTTATACGGAAGCGGAGCGCTCAAATGATTAGGTAAAAACGTAAGAACAGAAAATGAAACAACAAAAAACTGTTGGATAGGGATTAGTGAAAATACTTACTAATAAATTATTAGACACAAAGATAGTGCTCAACTTCTGCATGATCCACTAAAGTCTGGATTTGACTCTTACACTCGAATCTATAATAAGCATGGAGAAAATCCTATGTCTTTAATTTCCGTTATAATTCTTTTTATTACAGTAGAATTGTTGCAATTATTACTGCCTTACGTAGTCGCTTGCATCCGTCAAGGTGCTCTTATTGACGACAACGTATCTTGATTATGCCTACTGATATTTTCGGCATAAAAGCTATGCAAAAAAATAGTGCTTTTATGGGGAGAGCTACAACAAGGGAGTTAATTTTGAAATTGTTCAACGGAAATTAAATTGCGGAAACTTCAATGCTAACTCTTCCGAGGGCATTTTCCGTTAGTTCTGGTTTGGGAAAATTCAATAAAAGAAGGAGAAATATTAACGAGATGGTAAAGAGGACGAAATCCTTCCTCGCATCACTCCCAGTCACAATACCGAATTCGATCAATACGATCGATGTCTTTGCTATCTTTAAGAGGAGATTAATTAAAATAGCCATGGGATGTCTCGAGGTTGGATGTTGCTGGCTGGCTGGATGGATGTCTGACGTCCATATGTTTCATCTTATGCTCCCATCTTCATTGAATTATGCCATTTTTTCAAATATTTATTTATTTAGTCCCATTTCCACAAACGCAATTGATACTAGGAAGAGATGAAAGTGAGCGAAGCGTCGTGTAACTTTCACCCTCTCTTCTTTTAGTACATTTTAATTTTACAATTCCAAGGTGCTGCCCCACCCAAATGATTGCAATGCTATTTGCAAGGGATAAATAACGGACTAGACAGATGTCAGTCAGTAGCTCTCAGTTCCAGCTATTAATATGTGTCCAGCTGTAGTACCATTTTAAATTTCTCTCAACTTACAACCAACTTTTCCTGATCCTTTACCGATGTCCGATGTCCGGATAGCACCTTTTCCGGCTGCAAATTACCTTAAGCGTCTTCAAATCCTTACTGTTTCATATCACATCTTCCATCAGTAATAAACCTTATTAACTTCTCAGTTTAAATTTACAGCGTTAGTTGTGTTAATTTAGCAGACAGAGCTGTAATTCTTCTTGCACTTTTTTCTTCCATCGAGACACCTGGAAGAGTTCCTTGAAAAATGCACGAACTTTATAAGTTACAATAAGTATTGAGGAAGAAAAAAAAGATAACAACATATAAACTTCAAAGCACTTCCTTTTCTCTTCTACCATTGCACAACAGCGTAAGCGTAACGAATGACCTTGCACTCTAATTTCGAACCTTATCCATTAAAAATTGACAATTTTGCATTGAATTCCAGTAAGGTTTAAACTGAGAGGATGACATTTGTGTATTACTAATTTTAGTGATCTCGCATCACAACACATTCACGAAATTCATTCACGAAAACACGTCACACTCCTCCAATTGAAAATATGAATATTTTTGCCATGCATTTAAGTGCTGCTATCAATGACGACGGTAAATGTTAATCTCCCGGATAGCTTAAAAAAGATCAATCAGTGGGATTGGCCACTTAATAAGAACGATGGCATGGTACAGGTTGTCAACACCGATGAAAAATTTGAAGCGGTTCTTGAAGCTGTCTATTTTCAACCGAAGGAGATCGAAGTTAGTCCCTCTTTTGCAGCTTTTGAGCTTCATCCAGAAATTTCCACATAAATTCAACGTTGAACTTCCTTGCACATAATGTTAGAAAAACACCCAATCGTTACATGTTTAGGTTAAAGTGATTGGTGATCAGTTAGTTGTCCGGTGTTTGCGAGAACCAAAAGAAGGACAATTCGGTGAGATAAGACGTGAAATCAGCCGAAGCTACAATCTTCCCCCGGACGTCGAAACCAAAACACTGAAATCAAGACTTACAACGAAAGGTCATCTTGTCATCACAGCTGCTAAGAAGAAATAAAACTTCCACATCCTCTCAGCATCAATTTAACCTTGTAAAAAGAGGAACTTCTGCAATTAAAATGCCGCTTTTTAATGAGAATTCCCCAGGTATGTAGATGGTAATAATGCTACCTCTCGCAAGAACACCAGTTGTCACCTTCTTTCACCTACAAAATGCATTTCATACATATGAAAATACTTGGGTAGCATTCCCTTCTTAAATGCAACTATTGAACTCAGTTTTGTATTCCTTCTGGTTTCGCCCCGAAAAAAGCTTATTGTCTTTCAAACTTTTCTATGCAAATCCTTTTCAAATAAATCACTCAAAATACCAATTGCTGAAAGCATGCATCTATGTGTTACGCTTGCGTGTGCTCGTGACGATCTCTCACATTTTCATCTTTCAAGTGCATCTAAATCTAAACTTTTTATTGAAACCACAGAATGATCTTGAGGAGCGATATGATAGTATTAATTAATAATTGTAAGTGAAGTAGTGATGGAGATTCAGCAAAAAGAAAATCAAATCAGGTAATGTCGAAAAAGTTGGTGTCAAGCGTGGAACACTTTGAAAAAACTGTCCACTCCGGCTAAATTACGAGAGTCGCACTATATAATCCGTCAAAATAGTCTTAATCACTCAGTCATCTAAAAGATATTTCAATCTGAAAGTACCATTTGGACTGTTGTGAACTACCCACATCTCTCTATCATCCAATCCACACTCTCATTTTAAAAGATACATGGTGAGTTCAATAATCTATTCGAGAATATTCATCTGACGAATTTCACAGGCCATCTTTCCTAAGAAAATTTTAATGCTAAATTGCAGTAAATAAATAAATTTGACACATGAAATACACACTTTCAGCTCCATAAATGTTAGCAAAAGAGAGAATACACATCCGCAAGTAAGGAATAAATGAGCTTGACAAATTACCGTAAGTGATAGTTATTGCACAAATTGGGTAAGATAAATAGTGAAAATCTTAGACAGAAACTAAACAGGTCGAAGCAACAAGTAGTGAAGAATACCGATTCAGCAAGTCAGAAGGTTGAAGGTCAGTTGAAAGTGAGAAAAAAAAAACAAGGACTAATCAGAATGTTTCGGCAATGTCCAGATGGAACTGACAAGATGACCATATCTTTGAACCATTTTTATCAATTCCACCACTCTTCTCATCACCGCCATCCTGACTGCTAACGGCAAAACCTTCCTGAATATAAACAGTCAAATATTTCCCTCAACGCATTACGTGAAGCTTAACATCAATTATTGCATCACAGAAAACACTTCTCCAGCTCATAACAAACTTATCACTTTCGCAGAAACTCTGTTAAAAAATTTTTGAGAGGAAGAGATAGAGAGAGAAATTCGTCGTAAAATATTCACACAGGAATGAATTCTCGAAATGTCGCGAATGTCTCTTTGAGAGAGTGCGGCTCGAACCCAAATTGATCCTTTTAATTATCGTGCGAACAGTTGTTCTTTTCTTTGCTTTTTCAATTCCAAGTGCAATTCGCTTATTGGTCGACACTACTAATTTTTGTTTAATTTTGCAAGGGCTAACGATTTCGTACGGTAGCTGGGGACTTGAGGTTGAAGGTTGAAGTTGGAAGCTTAATTTTTCTTGCGTTCTCAGTACTGCCGAGGGCTGAAAGGTGAAGTTGGCAACTTAATCTCGTCCTTTTAATTTGCTCTTCTTTTTACCAATTCGTTTCGCGATGTTCTATTTTACCTAAGGAGGCTCTGCTGGAACGCCTTCCCATCGTCGAGTATTGTTTTTGTGTGTTTTGTAGTCATTTCAATGGTGGTAAATGTGTATTCGACGTCGGCTACGGTGGAGCAGTGTTCCCGAAATGAGCTTTTAGCGTTCGTCAACAATTTTCTGCGGGTATGACTGTTTTTGCCGAGAAATTTTGAACACTTTTTTGTTGACGAACTCTCTGAGTGCTACATAACACATATTTCAACTGTTCAGCGAGCAGCAGCAACGGGAGTATTTGGGAAGGCTTAATAGTCCATACTGTAGCCTTCCTTTGGCGGGTGTAGTCGTATTCGGCAGTGGATGAGATCCTGAGAGAATATTGATCGTGAAGGAACGTAAAACTGCATATTCCTGCAAGCACTTATCGAAATATTATGAAATCGTGGGTGTTAGAGTGGGAATGCTGAAGATACATTATTTGTTTTTAGGAAGACTTTTACATGGCTGAATGTGTAGAATGACATGATTAGTAGTTTTCCGATTCTCAGTTTTCTTTCTTTGCAGTCGAATTTTACGCGTATTGAGGAGATGGCTTCTGGTGCTGCTTATTGTCAGTTAACGGAACTTCTTTTCCCAGGAAAAATCTCTTTGAAAAAAATAAAGTGGAATTCACGAAATGAAACTGATTGGATTGCTAATTGGCACACACTGCAAACAGCTTGGAAGGACCTTGGAGTAAAGAAGGTAAGTATAAAGCGAAAGAAACCAAGTGGAAATAAGAAAAAAATGAAGTGAAGGAAGATTTACCGTTACCACCAACACTTCACGTCGTTACTAGGCACACTGAGATAAAACACTTTAATATTTTAAAATTCCAGCGAATTAGCACTTCTCTTAATTTATTTGTTATGTTGCTTAATTTTCGATATTCCTCTTTTTCAAATGAATTTAGGGAGTACCAGTGGAACGTTTACTTCGATCTAAATTCCAGGACAATTTCGAATTTTTGCAGTGGTTTAAGAAATTTTTTGACGCAAATTATGATGGTCGCCTGTATGATGCACTGAGGGCTAGGAATGGCGAAGTTTGTAGATCTGATTTTCTCACCTATTTTTTTCCGGTATTTTATAGTATAGCTAATGCATTGTTGTGAACATTATTCATATGTGCACAAATTTAGTTGTTTTTACATCTTTGCTCTGTTTATAGATTTAATGTTGCAGCCACTTCCTGCAAGCTGGACTATATCATCCAGATCCGTTAGATCGAAAGCTCCTACAGTTGTCCGAACTAATTCTATCACCGCGACGCCAAGAAGTAGTATTTTCATTTGTTATGTTGAATTTAGCAATATTGAATATTTTTATGTAATGGATATTTCCACGTATTTCTTAGTTTTCTATTTTTGATACACTTTGTATGAAAGTTCCAGTGCTTCTTTTCAGGAGATCCATGTAACGCTGCTGGTCGAAGCACTGCAACTAGAAACAGTCACATTTCAAATGCCGTAATTATGCAGCGTGAGTACGAGCTCATGGTACCAATTTTTGATTTTACTTACCCTACCGGAATGAAAACTTTAACGAATACCGTGTTGTCAGTGTGAATATAACTTGAATTACCCGTTTAAAAGCTGTACGAAAGATATTTTCAGATTCGGCAATTAAATGAAGATTTGATAGAATATATCAAACAACGAGATTTTTACTACGACAAGCTTCGAAAAGTCGAAGTGCTTTGTCAGGAAATGGAAAACAGTCCTACAGTTCCTCGAGAAGAAATCATCAAAATTTTGAACGAGAGTGAGGTGGTTACTTTTCTTGATCTTGCAACTCGTTGTAAGTCTTCAGTCCGGTATCGTAAGTAAAATCAAAAATTGGCTAAATGTACAGGTTCTTATGAAGTCCTAAACGCATAAAAAACAGTCAATATATCGTTTCTTTTTTCATTTCTCTTACTTTTAACAGAGTTTCTGCGAAAGTGATAAGTTTGTTATGAGCTGGAGAAGTGTTTTCTGTGATGCAATAATTGATGTTAAGCTTCACGTAATGCGTTGAGGGAAATATTTGACTGTTTATATTCAGGAAGGTTTTGCCGTTAGCAGTCAGGATGGCGGTGATGAGAAGAGTGGTGGAATTGATAAAAATGGTTCAAAGATATGGTCATCTTGTCAGTTCCATCTGGACATTGCCGAAACATTCTGATTAGTCCTTGTTTTTTTTTTCTCACTTTCAACTGACCTTCAACCTTCTGACTTGCTGAATCGGTATTCTTCACTACTTGTTGCTTCGACCTGTTTAGTTTCTGTCTAAGATTTTCACTATTTATCTTACCCAATTTGTGCAATAACTATCACTTACGGTAATTTGTCAAGCTCATTTATTCCTTACTTGCGGATGTGTATTCTCTCTTTTGCTAACATTTATGGAGCTGAAAGTGTGTATTTCATGTGTCAAATTTATTTATTTACTGCAATTTAGCATTAAAATTTTCTTAGGAAAGATGGCCTGTGAAATTCGTCAGATGAATATTCTCGAATAGATTATTGAACTCACCATGTATCTTTTAAAATGAGAGTGTGGATTGGATGATAGAGAGATGTGGGTAGTTCACAACAGTCCAAATGGTACTTTCAGATTGAAATATCTTTTAGATGACTGAGTGATTAAGACTATTTTGACGGATTATATAGTGCGACTCTCGTAATTTAGCCGGAGTGGACAGTTTTTTCAAAGTGTTCCACGCTTGACACCAACTTTTTCGACATTACCTGATTTGATTTTCTTTTTGCTGAATCTCCATCACTACTTCACTTACAATTATTAATTAATACTATCATATCGCTCCTCAAGATCATTCTGTGGTTTCAATAAAAAGTTTAGATTTAGATGCACTTGAAAGATGAAAATGTGAGAGATCGTCACGAGCACACGCAAGCGTAACACATAGATGCATGCTTTCAGCAATTGGTATTTTGAGTGATTTATTTGAAAAGGATTTGCATAGAAAAGTTTGAAAGACAATAAGCTTTTTTCGGGGCGAAACCAGAAGGAATACAAAACTGAGTTCAATAGTTGCATTTAAGAAGGGAATGCTACCCAAGTATTTTCATATGTATGAAATGCATTTTGTAGGTGAAAGAAGGTGACAACTGGTGTTCTTGCGAGAGGTAGCATTATTACCATCTACATACCTGGGGAATTCTCATTAAAAAGCGGCATTTTAATTGCAGAAGTTCCTCTTTTTACAAGGTTAAATTGATGCTGAGAGGATGTGGAAGTTTTATTTCTTCTTAGCAGCTGTGATGACAAGATGACCTTTCGTTGTAAGTCTTGATTTCAGTGTTTTGGTTTCGACGTCCGGGGGAAGATTGTAGCTTCGGCTGATTTCACGTCTTATCTCACCGAATTGTCCTTCTTTTGGTTCTCGCAAACACCGGACAACTAACTGATCACCAATCACTTTAACCTAAACATGTAACGATTGGGTGTTTTTTTAACATTATGTGCAAGGAAGTTCAACGTTGAATTTATGTGGAAATTTCTGGATGAAGCTCAAAAGCTGCAAAAGAGGGACTAACTTCGATCTCCTTCGGTTGAAAATAGACAGCTTCAAGAACCGCTTCAAATTTTTCATCGGTGTTGACAACCTGTACCATGCCATCGTTCTTATTAAGTGGCCAATCCCACTGATTGATCTTTTTTAAGCTATCCGGGAGATTAACATTTACCGTCGTCATTGATAGCAGCACTTAAATGCATGGCAAAAATATTCATATTTTCAATTGGAGGAGTGTGACGTGTTTTCGTGAATGAATTTCGTGAATGTGTTGTGATGCGAGATCACTAAAATTAGTAATACACAAATGTCATCCTCTCAGTTTAAACCTTACTGGAATTCAATGCAAAATTGTCAATTTTTAATGGATAAGGTTCGAAATTAGAGTGCAAGGTCATTCGTTACGCTTACGCTGTTGTGCAATGGTAGAAGAGAAAAGGAAGTGCTTTGAAGTTTATATGTTGTTATCTTTTTTTTCTTCCTCAATACTTATTGTAACTTATAAAGTTCGTGCATTTTTCAAGGAACTCTTCCAGGTGTCTCGATGGAAGAAAAAAGTGCAAGAAGAATTACAGCTCTGTCTGCTAAATTAACACAACTAACGCTGTAAATTTAAACTGAGAAGTTAATAAGGTTTATTACTGATGGAAGATGTGATATGAAACAGTAAGGATTTGAAGACGCTTAAGGTAATTTGCAGCCGGAAAAGGTGCTATCCGGACATCGGACATCGGTAAAGGATCAGGAAAAGTTGGTTGTAAGTTGAGAGAAATTTAAAATGGTACTACAGCTGGACACATATTAATAGCTGGAACTGAGAGCTACTGACTGACATCTGTCTAGTCCGTTATTTATCCCTTGCAAATAGCATTGCAATCATTTGGGTGGGGCAGCACCTTGGAATTGTAAAATTAAAATGTACTAAAAGAAGAGAGGGTGAAAGTTACACGACGCTTCGCTCACTTTCATCTCTTCCTAGTATCAATTGCGTTTGTGGAAATGGGACTAAATAAATAAATATTTGAAAAAATGGCATAATTCAATGAAGATGGGAGCATAAGATGAAACATATGGACGTCAGACATCCATCCAGCCAGCCAGCAACATCCAACCTCGAGACATCCCATGGCTATTTTAATTAATCTCCTCTTAAAGATAGCAAAGACATCGATCGTATTGATCGAATTCGGTATTGTGACTGGGAGTGATGCGAGGAAGGATTTCGTCCTCTTTACCATCTCGTTAATATTTCTCCTTCTTTTATTGAATTTTCCCAAACCAGAACTAACGGAAAATGCCCTCGGAAGAGTTAGCATTGAAGTTTCCGCAATTTAATTTCCGTTGAACAATTTCAAAATTAACTCCCTTGTTGTAGCTCTCCCCATAAAAGCACTATTTTTTTGCATAGCTTTTATGCCGAAAATATCAGTAGCAGTTTGTGATAGAAGCGTTATTATTATGTCTGATGATACTTTTGCTTTAGAAAGTAGCTTACGTGAATCTCTTTACATTATATTCCTTGCGACTGCTGTAATTAAGCGTTTAGGAATATTCAAATATTTAAGGTTAATTTTTTTTCTATCTGAAGTAAGCTCACAGTGAGGGAGAAAATCAAATATCGCTGTTAATTATTAATTTTTCTGGAAGCGTTGTTTTAATTACTTATTGAATTTCAGTGTGCCAGATGCGTGAGTTAGAATAAACGGTTGTAATGGAATTGAAATTGCTTAAAATAGATAATATTAGAAAATATTGTACAGCAATTCTTGACATTTCTAATCTTTTTTTTGTGAACCTATCAGGCAGGAACTACAGCCTTTCTCGTATCGTGCGAATAGAATTTCGGTGAAATTTAATTTGCATAATGATGAAATTAGTGCAGTGAAATAAGGCTAATATAATTCGTGTGAGATGATAAATTAGTAAAGAGTGAACTAATTCTTTCATTTTTCTCAAGATAATAGTGAGAACCGTAAAATTTTATTTGTTGAAATTTGTTGCGCAGTTAACGTGATGGATTGATTTCCGATAAAAGTTTTATTCATTGGGAATAATTTCGACGATTGCGCGTGCATACGTTGTAATGCATCGGATGGATGCGTTGTAACATTCAAATTTAAACCTATTTCATGAAATTTTCGAAAACTTAACAAATTTTTACTTTTAATCGATTGTTTTATTTTCTTCTCTCTCCCAGCTAACCCAAAATGAGCTTTGTGTTAAGAGCACTTTGTAAATTTATTGCTTTTTCATAGACAGATAGATAGGTTGTTGTAATATTTGTTGCTTAATTACAAAGTTCTCTGCGTGTGTGTGGGAAAGTATCCCTCTCTGCGTCGCAACAAATGACAACTTCCCACTGTTTATTTCATCGTTTCATATGAATACGTGCTAATGCAAGATGTATTTTCTAAATAATATAATATTTGAAAATAACACATTCCGTCGACATTAATTAAATATTCGAAACAGCGAGGAGCTGAGCGTGCGATCGGCGTTGATCGCTCATCTCGTCAGTAATACTTTGCAACACTTCAAATAATAAATAATTGAACAGACGACTGCTACTACCATTGCAACATTTCATTTGTGCTTCGAGAAAAGAAAACATAAATTGCGAGCCAACGAAGGAGACATTTGCGCCGCTTCGTGATTAATTCAAAAAACATGAGGTTACATAATGCAAATGCAGCATTTTCACGCACAAAGTTAACTTTAACTACCTCCTTTACTCTTTGGCAGGAACAAATGAGCATTCTTTTCGTTCGCAGTTTTATCTAGTAAAGCATTATTTTAGCAGCTAGTTTCTCATTGATATATGCAATTAGGATTGAAAATTATACTTTCAATTCGAAATGGGAGCTCTAGCAGGCTGGACGTTGCTCACGAAGGACCGGACACTGTTTAATGAAATACCCAAGGTAGACTGAATTCAACGGTTAATTCTTTCAGTCTTCCAATGATTAATTCTATCGTCCCGCAATGATTGCTGAGGTTAACCTACCTGCTCACCTAGAAATACGTGTGCACGCACACGCACACCTATTTGTTCATTTTCCATCCAAATTGGTCCACAGTTGAGTAATATGAGAAAATGACAGTGCAACGAACTCTAATTACGGCATTTAAGTGGAAGGTGTAATTTAAGTAGATAAGTGGAACAGTCCGTTTCATTTTCTTTTCTAGAAAAAGCATGCGGAAAGAGAGGAAATATGAAAATTGCAGTCTTCGTTGCTTCTTCACTCGTTCTGTCCCGACAATTGCTTCCAAGTCCGAAATTAAAATGAAACGTACTCAGACGGATGCTTTACTCGTACCTCGCACCAGCAAACTGCTATTACTGTTGCAGTAAACCGACATTCAGTTCCTACATTTGTTTTGCGGTTTATTCAACAAATAAAAAGGATTAATGTCAAAGGAACTCTTCAGTGAGGCAATAAATCATTGAATCTGGTTTTTGACGTCTGTATAAAACGTGATTTGCGTCCTACGTCCTGTAATTAAACTTTGGTACGTGCGGTTAATGATAATACAAAGATTTATTAACCATTAATTATGCAGTACATAAAAGTAAGCATTCCATTTTCAAAAAATGTAGATATTTTGAAGAAATTAATTGAACGGCCAATTGATTACTAAAATAGCATACTTTTTATGAATGTTGTGGAATAAGTAGCTGAATGAGTTCTATCGGAAATGGAAATATTATTGTTGAATTCTTCTCGCTACTGAAACACACATTTTACTTAAAAATCAAAAAAGTGAGTTTTTTTCTGTGTTTGCCGAAATCAGACGCATAGTCCAACTAAGCCTCTTTTTCTGTTTCGTTGCATTTCAACTTATTTCGTATCATTTTATATTGAAGTGATTTGGAGTGGAATTAGGGTTTGGGTGCCTTGTGGTTCTACAAGAAGCCAAACAGCTCTGTAACTGAGAAACAAACCTGAAAGAACTGAGCGTTTGAAGATACCGCAACTGAATTGCGCATGGTGATTCGGCGATAATGTTTGCAGCTTCATTAAGCGATGCAGAAGCTTTCATCTCACCCTCTGCCGCTATTACCTTCAAAGATAATAATCTAAATAATTACTTGAAGGGCTTCTTTCACTACTGCATCACTGAATCTGATACTTTGATACCAAAACTCTCAATTGACCAAACTTAAGTGGTCAAATTGAAGGGGCATTTATGTGAAGATAAGGTGAATTCACAACGACGATTTATTTACAGTGAATTTACACGGTTAACACTTTTCTAATTTAGTCGTTTTTACTCATGTACCTTAGCACGTGCTTCACGTGCAGCTTCAGCTTCAGCGGCCATAACACGTTGTAACTCCACAGGTAGGCGAACATCTTTCACTTCCACTCGTTCCACTCGCACACCCCAGGGACCAGTTGCTTCATCAAGAGTATTCTGAAGAAACACTTCAGTTAACTTTATAACTACAGATACGCAATATGAGTTTGCTAGATATTTTAGAATGGTTTAAATAATTCTAATTATTTTCAAATCTTTCACGGAAAATTCAATTATCGAAACAAAGCAGTATGTCAAGCGCAAACTGCTTTGTTTCAGATTGCTAAATTTCAGTATTCAATAATTGTATGGTACATTCGTACGTGAACACGTAACTTACTTGCATTTGCATTGAGATGGCTTCCCGATCGCTGAGCATTTCAGCCAGCGTCTTTGTTCCCAGTATATTCCTAAGCGTCGTTTGCGCTAACAATTTCGTCGAACGACTAGCATCTTCGACATTCGTTACAGACACAGTTGCATTTGAAATACGAAAATACACCACTGCGTCTACAGCTACTGTTACCGAATCGCACGATAAAATCTAAATTTTTATTATTGAAAAGAGTTAATCGAAAATTAATTTCTTTCAAAAAGTTGCAAAATTATCGGTTTTCAATTGAAGGATAGATGGTACTCACTAATTGACGTGCACAAGTTATTACGGTGTACATATATTGAAAAGTCCTAATTACAGTCTAATTAACATATACTACTAATTTTACTTTATCGTTGACGCAGTGTGTGATGGTGGCGCAATTATTGCAATATAATTAAGTGCAAAAGCGAATATCATGCATAAATTAAGTAAGTAATAGTAATTAGACCTCTTGCGGTGGCACGTCAAACGATACAACACGCAAATCCACCTTCCTGTAGGAATCAATGCATGGCAAAATAAAAAACAAGCCTGTAATAAGCACATATAAACTTTATGAAACCTTTTCAGCATAAATTCATGACGTGAAACCTTTCCAGAAAAAAACAGTACCAGGTCCGCGAGCTTTACCGGTCATTAACCGTCCCAATCGAAATATCACTACCCTTTCATATTCTTTTACGACCTAAAATAATATGACAAAATATTATCAGTGGCAGAATTCTCTCTCTCTTTCTCTTTTTATATTTTCTCATTTCATCCTATTCCTTCTTTTCGAAATTTCATTAAATTCATAAAAAAAGTTAATAGATAGGAAAAAGGTTCAACTGAAAGAAGCGAGCAATGAAATAGAAAAACCTTAATACAAGCGCATGCGGAAAAGGGCAGCGTCAACAAGACAAGGAAGTATGCGAAAATTATCAATATCCAGCCACATATACCAAGTTCAAGCTTGATAATAGCTGAAATCATTTACTTACATTCGAATTAGAATTTGAACTAATAAACTTCCGATGCAACATGTCATTAAGGTTATAAAATTTTTGTTCACAGTGGCAGTATAGTTAAGCACATCTGTTACATTTATAGTTGTATATTTAAAAAGATGTGATTGTAATAAATTGAATTTACATATTTTCAACTGCGTTCTTCTCTTAATGCTCTCTATGAGAGGCAAGAAGTGAATAAATCTGTTCCACTTGATAACGAACTAAGACGTTTTCAGTAATTGCTCACTGATCATAACAGCAAAGATGGATGAGCAAAATTTTTAAATCGTACGCGCTCAAACAATGAATGAATAATTGAGGAGATAGTAGAGAGATAAGCACCATTCGATGCTTTTAGCTTACGTTCGACTGCCAATGATAAGCGCTTAGGTCGAGGAGTATTTGCTTCGCGATGCCGAAGCGACATATGATGTTGAAGCATTGGATTTTCTTGAAGTCCTTCAGAAGGCAAAATACACTGTCACGCGAACTTCACGTATCTTCCAAATCTCTCATCATTTCACTCCCTCAGAAGTCGGGAAGTAGCGTGCAGGAGAAAATGCAATCGTACGATTAATCCCTGCAACTCATTTCACCTTTAGAAGGAGTAAAACATCACGCAGCATCCTTCGCTTCAGTTGTGCAGAAATTGCTTGTCCACGTGAGAAGTGGAAAAGCAAACTTCCACACTACCTTCTACGTAAACGACTATTTCCTTTAGAAATGGGAAATTAGAAGTAAGAAGTGCTTTAGAGGGATCAAATTGATAAAATATTAAAAGTTCAGCGGTTTGTTTACACCACAGCATGTCGCATTCATGAAAGCACTGAAATCATTCATTACTAATTGCCATACGCTCCAATTTCGTTTTCATTTAAACTGTCTTAATTCGTACCTATCACGAAGTATATTTTTTTCCTTTCTCAACGAAATCTCTCTTCTTACTAAAGAACATTCACGTAATGCGGAAATTTTCTCGTGTAAGAAAAAAGAACGCCAGATAATTTATGTTAATTTATAAAGAGATACGCTTAATTAATTATCGCAAAATTGTTAAATCGGTGATATGTGAAGGATAATAATATGTACTATTTTAGCAGTTTGACACATATTAAATCTAATTAGCATAAATCTAATAACAGCCGCCACATAGTTATGATTACATGAAAGGACACATTAAATGCTCTTAGTTTGATTACGCTAATTACACTAAACGACAAGCACAACTAATTGAGAGTTCAAGTAATAGTAGTAGTATTAATAAGAAAAAAAAATGAGTGGCAAATTGTCTCATGAGAGTTACCATCGATCTCATAGCATCCGTTTTAAATTTCATTTATGCTTTTCGTTTGTGACGACATTATTTTCAGTGACAAATTACACCGTATAATGCAGTGACAGATCGAGTTCGTTCTCACCGACAAAATTAGGTGGGATGGATTGAAATTGGAGGAGGAAGAATGATGGTAATGATGATGGTTTGAGAAGAGATTTGAGGAAAAGGATTTAAGTAGAAATGAAACGAGAAATTTCAGGTGAGTAGTTTTTGTTTGTTTGTTGAAATCTATTTGTTTACACCATTTACCTTACTCTCACTTCGTTTAGGTCTTCTCAATTTTAACTTGTAATTTTATAGTTATTTTCAGGAGCGACTGATTCCAACCGTCATTAGCCTATTCTCATTAATCATTTATCAGTTTATTCATCCCATGTGATTTGCACAAAATTTTTACAAACAATTTACTATTGCCACTTCCTTCTCAAGTATCTCTTACTGTAGAAACTTGGCAACACGATGCTTTCATACGAATAAATTTTGAAAATTTGAATAGCTTAGTAATTTGCTGGAATTACCGCTATTATTTTGAGCGCTATTCTTTTAATTTTAAACGGTTGCAAAAAGCGCACATAAGTACACACTGCTAACTGTCTGAAAAATGGAAGAGAGGAATTGAATATCTTGACTGTGCAGGTCAGTGGCAATCTAAAAATCCGCATCGAATCTACCTTCCTGTGATTGCAATGGGACGTCATCAACTGAAAGTGCCAGGTTAACGTATGCTGTGATAAATCATTTTGTAAGAAAAGACGGAACGGAAGAAAAAAGAAACTTCGCATAAATTCATCTTCTCTATGCAGAGAAAGAGAGAGAGGAGAAGGAGATGGAGCGAATGGAAGATTGAGGAAGGAATAAATGTAATTTTGAAATTGAATATAATTGTTTTCATTTCACTCATAATAAATTCTCATGACAAATCTCTCTCAAACATCTACTCCTTTTTCCTTTTGTTTTGTTTTCGTCACGTCTTTTGATTGATCGCATTGTTTGCAAACTTCTTGTCATTTGAAAGTTTAATTCTTTTCTCTCTCCCTCTCTGCTTCTCTCAGAAAAAGAAAAGGTATCTTTTGATGTTACAATTTCGATGAAGTAATGTGAGGGGACGAGAAATCGTATGTTCAATAAAATAGCTTTTTTTGGTGAAAAATGCAAGAAAAAGTTAACTGAGAATGTAATTTAGGAATTTGTTTATTAAATTTTAAATTATGTGACGAGTTATCCTCGCCTGAATCTGCCTAATAATCTTTGGCACAGAGAGGGAAAGAGAGTGTGAAAGAAAGAATGAGACGGACATACATAGAGTAAGACCGTTCTTTGATGAATTTCAAACCGACGAGTTTTTTTCCTTTTCGAAAAGGGAGAAGAACGGTCAGATGGATTCGGATGTTTGGGTGGAAGAAATTAAAATATTATGTGAAATGGAAGGATGAAATTTCCTCAAATTATCTGTCAAATCAATTCGACACATTTTACAACATCATCATCCGTCATAACAAGAGTCTCAAGAAACACAGCATTAGATGAAAAATGCCAAGTTAATTTTAAGTATTTTAAAGCTAAACAACTGCGCGTGCTTCTACCTACATGTATACGTGTGGGTGTACATGTGTACGTTTTTATACATATACATATACATATACATATATATATATATATATATATATATAGATAGATAGATAGATAGATAGATAGATAGATAGATAGATAGATAGATAGATAGATAGATAGATAGATAGATAGATAGATAGATAGATAGATAGATAGATAGATAGATAGATAGATAGATAGATAGATAGATAGATAGATAGATAGATAGATAGATAGATAGATAGATAGATAGATAGATAGATAGGTATATGCACGAACCGCTTGTGGCAAATTGTTTGTAGCAAATATACTGACAATTAACATCGAAAGATAAGGAAGGATGAAAAATAAATGATGAATGTTTTTCCAAATATTTTCTGCAGGTAAAGATGGTAAATTACTTGCCTTAGCTTTATCTCTACTTATCTCTGAACAAAGAACATTCCATTAAATGACGCAGTTCACGTTTCGAGAATACTAGCGATCGGGGATCTTACGTTTATCCGATCATCTTTTACAGTAATGTACAAATGAGTCCTTGACATTGTCAAATCAGAGTAACTGTAGTGGACAAAAAAGGTTGGCAAAATAAGAAATTTTAATTTCACTTCAGTTTCAGCAGCAGTCGCTTCGATGCTGCAAAAAAAACTTTTTTAAATAAAGCAAATTGAAATATCACCTTTCATCTTCTCACTTCATTATTTGTCTATTCTATCTCCCTTAACAAAGTTAGCTTAGTCCACATTTTCGACGTAAATTAAGCCACCTGTTGATTACCAACACATTCCTCCTTGTGTACAACAGTTCTTCAACGGTGAAGCATAATGGTTCGACGCCACAAACGACCTTTCCGCTCGAATGCGCTGAAAAGAAAACATTTTGGAAATTACAGCTAAACCGTTATTTGAAGATAATTTTAGAACGCTGAAGTTAAATTTAGTTCGTTTCGTTTAGTCGCACGCATTTCCTTCCCACTAATTAAACGCCGATGAAGGAAGGAACTTCTTGATTAAGCACTTTCAAATATAAATTGATTTATTTTCATAATTCATTAATGTAATTATAGGAAATTTATCAAATTACTGGCATTTCACTGCTTCCAATGAGGAAATGATTGTAAAATGAAATATTTCGATTACTTAAAAAATAAACGATCGGAGTGCAGCATACGGAGTTTCTCAATTCCTTCAAATTCGGAGAAATTGCTAGGACATTGTTCGTGCTTTCATTCATTTATAGCAAAACAGTGAAATCATGTCCCGGTAAACTTGAATGTGACGAGTATTACAGCAATTTTTTGTTGTACATATGGGAAGAAGCTGTGCTTATTAAATTAGCTATGCTAATTGCTCATCTCAATTTTATCAATCGAATTATTAATTGATCAAGTGATGTGTTAGGTGTCATTTGAATCAATGGGTCAGTGCCTTTTACTAACATTATCAAATCTTGCCTCAGTATCAGAGAACAAATACTGTGAACGAAAATAATTAAAATGTGAAAGTCACTTAATCCTTGAGGCACTTCAATTCTAATCCCACTATTTTAAAAATCTAAGTTACCACTGAGAAGAAGCCTTAAGTCTGTAGAAGGAGGAAAAAAGGAGGAAGGACAAGGAGCAAAATAAAATGATTAGTTAAATGTTTCTCTCTCTCCCACTCTCCCTCTTTCTCTCTGTGTTTGTGTATCCATAGGAAAAGCTTGGATGTAGAATTAAAAGATGCATTATCGACACTGCAAGCTGTTACTTAGTTACCATCGAAACGGACGAAATAATTTCGGTTTTTTAGGGCATTCTTTCCTTCCTCTCTCTCCCTTCCTTCCTTCCTGTCAAGCAAAAAATCATTTGTAATGAATTTAATTTTTTCAGTGCTTATCGTTTTAAAGCACATCTATGAATTCCCCACTTGATGATAATCATCAACCAACAGATCATTTGATGTCATGTACTTTGGAATTAGCTGAAACCAACATCCAATCATTTATTGTTTCTTTTCCTTTTATCTCAACGATATATTTTTTTAATTTCTTTTCTTTGTTCAAGTAAATGAGATATTGTGTTGCTGAAATGAAAAATTTCTCTTGCAATACGAATAAGGAGCAAAGCAATGAAATTACATGTTTTAAGATGTGTTTTTTAAACGAACTAATCTATTCTCCTCATTCTCCTCGACCTTTTCACCTTGTAGGACTAAGAAAGTAAGAAATGAAGTACAAAAAAACCTGACGAAATTGGATAATCCTGTAAAGCAGTTAATTCTACAACAACAAGGACTTTTTTATCGTATTTCTATCATAGATAGATTGTCTCTCTCTCTCTCTCTCTCTGACCCTCTTTCTCTCTCTCGTCCCTTTGAAGAAAAAAATAGGTATGTTAAATGTGAGGGAAATGAAAAAATGTGAGGGAAATGACTGCCGTTAGGCTTATTCGTGCTTTCTTTCATTCACTGCTAACTAGGGCCCTTAAGCTAACTATTAATTTTCTAACTTCAGTATTTTTTAATCAACAGCTTCAATCCAATCGAAATTCCATTAATTAAGGCAATAAAAAGATTTTTTCCCTTTTCTTCTCATTAACAAAAAAAAGTAGCGAACATTTTGATGGATTTAGTAAATGATGGGAAGTACGAATCTCTCGCACACAAACACTCTACATTAAAATTCGCTCATAAATTAAACAAGAAATGTTTGGATTTCAGCTAAATTTATGAATTTTAATTGTGTTCTACATAACTCTAATTAGAGAGCATTACTTTAAGAAATGTGACGGAGGCTTCATTAGTAATAGCAATAATTCGTTGTGAAGTGAAATGTAAATGGAGCTACAAATTCTCGACGCTGCTGCCAGGTGTGAAAACCAAGTTTTGATGAATTAAATTTAAAAGAAGTTAAACAAAAAAAAATCACAATTTGAAACATAAGAATTACAATGAAAGGTGTAAATCGTAGGAAACAAAATGAATGTCCAACTGTGCTACCAGTTAAAGCTCTTCGTATGATTTATAACATCAAAATGTCGGATGATGTCTTTCGTGCTGAGATTTTAAAGTCTCAGAATTGGAAATATATCTCGGTGTATGGCATTCTTACAACTGTCGATAAATATCAACTGAAGAAGCACTTTGACGCTGCATTGCTTGACATTTCCAAAAATACAATCCTACCCAACGAACTTCAATCATACGAATTCCAAATTCAAAGTATCCATCCAGTACTATCGTTGATGCTACTACTCTACCTTCATTGTTCTCCTACGCAAAAACGGAATATGCTAAAAGTAAACGCTACTGGTTGTACGAGTTATCTCCAAAACGGATGCATCGCTTCCACGGAACTTCATTAAAGTCCCTTCAACTCCTCTTTTCAAACACTGCTATCTTCAATTTTCCCCTTTCTCTTCCTTTCCTCATTCGTTCTCCCATTCCTTAAATGAAAATATAAATATATTATTGCATTTCAAGGAAGTAACGTAATTTCGATGGAAGAATGAGTGGTAATGTTGTTAGCTTCTAAGCAGCGGAAAATCAAACTTGAAAGAAAAAATTCTTTCAAAATTGGAACTTCTGCTATAAGCAAAGCAAATCTCCCATAATTTTTTTATCGAATATAAGATTTTCTTAAAATATTATGAATGAATGAATTTTGAATACAAAGAAAAAAGAAGCTAAATAATTATCCTAGAAATGCCATGATAATAAACTGATCTTAGAAGGCTGCGATCTGGTAGTAAAAAAACGACTCAATCATATCAAACCAATCTGATCACTAAATATGATCTAAGAGATATATCAAAATCCAAAAAACTATAATTCTCAGCAAAGAAGCCAAACATTTAAGATAGAATTTATCAGAAAGGAAAAAAGGTATTTAGGAAAAAAAACATAAGTCATTAGGAATGCATGAATGCAATGTTGCCAGCTTTTTTTAAAAAAAAATTTCAGTCACAGATTTCTTATAAATTTGAAAATACCAACGATTATAATTTTGAATTTATGCAATTGTGAGTAGCACTTCAAGAAGTACGCCAATTTGGAAAGGTAAAATAATACCTTTTCATATAACGATGAATTGTTAGGAAATAATTCTTGCGCACACTTTTTCATGTGATTTATGCAGCAGAATATCTAAGTGTAGCATGTACTCAACACGACGCATTAACAATCATTTGTTATTTAAATTTTAAGGAATTATTTAAAGTTTTTTCACGTTTATTTCATCAAATAGCTTTTTCTAATTTTCTAAGGAATGAATTAGTCGAGCAAATTATTATCACCAACACTAATATAATTTTCCAAGTTACTTCCAAAATTTACGCATATTTAACTTTTTTGACCTATCATTTAACAATTTAAAATATCCACAAACTTATATTTATGTAAAAATATGCTCCTCAGAGATTTTCAACGCATCCATCGACGATTTTTTTTTTCTAAAAGACACAGAAACGTCGGTCAGAAGTGTGTTAACAAAGAAACCTTATTTTATAACTTACAATACAAAAATATAAATGCTAATTTAAAATAATCAAATTCGAAAATTTCCATCATTCATAATGTCTTAAACTCGCTACGTTTGACTTGTTAACGCATATCAAATCTACCACCACGACCATCACCCATGAAAGAGAGAGCAGTTAGATGATCGTTTTCACAGCTGTTGCAACCGCCAACTCAGTAGTACAACGAAACCATGGACTGATTGCGGACGAGGACATCGCTTAACGTGGACGTTACTTCTGCATGCCCTGTTTGACGGCTTTCCCTCCTCGTATATGTTGTAAATGAGGTCTGGAAGATGATGTTGTCGTAGATTTTGCTTTTCCAATACAAATGATTTCCAAACGGGAAACACAGATGGAAGCTTATGATCGATTGTTATTTATTCATTCGTTCATTTTCTTCGTAATTCGTTATTTAAATGTATTGTTGCAAGTTAAAAACTTTGAAAATATTAAGCTGCAAAGCCATTGTTGTATTTATCAAGGAGACATATAATGTCCGATCAGGAAGAAGAGGAACGGAATGGTCGTTCTGATTTGGGTATCGGTAGCAGAGGTAATTATGGAAGACAAAATATGGGCGATACACGTTGTTTAAATGACGCAGATCAACGAGAAAGGCGACGATATGTCGGTTTAGAAGAAGGTAAATCTATCAGAATTTTCGAGGAAAAAAATGCAGGAAAATAAGGGCATTAAATGTGCATTAATGAGGTATGTTAATCTCAGCATAACTAAACAAGTAATAGAATTGTTCTAGATGATATTTCCTGCAAACGAAAACGGTGTGGTTCAGATACGGTGAAAGATGAAATTTTGTACAAGTTAACAGAATTGCTGACACACGTTGGTGAAAAGGTATATATTCCATTCTCTTCCCAAAGTTTTGCCTTTCAAAGAGAATAATCTGTTTTTGAAAAGCATCTTATTATCATTCACTCTGCATCTTCAAAAAGGCTTTCAGTAGTAGTGTTGCTGAATAGTCAATTAGAAATCCAAAAAATTCGCGAAATTTAATTTGCGCGAATGGAAAAATAAAAAGGGTGTGTTAGTATAGCGGAAAAACCCGGAAAGGTAGGAAAACTGCTTGGTTCTGTTTGGTTGAAGCACTGCTCATATAAAATTTCATTCTAAGTGAATTCGGCATATCTAAATCAAATCGATGTTATAGTGTTCTTTATTAATTTTTTTTTTAGAGCAATTCATCACTAGAATCAAATTTAGAAAGCCTGGCACATGTTTTGGAAACTGATTTAGACACATACAAAGAGCACATAATTGAAATCCTCGTTACCTGGTATGTTCTAAAAAATTTTGTTTCCACTTTTTCTAACAATGTCTGATCAGGATTTGCGTGATCTTAAATTCCAGCAAACGCTTTTTCTTGATATTCTAATATTTCAGTATATGCAATACGCCAGATAAATTGACAGTTTATTCTACTCTGGTTGGACTGCTGAATGCCAAGAAATACAATTTCGGTGCAGAGGTGATACATTTTATTTTCAGAATCTGTTGAATTTTTTTAAAGTAGATTGTTATGCATAGTCTTTCCTTTTAATTATTTACTTTAATTTGCAGCTTTTGGACAAACTTCTTTTACGACTGAATGGATTGATGAAGGCGAACAATTTTGATCACGCTTTATATATTGTAAGATTTTCAGCTCATTTTTTGCCAAACTATTTATGTAGCAAGCGTTGGCTTGAAAAACAGTCAAAGTTAGAAATTTCAACTGCGGATCTGTAAACGCTTTACGGAGTTTGATTATTTGTTAGATTTCCGTTTTAGGTGATATTTTTTTCCGATTTGGTAAACTGCAAAGTAATCACACTGAATTCGTTTGTTGATTTCCTTGGAGATCTTATAAATAGTGCTTCTCAAGCAGAGGTGCCGCAGGTAAAGATTTTTCAGTGATAACTTTAATATGAAATTCTATTGGAAGTGCTAGTTCGAAAGATGTCTAGATCTAGGGTAGGATTGAACATGGATTAATTATTTTTTATCGCATTTTAATATTTAGTTTTTGTATTTATCAGTAGTTTTTTATTAATAAACCATTGTCATCTATGTTTAATAATCACTAGGAATGTTCGATACAATTTACGAATTACTTGTTTTGAGGTAAGACGTGATTGGTTTATCTATGTATTTTTACATTGTCTTCCTTGGGTTGGCCAGGAACTTGCTGAAAAGAGTCAAGACCAGTTAAATGCCATGTTGGACACTGTTGAAAAGTATCTGAATTCTCGAAATAAGGAGCATGTGAAGGTATATTAATAAGTTTGCTAAATCTTTCTTTTAAATGAGCAAGTAAATTAGGTTAATTTGGCCTGGTACTTTAACTTATTAGATTTTAGCAAGTTTTGCAGATTCTGCAAGTATGGGCAAAATCCATTCATGAACAAGAAGAATATTTGGATTGTTTGTGGGCACAAATCTTGAAATTGCGTTCTGACAGATGGAGGGAAAAGTTTATCACTCGTCATTATGTTGCTTTTGATGGAACATTAGCGGATGCGCTGCAGCATAATTTGCCGGGGTGTGCTTTTCATTTTTCTTTTACTGATCTGTGTTAAATTTTTTCATGTTCGCGTGATTTTTACCCTTCTGTTCTTATAAAAGTTTACCATATTTAATTGTATGGGTCAATTTTTGGCGTTAATTAACCAAATTACTCTCTAATTTATTCTCCATTTCAGCTTTGAACCGCCACCTCATACTCCAAATAGTATGTATCCTCTTCCGAATGTGGTATTCCGCTTTTTTGATTACGCCGACTGTCCAGATGATGTAAATCTTTTTATATCTACTAATCACGTTCCTTTATTCTTTATACCCATTAATTTAGAGTTCGTACTTTATTAACCCAGCATTATAGTTTGATTCACATTTTGTTAAAACATTAATTTTTTTAAATATTTCATCTATAATATTTTACATATCTAAGGGACCGCTTCTCCCTGGTGCACATTCCATAGAACGATTCCTGGTTGAAGAGGAATTACGGTGGATCTTGGATCAGGAAAAATCAAATAGGAAAAAATGGTACATTCATTTCCGACTGTCTTTTTTTTAATTTCTACGAGATAATTCCTGTTTACTGTAACCATTATTTTTCACTTCCCTCTATGTCCAGGGAAAATTTATTGCTATTACTACATTGTGAGAATTTCAGTGCATCAAGGCTGTTGGAATACGATAAACGCACACTCGTGCCAATAAACTATGTTATATTGGAAGTGATTTTTTCGCAATTGTTTCACTTGCCAGAGGCACCTACCCGGCCAATATTTTATGGAAGTTTATTGATTGAACTATGTAAAACTAAAAGTATGCCCCAGGTTAGTAAATTGAAAAGACATCCCCCTGGTGATTTGTTTTTCCATTTCAATTTGATTTTGACTTATCACTTTTCAATTCTCATATTTTTGTTTTTGCGACATGGAATGAGAATGTTTTTTCTTCACTTCATTTCACATGATGATAGTAAGAAAAAACGTGTTCCTTCGTTTTTTTCAGTATTTGATACAGTTTATTTTTTTGAGCCATAATATTGGTTTCAAGTTAATGTTCATTAAATTTTCTTCAGGTAATAGCGCAGGCTGCAGAAATATTTTATCAAAGAATAGATTCGATGCAAATTGCTTGTATCGACAGGTAATTACTTCATAATTATTTCCTCCTTTTGTTTTCCACTTTGTCGCTGTCACATTTGTTTTGCAGGTTAATTGATTGGTTCAGCTATCATATGTCAAATTTTGAATACCGATGGTCGTGGTCGGATTGGAGTGATTGCATTGAATTAGATCATCTTGCTCCAAAGCATATGTTCGTGCGGGAGGTGATAATGCATAAATTTATACTGTTGAAATTCAAACTTCAATAAACTGAAGGATTTAATTGAAAACTACTATAGATTACTAACGGAACAGTTAGATTTGTTGTATACGTTTTATGTAAATTTCTACTATCTATAAAAAGTAAATGCAGGTACTGGACAAGTGTATGCGACTCTCATACCACCAAAGATTAATCGAATTTTTGCCTGCTTCGTTTGAAAAAATGATACCGCAGAAGCCTGTTATATGCTATGATCTCAATGATGGTAATTTTTTTTACCGAAATCTTATGATCAAATTGTAGCATTACTTCATTTAAATTCTGCAATGAGTTTTGAAAACATTACCATTGAATGTTTTATTGTTGTTAGGTCTCGTCTGGTGCCTAAGAGAATCAAAAAGTGAAAATTTATACCAATAAAAGTCAATTAAATCTACATAATTGTTTCTTCATTGAAGACGAGCATCCAGACCGTGATTTTGCTATGGTTCTTGAAAAAGCTTTCCGCGAGAAAATATCAGCCGATGAGATGATTGATTTATTACATAGCAAAACCGGGAATCTAATGGATGCAAACTCTAGATTGTCTATTTTCTTCAAAGTGCTTCTTTATTTGGCTCGGAAAACATTCAGTCATAATTTTGCTGCATTAACGAGGTAAGCCTATTTTGATGTTACGTAAATCTGTTTAGGTGCTTCACATCTAGAAGATGTTTTGTTCTTATTGGATCGGTTCCTTAATTTGTTAGAAACATTTGCATTAACAGTGTGTGATACAACTCATTCTCATTACAGCTGTTTTTAGATTTTGCGTAGGAAAGTTGTAGAGTAAATCAATTAAGAGTAACTTTGACTTTTGACGGTTGAAATATATAGCTTTGGTGAAGGATAGAATTTTTTTTGCTATATATATTTCTGTGAACTTATGGAATCATTCTTTTCGGGTACGCCTTCCGCCTTATGTCTTTGTAGATATTACTCAACTCTGAAAGAATTCATTGGCGGTAGGGAAGATGCACAGCTAACTATTTTGAGGACGCTTTATGAGACGTGGAAGTTCCATAGACAGGTATCTTTCCAGTAATTATTCGTTGTGTTTTATAGGCTAATTTTTTTAGTGCTATTAATTAAGCTGTTTTTGTGGAGTCGTGGGTTTGTTATGATGAATAATTTTGAATGATTTTTGCTGCCTAAATTACGGCATGGTTTGGTGTGGCTACAATGCTTCGACAGAACTTAACTATTAGTAATACAAATATATTGGAACATTTGGTTTGATGTACATAGGAAATAGATATGAATAATTATACTAATGTTTGTTTCACTATTGCTGGTAGATATTTAAATATAGAACAAACTTATTTTTCAGATGATAGTAGTGTTGGTAACAAAGTTACTGAAAATGTCGCTGGTTGACGCCAGTGCTGTTGTGGCTTGGTTGTTCAGCGATGAAATGAAATCTGAGTTTGAACGGTATAAAAAATTTTGCTCCGTATAAAAAAGAGGACTAGTTTTTCTAATAATTTTACTAGTATTATTTTACTGCATAATATTTTAGACAGTGGATCTGGGAAGTGCTGACCAGAGCGCTAGAACACGTTAGTGGTCATGTTCATCGGACTAGACAAGCAATTGAAGACGCAAAAATGGAAAAAAAAGGGAAGGAATCTGATACTGAAAAGGATGATTTTGTTAGTGTTCTTGCGGTATTTTTATAAGATAACCAAATGATTTATTTCCATAAACGAAAGGGACTATTCACTTAAAACTAGGGGACTTGCTAGGGGACTTCATGTACGATTTATTTATTTTTGGATGAATAACATTTTTGAAGGACATGGAAACAAATGAGCATGACATGACCGACCCCAATACAGTGGAATCATTTGTTAAAGAAAGCGAATTCGCTGATTTACATGAGTGTTTGAAAAACTTGCTTCTTGATGTGCTTCATGTAAGCTCTTCATTTGTATTGGGAAAATCGCAAACACATTATATATATATATATATATATATATATATATATATATATATATATATATATATATATATATATATATATATATATATATAACTTCCTGTGATGACTATAATAAGAGAGCTATCCTAATGAAATATCGCACGGAATAGTGATTATGAAACTAATAAATTGCCTTGTTTAACTAAGTAGACGACAGACTATCCTTTTAGAAGTTCACTGTTACTTTAACGGAACACATCGTCAATAGCGAAAGCAGTGGGAATGATTTCCAGAATAATTGGTACGTGTACGTCACTGGACGTTTCAAGAATGTATTTCTAAAGGTTAGCACTTCACTTATTTATATGTTCTTAAGTAGTTCAAAAGCAATGTCTTAGAGTTTAGCATATACAATTAGGAGTGAGATGCTTCAGTTTATTTAATTAAATTGACAAAATCTTGCTATATAATGAAAGGGATAGTAAATGGAAGAACATGTCACTTCATAGTTTTACTTCTTCCCGTTTGATGTGGCTTTAAAAATGCTGGGTCATTTAATTTTATATCTTATTTATTGTTAATTGATTCTGTTTCCAGCATTGGAAGGACCTATTTGAATTTCGAGAGGCACTGGAAAAAGAGCTTTTTAAGGAATTCGCTATCGACAACAATGTGATGGAAAATTATAATCAGTTCAAAGCACTGATGACATAAAGGGAGCTAATCATACTTTTGTTGTTAAAATTGACCATTAAATAGAAGTAGGACATGTTCAAATGAAAGAGAAAAGACAGAAAGATACTCTTAAGTACAGGGAATTTCAGTTATTCTGCAAAATAAAAATAAAAGAACAGGACTTTTATATTTCATATTGTAATAACCAGTTATTGTTTTTAAATGATTATCTACAACTTAATTTCTGCACATTTCAAGCATAATTGATGTCAACTGCCATTAAAAGAGGAATAATTTGAGATACTGAATTACAAATTGGAGTTCAGAATTCAAACATATTACTGTAAATGGTTCAAAGACATGAATTTTTTTGTTTCTGGTTTTTAATGACAGATGTACATTAACGGACCTAGAATCAGAATGAATTTTAGTTTCAAACTTTACAGATGCAGTTACTGTTGTTTGATTAAAACGATGTCGCGACATCTCATGTAGTTCTTTTCTATTCGGTGCTTTTTATTTGTAAGAGTAGAATCCTTCACCAGACTTTTTTCCAAACTTTCCTTCAGCTACCAGTTTGTTCAGCGTCAAACTCGGGTTGAATTGTTTTTCACTAGGATGGGATTCGTGCCATCCTGAAGTCAAGTTCTACTAAAAGTGTTGTTTCTACGTACAGGCTGAACGTCTATTAAAAAATCAGTCTATAAATTTACCATCTAGGATGAGCTTTGTCGTATCAAGACCGACATAGTCAAGTAATTCAAACGGTCCCATTGGGTAGCCAGCTCCTAGTTTCATTGCTATGTCAATGTCTCTTGGTGATGCATCGCCCCGTTCAACCATTCGAATTGCTTCTATCAGATACGGAATCAGTAGACGATTGACGATGAAACCAGGAACGTCCTGAAATCGAAATGAAATGATAAATTGTGGATACAGCTGAGCTACTACCGCATGATGGTTAGGTTGCTCAGATTACCTTACATGCGACGGTTGTTTTACCAATCGCTTTTCCGAACATCTGTAGGGCATTAAATGTATCATCTGACGTTTCTGATAGCCGTATTACCTGAAAGCATAGTATTTATATATGAATGCCTAAGCAGGAGTTCATAATTTCTGCCGATGAGTTTTAGACAATGTTTTGCCCATTCAAACGGTACAACGTAAATTCAAAGAAAAACTCAACCAATTTCCTCTGTCTTGGGGTCTATGTTTGACGACCGTTTGAATCGGGCAATAGATGAGAACTCTTCGAAACGTAGTAGGTCTGTGAAATATTGAGAGGATTTGGGATTGAGAGCCAACGAGAAATGGATTTACCTCACATAACTTCATTATTGGTACAGGATTGAAGAAGTGCAAACCGCCAAATCTTGATTTATTTTTCAAATTTCTTGCAACATCCTGTAGCTTCAGTGACGATGTGTTGCTGGCAAGTAATATCGTGCTGGAAACGGTTACATAATTGTATTAGTCGGAAAGCGTTAGAATGTGTTGGCGACGGTAAGCGACGAATGTGTAGGTAGGTAGTTCTGGTTAACGGTTCAACAGTTACAAATCTATTTTTAATACTATAATCGTATAGCTAACTAATCAAGGAATGTTACTGAGCAGTAAGTTGATATTTGATATTGGTAAGAAATGATGAAAACTGATCATGAGGGAAAACCTCGTAACAGCAGCCTCAATTTGTTCAAACAATTTTTGCTTCATTGGTAGATTTTCAACGATTGCTTCAATCACTAAATCTGCACTCTGAACACCTTGTTCAAGATTCTGCGTCATTGTTATTTTTCCCAATACATTTTCAACGATTGATGCATGCGCCTATAGTAGACATAAATTGATATAACTTAGTTACAAAGAAGTCAGTGGCAGGAAGCTAAAGTGTGAAAAAAAATTAAGAGGAAATACATAGTACGGTAAAAATCTAGTCCACCTTTACATCTTTGCACTGCTTTTTTACTAATCGTTCCAAATTGTGCTCGATATGCTTCCTCGATTTACTGAGGACGGCGTCCGACTTGTCGACTAATGTCACCATTATTGATGCCTGTGCTGCTACCTACAATAAATGCATAGCTAATTATATATGTTATATGTATGTTTATGTATATAATGTATATATATATATATATATATATATATATATATATATATATATATATATATATATATATATATATATATATATATATATATATATATATATATATATATATATACTATCATTGTATTATTCCGAGTATAAGACTTAGAAAAAGGTTTGGAAATATCGAATTTGCCGAAATCAGACAGATGAAAGTATCATTGCAATACAGAATGAAAAAAATGGTGCAATTTAGAGCGAGTTATTCGGAAAAATGTGAAAAACCTGTGCAATTCCAGAACCCATTACACCGGATCCAACCACGCAAATACTCTTCACAGAAGGTGCAGTTGAACTGAATTCATAAGCTCTAAAATCACATATCCCAATAAGTTTCCGGAGTTGTAACATCAGGAAACTGAACGGAATCTGAAATAAGCGAAAGCAATAGGGACAAGTTGTGATGTTTTAAAACTACTAGAAGCTTATATTTGAGAGATTCTGCTCCTCATCTGCTCATGTGAGAACTATCAACGATCGGGAAATCTCAAAAGAAAATAGCATGTGACTGATGCGGAGGTGTATGTGTTACTGATACGAAGGCCTAATTAAACAGTGGCAAAGATCCAGCGCACCAATTACCACATCCTGTCCTGTGTTTCGTATACTCTGATAAACGATGACAAATTATCGATTGTGAGATGTGAAATTGAAATTGAGATCATGCTGGGAAAAAGAAGCGCTACTATCACATTTTTAAAATTAAAACAAAATCGGAAGAAATCTTAAAGGTATGAAGATGGAGTAATTGAAGATAAGAAAAAAGACATGGGAATCGAGTTTTTATTTAACTTCAGTTCAGTGGCACAAATTTCTATTCTCAAGAAAGGGATAGAACGAGAAAATTTGCTATTCAAATTTAATTTTAAAAGCTCGACTAGCAAAAAATTTTTCATCTTCAAATTTCAACTTTCCCTTAAATCTAATTTTATCAATTATATCACTATGAATTTCTTTCATCGGCCGCTTGTTGTGAATACTACGGATTCTTTCCGAATCTCCGCCTATTCCCTCGGTACTATGTATATAATTCAGTTAGTTGATAAGCTAAATTAAAAATTTTTTCCACTAACTGATATGATGCTAATAACCAAAGATGGAAGTCACATTTTAAGCAAGCGCTAACGAAACTCCTAAAAGAGCTACAGATTATGCTCAGGCTGTTGAGGCTCATTGAGGACAAAAGTAATGGGCTTATTATGGATGCTATCACTTGAAAAGAGAACTTGCTGATATCATCTAGATATGAAATTAAAATTAAACTTAAATAGCAATTATTAACGGAAGGTAAGCAATGCGCCAAGAAGAAAGAAATCTCAACGATCGCAGAGAGTAGTATATATGGCTAAAATTATGCATGATTTGGTTAAAAAACCGAGTATGGGGTTACCTGGATTCTGTTCAATTTTCACTTAATTTCCATCTAATTTAATTCCAGTTTACTACAAAGTCAGTTTTGTACCGAAAAAATGGTTAGAAATACAAATCTGCTAATACATACTCAAAGTGGAAAATAAAAATTGAAAATTGAAGAACATGAGTAACGTGGAATTAGGAGTTATAGAAGGCTTCGAATTAATAATTAAAATCACTTTTTTGGCCTCAGCCGACAGTATCAAAATGAAGAAAGTCAGTGATTTAGACAAAGTGGAGACTTACGGAAATATTCTGGTTTCCACAAATTAAAAGGAAAAAAACGGCAAAAATGTAACTTAATCACTTATCCTGTTTGAAGTTCTGTTTCTAATGACTATCAAATTTACAGCAGTAAAGGAATCCGACAATGCTTATTTTCCGGATTGCACCTCTAGAAATTTAATTTTCTCGCAAGACAGAAGTGTTCATCGATTTGTAGTCTCGTGCAAACGGTTGCCAGCGTTAACTATCAAATGCCTGATGAGTTCTCTCCCTACGCAAACTTCGTGCAGTTTCACTTGAGACGTTGTCTGGTGCCTCCCGATCCTTCCAATTCCATCACTACCGCATCACGAAATCTCTCGGGACAGGTGGAATCTGTACCGAAAGGACGCACCGTTGTTTACTCACTGCCTATCCATTTGTTTACGTATCTTTCTAGAGTTTGCGTCAGGGGAGTTTGTTGCCATCGATGTTGAGTAGGAGTAGGAGGCTTTGCGCTTTCGTTTTCATCTTAACTCTGTTTCATGTATGCTGATAAATTTTCTATTGAAAGTAAAAAATTTGAAGAATTTCTGATGACTGACATATTTCATTCATTGATATTACCTCTCCATTAGTAACGTTCGCGTGGTAATGCTGGCTCTATACGTGAAGACGATACCTTAAAGTTTCTGACATATACGTACGAATCGAATCCTTAATCTTTGAGTGCTTTAGAAAATTTGGAGATCGTGCTTCTGGATACCTTCTTCCGTTTTGCTAATATTTACAGAAATTCCTACGTAAAGTTGGTGGAATTAGGAGGGAGGTGTTGGTAGGGTTATTGATAATCATTAGAAATGCAGTATTTGGCGAAGGAAGGGAGAGAGTGAGAGATAAAATAACAGTGATTTGAAGTTGTGATTGGTGAAAAATCAATTCATTGACAAAAAAGACTTAAACCGCTAACGGAAATCAATGCTTCCACATTTTCGGGATTCTTCGTTTCACTTATTTGTCCCAAATAAACCAAGGCTTGGTTCGAAATGATTGATCAAACGAGAAATTAATTATATTTGGTAATTTGGGTCTTAAAACTGACCTTCGAAAAATACATCTGTATCTGGTTGAAGCTATTTTGCGCAATCCAAGAAATCTTGGTGTCTCAGCTAATATCATGTGTTGCTTGCAATTGTGTACAAGAAAGTTAATTTTTAAAAAGAAATTCTCGCTTCATTTTTTAGATTTATTTCTCTACAGGAGTAATCGGAATTTACGATACGTGAAGTTCTGAAATAGTGCATAATGTTTTTTTTTTTCGCAGATCGTTATCATGGCTCGCCGTCAATTGTACGTATTCGGATGTGGTGGTGATGGGCAGTTGGGTATTCGGCAGAATTCTGGTAGCAGCGATGCCCAAATGACGCTTTTTCCGCAGCTGCTATACGGTGCACCCGCAGGACAACATGGTGTTACTGTGAAAGCCGTTGCTAGCGGTGAAAAGCATACTTTATTTTTGGCTGAGGATGGGAAGGTGTAATTTCAGTAATTTCTCTTATTTCTTTCATTTTGAATCATTATGTTATTCAAATTCTTCCATTCAGTTTGCTTTTTTTCTGGATCTTTATCTCTCTTACTTTTTTACCAAACCTTATTCTTTGTGAAGTTCAAAATGTCTGGGAGGTTTGGCATGGTTTTTTCGAGTTTTAGTTTCTTCTGATTTTGCTGTTTGAGAATTTAATTAATTTAGATTTTAAAGTAAGTGAGAGTCTTGCTATCCTCTGTTTATTCGTTGTTAAAGCATATCAAAAATTTATAGGTGTGGTCATGTGGTAGTAATTATAATGGTGAACTGGGTCGAGGAGGTATCAAAGAAGGCTCATCCACCATATATCCGGTGCACATGCCGAGTACTGTTAGCATTATCCAAATATCGGCTGGTCGAAGTCACAGTATGGCAGTTTCAGATGATGGCCGGTTATTTGCGTGGGGTAGTAACAGTCATGGACAACTTGCAATGTCTTGCGATATTCTTATTTCTGATACTCCCAGGTATTTTTGCTTAGTAAAAATATTGGTAATTAGGCTTCTGTGATTAACTGGAGAAAGCATAAGACGTATTTTTGATTACTGTAACGCATTACGTTGAAGTGTCAGTATTCTGCTTCATTCGTAATGAAATAGATCGTCTTCACTATTAAGAACATTTATTAAGTTGATAATTTCTTCTTTTTCACACTCCTTCACATGTTTTTCAGGCGGGTACCATCATTACCAGAAACTGTGCAAGTAGCTTGTGGTGCATCTCATACAGTATCCCTAAATGGAAGTGAGTTTTGTTTTGGTCAGGTTGAAATTTCAAATTAAAAATTACAAAATTTCCGCCATTAATAAATTTTTGAGGTGGTCGAGTATTTATTTGGGGTCAACAGTCCGATGGGCGAATACGACACTCCCCTGCAGAAGTTGACATGTTTATTTCTATACCTGTTATTCAGAGTAAGCGAAATTTTATTTAGAAGTTATCGTGTTGTGTTGTTATAAAATTATGCATATCTTTTTCATGTATGTTAGTTTGTTAGTTTTTTTTTGATTTTACAAACAAATTAAGTTGATCCTTTACTCGGACGTGAAGCTTAATATTTTTATGCAGTTAGTGCGGGAAATTTGTTCACAATGGCCTTAACAGCAAGTGGAGCATTATATGCTTGGGGAAAAAACGAAGAGGGACAACTTGGAGATTTTACAAACAAAGGTGTGTTTACTTTAAAAAAGTTTAAAGGGACTAATGCAACGCTTACAGAAGAGAATGTAAAGGAAGTATAGTTTTTTAGCTTTTGCAGTCATCTCAAAATTTGTTTTACCGTATATTTCGGTAGGCTCAAAAAACTTTTTGAATTGTAACTTTAAATAATCAGACTAATTCTTGTTAAATCTTTCAATGTCAGCTTTCATAAGAAAGAGAGCGATATGACTCTTTTTACTAATCTCAAGTACTAGTTTTAATGCTTTCAGATGTCAGTAATCCAAGTGAAGTACCAAATATTAATTCAGTCGTGGCAGTTGAGTGTGGGGACAGCCACTCCATTGCACTCACTCATGAAGGACTCGCTTTTTCATGTGGCAGCGATTCTTTTGGGCAGTTAGGTTGTGGTCAACCAAGCAGGTCACATAATTGTATGAGAGGTATCACCGAAATGCTTGGAAGCCATGTAACGAGAATTGCTTGCGGAAGGTTTGTTTTAAACAAACTTCAGGACAAAAATTTTTAGGCATAATATGTGAAAACATTCATTGACCATTTAGATGTCACACAATAGTCGTAGCGAATGGAAAGATGTATACGTTCGGATTGAATAGCAATGGACAGTTGGGTCATGGAAATACACGAAATCAGATTACACCACGTATTATTGATTCAATTAGGAACGTAGCATCAGTATTCGCGGGTTGGGATCAAAGCTTCTGCTTGCAGATTCATACAAAACATGCATGCGTAAGTTTCCTTTTCAGACACGGCTATTATTAAATTTCAGACACAAATAAACTTTAAATAGAAAACTAAGAATTTTAAATTGTTTTATATTGTGGCGTTCAGGAAGTGCTTTCTGGACCAAGCAACTACCTTCAGAAACCGAAGTATTTATCGCTACAACGTGTTCGTGATTTGTTCGCAGCTGGTGACAAATTAACCATTATTGGGTAACTTTATAAGTTACAATGCGAAGAAAATTCTTTAATTTTTGTTCAGTCTTCCATGATTTATAGAAGATCTACTTTTATTTTTATATAAGGTTATTTGTAGAGAACTAGAATCCGTGTTTTCTTCCCTATCTTCTATAAATGCCTCATTCCTTTGCGAAAATGAAAAGAGATATCGATGTAGCGCTTCGAACAACTGTTTGGATTTGGACCATGTTGTACAGGCATCTAGCATTATATCTGAAAATACAGATGCAGATCAGTATGCGGAGATAGTCTGTTTTTTTATTTTATTTCGTGTTGTAATTTATTTGTCGTTTCTTTTGCTCTCCAGTTCAGTAATTGGTTTCGTAGGTTTTGCGCAATTAATGAGCAAAGACTTTTTAGTGTACAGCTTCCCCTTGAATTCCCAAACATTTTTCAATTTGTGATTTAAAAATTTTTTGCTATACCTAAGAAATTTTAGATGCTTACGAGCCTGGATGCAGCAGGAATGTGGGACCTATCTTGGGAAAAAATAACCTGCTTGGAATCCCTTCGAGTTTATCTTATTTTACCTTCACTGTATTTGTTTTCTTCACCTTCATATGCATCTGTCAAATCACTTCATTTGCCATTTGTCCGTTCAATTCAATTACTCCGCGAAAGAGATCGAAAAGTGCTAGGTTGTTGGCAAACTTTATTTCACTTGCAAATAAACTCAGTATTTTCTGTTTTTTCAATTTCTATTAACTCTTTCTCTGGTTTCTAATAACTGTTCCGATACGACCTCTTATTTCAATAAGCATTTTTTAGAGAGGTGGTGGTCGTTGTTCGAACGTAGACATTTTAATCGTTTAGTGTCTGCATTGGTTAAAGCTTTGGAGCAACTTGTAGAGCATGAGCCGAGTAATACTTCTGATGTTATTCCTTTCTGTTCGATTCTATCACAGTTGAATGCCATTAACAGATCTCAGAAGTTGATTGCTTACGACAAATTTTATGTGCATAATTTACAAAAAAAAGTTGACATGGCCAACGATCTTGCTAAATGGGAATTTAGTGTAAGTATAACAGTTTAACATTTGGTTATTGCAGTTTGTTTCGTTGAGCAAGTCGTTGAAATTGGTGTCTTTTACTAAAAACAAATGGTATTCATATCAAGATTGCTGCAGTTTTCATTTTAATACTGTGGTAATATAGTGAAAGGCTTTCTAAGCGTAATCGTGTTGGCAACATATATTACTCTTTAATCTTTACGATTAGTATCAGTGTTTCTGTAAAACCGACTTATTTTTTTCGAAAATATGAATTTGCTAAAGATATTTTTTTAATAATTTATGATAGATAATAAATGTGGTTCGTATGTTCAGGGTCAACACGATGCTTTCTATTGGTCAAATTATCCGTTTTTATTGAATGCAGAATTAAAAACAAATCTTCTGCAACTGGAAGCTCATATCCAAATGCAGGTATACATATATATGTTTGTGTCTTATGTTTTAGTGTTTGTGCGAAGTGTGCAGTCTTACTTTTCATATCTTTAGGCTATTCTGAAAAAAGCTGAAAGTGTTAATTTCTCTTTTAGCTTTGTGTATTGTTCCCTGTAAAACTTGCCGCTCGTTGGTTTTATTTATTTGGACAGTGTAATATTTTCAGATCTCCATGTCAACTTCAGGAATTATGATATTGCCCTTCAATATCTCTCTTCAGTCGCATCCGTTCTTTGAGTTATCTGTTCATCGCGATAATATTGTTGATGATGCCATGATTGCATTGTTGTCATTAAAGGAAATAGAACTTAAAAAACCGTTAAAAGTATGCGTCAATCATATAATGAATGTTAAGCGATTTAAATTTAAGTGAGATTTAGTAGCAGTTCGTTATCTCTAGTTGAGATCGCATTATGTCTTAGTTGTGCTAAATTTTTGCTTCTATATGAAGTTCTTCCTAATATATTCAATTAGGCTATCAGTTCATTCAATTAATTAGACAATAATGTAGTGTATCCCGGCATAGTAGGAAGTGTCCTGAACTTGTTCCACTGGTAAATGTGTCAGCGATGTATTTTTGCTAATTTGTCAATTTATTTCTCTAGGTCCATTTTATCGGTGAAGAAGCAGACGATGCTGGTGGCGTAAAAAAGGAATTCTTTATGTTGTTATTTCAAGAACTACTTCAATCAAAGTATGGTGCACATACTGACTTGCTAATTTTTTTATATTTAAATTCTTGCCCTACTGAATATGATATTATGTGTATTCGATAGGATCAGCTTGTATTCAGGTTTACAGCATCACGCTTTCAGATACGGAATGTTCACAGAAAATGAGGAATCACATTTGATTTGGTTCTCAGGAGTTGAAACAGATCCACTAAGCTTTAAACTTGTTGGAATGCTGTGTGCTTTGGCTATTTACAACAGTGTTCTTGTCGATTTTCCATTTCCTTTGGCTTTGTATAAAAAAATTTTGGATGTTCCACTGGAACTTGAGGATTTGAGCGAATTGAGTCCTGCAGAAGGAAGGTGACTTTTTGTGATATAGGAAGTGGCCGTGCTTGTTGGAACAATTTATATTTTTTTTTATTTTTTTTGATCTAACTGAACGTTTTGTGAGCTATGTTTTTAATTTATGCAGCATCGCATGGTAAACTTTTACTTATAGTGTATTTTAGGTCATTAAGGGATCTTTTGGATTATGAAGGAGATGATATCGAAGAAGTTTTTTGCTTAACATTCGTGATTTCTATATCTTTACTGGGTGATAGTAAAGATATCGAGCTGAAAACGAATGGTGCTGAAGTACCAGTGAATCAAAAAAATAAGCAAGAATTTGTCCAGGTTTTTGCATCTTTGTATATTTGTAACTTTCGGCATTGGAACAAGCTAAGTCGTTATGGCACTAGGTGATTTATCCATTCGTTCGAATTTTGAGACTGTCCTTCCTTTATAAACCTAGACTTTCCCACTTAAATTCAAATTACCTATATTTCGATTTTTCTGGCATGAAGTTTTACTTTTAATGTGATGTTAATTTTTGAAAATGTTTAGCTTTACATAAGGAAACGCTTGGAAGAAGGTTGTGAAGGTGAGATACGTCGTCAGTTGTGTTCGTTTACTGAAGGATTCGAAAGTGTGATGCAATCAAAAATCATGAATTTCTTTCAACCGCAGGAGCTGATGGAGATGGTTGTCGGCAATGAGAATTATGATTGGAATCTGTTTCGGAAAGTGCGTTTTTTTCTATTGAAAGAATATGAGCAAGTAATGGCGAACTCTGTATTTTTGTTTGGACTGCTTTAATGAACTTCATTTAAACTTGATCAGTAGTTTTTTTCCTATTTTGCAAAGCTTAAAAAATTAAGGTGTAGTTTGCATGTATATGTGTAGATTACAATTAAAATTGATTTCAGAATACGGAATATAAAGGAATATATCACGCTCGACATGAAGCAGTTCTTTGCTTTTGGGAAGTTTTTTTTGAACTAAACATTGTTCAGAGAAAGAAATTTTTGCAGTTTTTAATGGGAAGCACGAGGATACCGATTCAGGTCTTTCATATTTTGCGTAAAGAGTATGTGTAGAGTTTTTTGCATCACAGTCTTACCTTCATAACTGAAAGTGCGACAAAGTAAAATCCTTTCAGTAACATTTATTAGAAGCATACCATTTTGTTAATATAGTGCACTTTTCAACTGCTCAAGTCATCTTATAACTACTGTTCGGTTCGTGAATGAATTAAAATTCTAAGGAGTTTCCACTTGAAGGGTATGTCAGCGGTGAAGATGTACATACAGCCATGTGATGAGAAAGCATTGCCGGTAGCACATACGTGTTTCAACCTGCTCGATTTGCCGAATATCGTAGATCGAAAGGAGATGCGACGCAGGTTACTTATATGTTTAGAACACAGTCACGGTTTTAATCTCGTATAACTATGTTTCACATTGTTTCATTATCAATTCAAGAAAATTAAAAAGGTATTGTGCTGGTTTTCTATTTTTTTTTTTTTTTTGGAAATCCTGATCTGCCGATCAGAAACATTCGTTGGTGTGCTCGACGCATTATCGAAGACTTTCAAACTGATGAATATTTGTGTTCAAAAGAGGGGATTAAATAGAACATAATAGGGCGGAGGGTGTATCCTAAATCGTGAAATGTTACAACATGAGTTCGGTCCCAAAATAAAATATAATGGAATCGAAGAGTGAAGTAATTCGGTTTAGGAACCACGCGAAAAGAAGTACTAACCTCATCCACTGTAATTATCACTCCCTATGAAATAAATGTTCCATAAAAGTTGGCTTAATGGTTTTCTTTCCTATAATTATTATTGTTTTTATTATTACTATTACTGTTTTTTCCCGATTTCCTATGTCACTTGGCTATCGATTTCCTACATTTCATTATTATTCGATTCAGTAAATGGATGAAACAGGTTCTAAAAATGAATTTAAAAGATTGAATTGGCTATTATACATTGTTGTGGTGGTGTGTGCATACCCTACCCTTCACATGAAATAAATTGAACAAAATTCGTTCTGCAATGGATTTGATGAACTCAGCTACAATTAACCATTTTATTTCCTGAGCAATTTTTCATAGAGATGAGAGTGGAAATTCGCAAGTATGGTAAAATTATTGCAACTCAGGTTCATAACAGGCGGCAACTGATTTGAGAAAGCACTAATTAATAATATGGGACGCACCGCAGACACTTCTATACCATACAGGACTTAACAACTTAATATAGGCAGTGCGGGAAAAATTTGTCTCTAGTCACTAATGGCTTTTTTCAGCGAGTGACATGGTTTTTTGAAAGTGTTTTCTCCTCTCATCCTGGGATTCTATCACCAGTATTTTGGTATTGCTAGAGCAAATGCCGCTTCAAATTCGAAATTAAAATATTCTGAGAATCGGCTTTTGATCTGAAAAAGTGAGTCGAATTTATTAAGAAATTACGTTTTAAAGAACATCTGTTTAAACTGCAAAAACATATGATTACGCCGGATTGATTAATGAGAATTGGGATATATATCCCAATTCTCAATTTCCATATATATATATATATATATATATATATATATATATATATATATATGAAAAGTGAGAGATTAGTAAAAATCCAGGAGTTTCAATTTTGAAAAACTTTACAAGATATGTGAGAAGATACTCACCCTTCCCGTCATTGATTGCTTAAAAACATTTGGCTTCGAAAACTCTGACATGAGATCTTGTTTCCGATATTTCTGTCTTCTTGACGTAATAGTACCGCTCATTTCTGCAGATGGCTATGTAATTTGAGGCTGAATCAAGCACCATTATCATTTTAAAGGAAGAAATTACACTTAAGACCTTACCATCATCACTTAAGCTTAGTACAGTGCCAGCGTCACAGCTGGATACCAATCTGATACTGGTATTCGTTTTGTCAGATGGTGACGTTTGCTTCCCTGTAAGATGGAAATGCTTCCTTTTATTAAGCATATGTTTCAAAAATACAATAATTCAACAGGTCGTAAAGATTTGGAAAAGTAGAAATTAATGGTCCCATTATTGTACTTTTGTATAACTGTAATTGTTATGGGTCAGTCAGCACAGATAATGCTCTTTGCTTGAAAACAACGTTTCACACCCACTTATGATTTAGAACATGTTCGGAACACTACCATGCTCTTTGTTAATGAATCTGTTCATGCTAGATTGGAATGAGCCTATTCATGTTCATTTCTGGCAATTGTACTTATGAATCCTACCTTCTCGGTGTAAATTCGTTCGCTTAAGATCGTTTGCTATTTTTTTGCTACGTGTCCTCATAGATATACTCTCTCCCACTTCCATATCTGAAAAGTACCCGTAATACTGATATAACGTCATTTTAAACCGGTTTATGAAGACGTGAAGATTTTCCATATGTGAGGGGACCTCTCACTATACTATGTACAAAAAAAATAGTGCTTTGCTTCAACTTATGATGATTGTTTATACTGTTACTGATCACGACACGAGGAATAAGATTTTGAAGTAGAGATTTTCTTAAAAATGGAAATGAATTTTCTGAACTATTACCACTGGTTTGCACCACAGAATGTTCTGTTACAAACACCTCTTCTCTTTTCTCTTTTCGTCGTTTTTCCGGAGCAGCATCGCCTGCAAATCATCTGTCAATCACACTTTCACTTAGTTTTAGATGTATCATTGTATAACATAACCCAAATAATAGTGCAAGTGAAAACAAGGAAAAAAATTTTTGAAGGAAAAAAAACGTAAATTCATAAGTATTACATGATTTCTTTCTCCTCTGCTTCACTGGTGTTTTTGAAGTCTTGTTTATGTCGATTGGTATGTTTCCGATATATGTCTGAAAAACACATGCTCAAATTTCATTACTAATAAAATTTTAACAAAATAACGTTAAATATTCAAATGTATATGTTACGATATTAAATACTGTGTAGAAATG
The DNA here is from genome assembly GCA_963070105.1 of Litomosoides sigmodontis. Taxonomy (NCBI): domain Eukaryota; kingdom Metazoa; phylum Nematoda; class Chromadorea; order Rhabditida; family Onchocercidae; genus Litomosoides; species Litomosoides sigmodontis. The sequence continues at coordinate 4,987,809 of OY718807.1, read as the reverse complement.
TATTATTACGTAACAGCGTAGAAAAATAAATTTTTTAGATTCGAGTACCTCCTTGTAGCAAGGAACAACAATACACAAAAAACACAACCAACCACTGAGAATCTGAAATCAGCTCTTGCGATATTTTCATTTATGCGACACAGTTGAACTTTTACATTACGTGGTTCATCACCCAATAACTCTACTTGAGCACAAGTTCTGAACCTTTCACAATTTTTGATGATTTCATCGAAATCATTCAATCTGTAAGCAAAACAAGGAAATTTTCATTGCGATTCTTTACGCAGTGAAATGGATGAGAATGATTATTAAAAAAACTAACGTTTTAGGCATTAAACATTTCATCTCCAACATTAAAAAGAAGGTGTAAACAATTTTCATATCTTCTCCAATAATTAGAGAGAGAATTTCAAGAAGATCACTGAACGACTCGCTGAAATAAGGCGATGCGCTCTGGTATATCACATCAACCGCTAAAATATTATTAATTGATCAGTGGGAACATATATAGTTAATAAAAAATGAAATTGCCTTTCAATTATAACCTCCGATATTTCAAAAAAAGTAAATCGTTACATGCACAACGTCATACCAGGTGTATAGATCATAGGTATATAAATCAGTTCGCCAGATGTGAATTTGACCAATCCAGGACAATAGGTTGGTCGTGGATAAAGCTGAAAAAAATGTAAAATTTTCAATCAGTTCCTTTTTTCCTTAATTTCCAATCACTTAATGCTCATGTGAAAGTAATTACTTCATAGTGTTCCGAGCACGGAAATAGTTCGCGCCATTTCGTTCGCATTTCATCAGAGTTACAGGAACCCTGTAATATCATCTTTTCGGAAATGATTGGGATTATTTCAAAAAATTATTGTGAATTCTTTTTTTACAATAAAAAAAAACAACGAAAATAAATCAGGAAAAAACAAAATTAGTTGCACCTCGCTTCTTAACACTTTCTTGTTTTCAGAGGCTTTCACAACTTCATATTCCATTCGATGATTCTTGAATGATTTAAAGAAAACATCGGTATTATATCTGCAAATAAAACTGCTTCGATGAGAGAAATAGCAATAATCAAGCCTGTTTCTAAAACATGGAATAATACTAACCGATCAATGGTTTTAAAATCATCTAGGGAGGTACTTTTTTCCAGTGCTTCATACCATTCGAAATGATGAGTTGCTTGATAACGAAGAGGTGCTAAAATAATTATGTGGAGTAATGTTGAACTTTAAAGCAAAAATTGAAAAGATTCAGAAATCGCTCTCTCACTGAATAAACAAAGGACATACTTAATAAAGCCTCTTTCCTAAGACTTCGTGACGGCGTGAAGTCGAAATCATCTCCAAAAGTACTGCACAATGCATAATCGCGTTTTTCCATAATAAAATTACTCGGTACGCATCCCTAAAATGCACTAAAAAAAATAAAAATTTTGCGAATGCATAAAAAAACAAAGTCTACTTCCAGCGGAAGAAAAGTTTTACTTTAAAATATAAATTTCGACCACCCGTTATTCTACCAGTACCAGTCTGCGACACCTTTTCTCCTAAATAATTTTCACGAATGAGTATCATTCGATAGTTTTCAAATGTAGAGTCATATTTGGGAAGCGCAGCTGTCCTGAAAATACTAAAATGCTAATGTTTTCATAATTTGGGTGATAATCGATAGCGATCTTTAACATGGTAAACATGTAGATTTACCTAATTTTTTGATTGAGCTTCATATTGTCTTAATGAAATGGGATATTAGTTGGCAGGAATCAAATGAAATAGCTGAATTAAATGACATAGCTAGGTGTGGACACCTTTAACAAGCACGTCTCACTAATATGTAGGTCTAATAATATCGGAGAATGATGCTTATTACAATAGAGATATTAATACCAGATGATGAAGATACTTCATCTCTTGTCTATCCAATGAAGGTTAAAACAATACCTTTTTTCCAAAACATCCTTTAAACTCCTACCACGCCACACATTCGTACGCATTTTCAACTGCTGCATCCAAAGATCGAAATCAAATTGCTCTTCTTCATTATTCACTTCATCGAACTAGAAACATTTCTCATGAATGCAAAGTGATGTTGACATTCAATTTGTCCTTCAGATAGTTTTTAGTATAGGAAACAAAATACCCGTCTTTTCATATTGAATTCTCTATTATCATCGAGGCCGAACACCAGCTTCAGTGCAAAAAGTATTATTGCAACTGCCTTGACATCGATGGACGGCATTATAGAATACCTACACCATATTGAAATCAATAACGTATGAAAATAACTTTTTAAGTTCATATAAAAACTAAATTTGAATTGATTCATAAAATTTGTCATCAAAACAAATCGCTTGAACTTTATGGATATGTTTATTTGGGAAAAGATAAGCTCTTTGAATTTTTGTTGCACGTTATAAAAGCAATATTGAAATAAAATGTAGAAAGAAGCTAAAAAATTCAATTAAAATTATTAGTTCAATTAAAATTGAAAGTTTTTTTCATCGTTTCGAAGGGCTTCTTTTAAAGCTTGAAGAGGTTTAACAAAGTAGCAAATTAAAAAAATATTTTTGCTTACTGCCGACCGCAGCCTTCTTCCAACTGATAAGTGCTCTGCTCAAGAGCAAAAGTGATATTATCGCAGTAGGCATTGTTTGCCTTTTCTAATAACGCTTCCAAATTAACATTGCCAAATCGATGAATAAACTGAGCATCGAAAACAACATTTGGAGAAGAAATAGTGAAAACAGTGCGTAGATGCTGCATGAAATCCATCGGCAAATTAAGGTTATAACTAAGACGAGCTAAGACCTGTAATATAAACAATATGCCTCATTTTCATCAGAATTTTTAACAAAAAAGCTGTCGTTCACCCTGATAATTAGCCCATGAAAAGCTCACATGTGAACTAGAATGAAATTCACAAGCCTACAGGAATCAATATCATTATAGGCTTTTAAAACAGAGATACGAACAAAACTTCATAAAAAACGAAAACTTGCCCGATCAAAAGAGCAAGGAACTGGTTGCACTGGAATGTCAGTTAGTTGGGCAACTACCATAATTGTTCGTATATATTCGTGTAGCGGCATAGTCTGTTAAATGTTAAATGAAATTGTAAAATGCAATTTAAAAAATGTATCAAGAAAAAGATGTTCAACATCTACTTCGCCTCCTTCAACAAAATCCTCATGAAGTTTCACATTGATAGCGCAAAGGAAGGGGGTAACTTGTAACAAAGCAACAGGAGGGCTGAAATTAACTTTTTTTTTAACAATAATCACATGGGGCTGTTCTCATGGTCTCATGGTTTTCATCCAAAGAAGCTTTCTGGACTCCAAGTATTTGTGTAATTGCACATCTCACTTCGCCAGTGTTGTTGGATAAATAATGCGCTATACGCAAACAACTTTCCGACATTAACTTAATTGCGTGATTCTCAACATGATCTGAACTGACTCAAATTTACCCTGTCTGGATATTTTTTAAAAACCTCTATGAAAAGAACTTTTCATAACATAAATATTATGTGCTTTTTCTAACGTAAAAAGCAAATCGAACATACTGGTGTTCTAGGACAGTAGGAAAATCCTTTCGCACTGAAGACGTCGTTTCCTCTTCCACCAACAAGTAAGGCTGCAGACTGAAATAACGATATCGGAAACCGGCCTTCACGAAACCACCTGAAAAGTATTCATAATTTCTATTAAATGAGAAATAGTGTAAGATCTCACATCCTTAACCTCAAATTTCTAAAATGAAAGACTGTAAATACCGTGTAATATCAGATAATAACACCCAGTTTGCACCAGAGAGTATACATCCCAAATAGAGGATAACCATAATAATTTCAGTGCTCATTGGAACACGTAAAAGCTGAAAAACAAAATGACTATAAAAGATTACTAGTGCAATAAACGAAATTAAAAATAGCATAACTAAATGCTACCATTCATTATGGTAAAACATTTCATCTCCAGTACGATCTACTCTAAACGTTTATTTCACTTATGCATGTACTAGTAGTACAGCCGTTAAATTTTATCTTGATTATTCTCACTCTTCCTATTAATTAATAAACTTCACGTATTGCTTTTAGAGTACTTTTTGCCTTATTCAAAGGATCATAAAGATAATTCAACTTTGCATCAAAGAGAGATAGATAACTGCTTATTTTTCATTCACACGGAGAAATTAAGGATTTCCCAAAACAAAAAAAGCATAGGAAAACTTACTGTCGTAAATGCGTCCATTGATACTTTCGTTCGTTTTTCCATGACAGCTTCTAAGTCAACCTTGAAAAAATTGGAAGATATAAAACAGACATGATTGACCGCTTCACTACAATCAATACTCCACTTTTTTTAAGGGCTAACTTTAAACTTTAGCTTCAGATATAGGTGAGCGTTGGGTTGAATTTGAATACCAGACTGTAAGCATTACAAACGTATAAAACATACCACATCAAGATCACAGACACGAACATCTAGATCTGCCGTGACATCTGCAGTTGATATTAACGACATAAAGTTATCACCACGCTTCAATTGCGCTTCTTTTTGTGCTTTAACTTTCATCTCCACTGCTTTCTTTTGTGCTTCACTGCAATATATTTATCGAATTCTCGGAAGATTTCCGTTGCCGGTGTCAATATGAACCACATATCAGACCAAAAATTCCGTCGTTTCGCTTTGCAAATTAAAAACCACAGCTTTTAAGATCACTTGGCAAGCAAATAAACAACATAGTATTGTACATATACTTTTCACATATGTTAAATCATAAAACAGCTGTTGAAAAAATAATAAATCGAATCACAATACATTCAAGCCTGAAGTAATGAAGGTCTCCCAAAAACATGAATTTAAAGTAGAGAGCGTTTGTCCATATTTAATTTATAATATTTAAATAATAGTTCTTACTATTTTTCATTCTTTACTAATGGACAATATGCGTTTTCTTCATCCAGTTCTTCTTTACAGAATGCTACTCTGAAGTGTTGAAAATAATGTTGTAGGATGCCAAGTACATGCCACTGAAACGACATGAGAAGTTTTAAGGCTACACAACCGTTTAAATAAAATTATACTTATTAAATTTTCATAAACAGCTAATTGATAACAAACCTTAACACATTTTGGTACACCAAAATCACGAACTAATATAGCCGAAAACTGCGAAAGCAACTTGGTAAATGTTGCCAGTCGTAAGCCAGCATGTCCAAGATATGCGGGGAAATCCTGCTCCAGGGCTGGTAAATGGCATTCTTCATTTACTGCCTCCTCTTCCTAAATTGCTATTAAAAATCCTAGTCACAGTCATGGAACATGCGACCAATTATCTCTCGGTTACCGATTATTGAACTTTTCATTAATTTTTGTTATGCGTGAAAACGTTGAATGAAAGTCTATTTATTATCTTTACCGCGAAAACAGAAAAAAGTCCAACTACTGACATGAAAGCACGTCACCTCAAACTTTTTTGCCCCTTTGCTTGCCTTTGCCTTCTTCTGCCGAATTTTTGTTGATGGTGCCGACTTTAGAAATGTGCCTTCGTCATCATGCTCAAATTCACGAAGAACCTGCATAAATTCAGCATAAAAATGCAGGCGCAAACAACTTTTCATTTATTGCACTACACTTTTTCAATAACCCCGTTATGACACCACCAATGGAAAAATGGTTACCATGTAATTAGACCTAAAAAGACAATACTGACCTGATAACGCGCACTAACCTCTTTTACACCAATGCATCTATAAAATATGTTTTAACTTCATATTATTTGCATGCTGTCCTTAACATCATACCACTATTTTCACAAAAAATAAATGAGCTCAACACTTTCTTCACCTGTGACTGTGTGTTACACACTGCACAGTAGAAAAAACCATCTACAGGAGTGAACTCTGTTGAACCGCAATCGTTACAGTATCCTGACATTCGTCTACTTCTCCTTCACGCCGCCAGTGCTTATTTTTGCTCCCAAACATAAAACGGTCGGATTTGTTTCAAAGGCATCCTAGCAAAAATATGCATTAACCCAATAAAATCCATGTATAAAAAATACAGAATTAAACATGCGTGAGTCATAAAGCTACTACTTAATCCACTTATAACTTTCAGATAATCAAAGAGATAAGGTTAGTCTTATCTATGGAAATGATAAAGAATACGACTTCATATCGATCAAACTGATAACGACTGGTGGGGCAAATCATAAATAACCAATGCGAAGTACACAGATAATTTATATCAGCTACAGATTTGTTTACATCATTAATCGAAACAAGCACATATAGATAAATAGAAAAAAACACGAATAATAATGCAATATCGTGCAATACAAGAAAATTTCGACTTCTATTTCCCACTTATGAAGCCATGCCAATCCCAATATTTTTAACATATTTAGTTTTCTTACGCAACTATTCAATTAATTTCCGGAAATTATGCTGAGTTAATTTCCAAATAATGAAAAAATTCGCAAGGGCTTGGGTAGACCTCTGAAAGCTCGCCGCTTATTGTTATTTAATTGTACTGCAATACAATAATTATAAACTTCACCGATAATATCCCTAAAAATTCAAACGAAACACTCAACTGTGAATGTCAGAAAGGTTGCAACAGTATTTGGAAAATCATTCCAACAATATGTAAATAAAATCAAATTTTATACACCAGGTAAAAATATTTTACTGACAAGGCTACAATTTTCGTAATTTCTCTAAGCTATGTCCTTTGAAAATATGGCTCCTGCAATCACTCTTATCTTTAGTAATATGGTTACATGTAAGGTTATTCGATGAAACGGTATATGACAAGTCATATGTTTCCTATTCAATAAGCACAATGGTTAAACTCAATATTTGATATACTCATTTCTTTGTAGCACGACGTTTATATATTTTTGGCACTTTGTGAGTGAGAACATAGCGTTGAGGAACTGGAAGGGGCGGTGAATAACCCTGCGGAAAAGCTGAATCCTCGAACGCTACCAAATAATCGTCGACTGCCGTAGATGGCAATTGATCGATTACTCCCTGAATACAAAATGCGGCTTAGGAGACAAAAGACAAGAAAGTCTCATTATGTCATTACAACTGTTCATTATTATTTCTTGTTACCTATTACTAGTATTACTATTATTATTATTGCTTATTATTACTTAGAGTAAACCAGTACGAAAGGTCAAATTCCCAGTTTTGACTACCGTGTTCCCCCTGCCATAATAATGCCTCACATGGACTTGCATTTTTTCTTTCAGTAGACATTTTAACAATCGAATACTTGAATTATCCATTACCTTATAAAAGCATGTAGTTTGTGGATAAAGTGCAAGCACTATGGCACCCACAGGAAAGAGTGCATGACTGTCACGCATAGGATCTGCTCGCCACCGTGGTAGCGGAATCATGCGGCTTCTTCGAGCAGTGTATTTAGCTTTTTGTTCATCATCGATATCTTTAACTTCATACTTGGAAGCCGCAAAAACACTGGTTACCTCAGCAAGCATCCATATTCCATCAATGAATGCAGCCACTTCCATACCAACCTAAAACTTTGTATCCCAGCACCATTAAAGCAAAAAAGAAAATTAAACCAAAATTTTTTACTGAGAACGAAGGGTTTTAATTTGTAAAACAAAACCTTCAAAGACATTGATACTGGTGCTGGAATTGCACCAACTAATGCGGGCGGATGAGTATCTGGAGGTCCTATCCAGAGCGGAGCAGTGTGCGCATTCTGCGACAACATTTGCATCAGTTCGCCACGACCCACGAGATTGCTGCGTTGTAACTCATATCTTTTTTTACGCAACTTTTCGATATCCTCCAAAAGTTTTCGTACGTAAGCAGCTTCCGCCTCACAAGCTTTTTTTGCTGAACAAAATATTGCATCACTTTCAACATTTCAATCACCAAATAGTAACCTGTCAAAAGAGTTAAATCGCAAAGAAAAACATTCAAACAAACATATATAAGAGATAAATTAAAAATATATTTATCTCTAACTTGAAAAAAATCGTAGGACGAACAAATATTACAAATAATATTTTCCACTATGGAAATATAATTTTAGCAAAAAAAATTTCAGTAACTATGGCTCGATAAATATAATGAATGATAACAAAGTAAAGTCTTGCTTTTTCTACTGCTCTTCCTGATCAAAATTACTTCCGGATAAAATTTTTAAAAAGGGCAAAAAGCTAAAAATTTGAATTTCGGGAATCTGGAAAATAATTCTCGAAACTCGCCAAGATGCGGTTCATTTCATAAATATATCCACAAATAAATGGTGAAATATAACGAATACCGTTTTCATACAGATTTAATACTCGGCCTCGGAGAGGTCCGTTCAATTTGCATCCAAGGCTGAGCTTATTCTTATCAACCAATTCTTGCAGAGCAGACAATGATTCATTAACTTTTTTCTTCAGCGGAATTACTGACTTCATCTGTAAAGTATACGTTTGGAAATCTATTAAAACAAAACAATAGATTTTAAAATTCAAATCTACGGTTGGAAAGAACGATATTAAAAAAAATTAAGCTTTATGCAAAATACTTCTACGTAGTAACGAAACAAATCTAAATCATTCACATCCAAAAATTTACAGTCTGTAATTTATTCTCACTAGAATTGCTAATTTGAACAATGCTAATGAACCCAAATAACCTCTCCCATGAATACAGTCATCAAAACTATCTCACCCATTTGAAGCTAGCTGTCAATCTTTGCAATGAAAATAAGCTGAACATTAGCTTTCTGAGAGGAATGCTAAAAGCTCTTCATTTACTTACATAATGATCCCCTGCACTTTTCGGTTTACTTTAAATTTCAGAAATATAGCAAATTCAGAGTTATTGAATTGTTATGCTACTTTGTAACAAATGTTTAGATTGAACTGCAAGAAAAGTAGAATACGAAACTCGTATGATACCTTTTTATGAATATCTTGTAGAGCGATTTGTAATTTTTGTTCGTCTTTATCCAGTTCACTGTTACGACGCCGTTTACTTCGACGCATTGTTCTGCTCAATCAATTTCTTTTTTAGGCCTCTAAATTTTGATTAAAATTCGAACAAAAGAACTAGAACGGAGATAGAAATTAACGTAGTAGGTAGATACTGTACATTTTCAATATATATCTAAAAGAGATTTCTTTCACTATAAAGATAAAACAGAAACCTTTCCAGAAAAACGAGTTATAGCATCAACAAGACTTCGATGTGAAACACCTTTTTGTAGCAATCCCACGCAAATCGACAACTGAGATGAAGTCAGAGGGACGCGAAGCAAAAGAGCTAAACTTTCGATCACTGGAAACTGGCAGTCTTTTGTTTTTGGAAAGATCAACTCTATTAACAGAAACAAGAAGTATGAGAACAGGCATACTAACGAGACTTTATAAAACTGTGTAAACGAACGACTTACACTCAGCAGTTTCCTCCGACAACTGAATATTCTCTTTCAAACCAGACTGTTGGAAACTCATGAAAACCAATCTTTGAAAATATCTTTTAGTTCAAAAATGGAAAGATTTAGCATTTTATGTAATCAATCAACAGCATCCTCTCTAGGTTTTTTACAATTTATAATAGCTACAAGTACTACAACATGATGTCCTTACTACCTGAATATATCCTTACATATATCCTTATATGTCCTTACTACAAATTGATTAGTAGCCATTTCTCTCTCCATTCGATTCACTCTAATATTTTAGCAGTCCTGATAAAACTACATTTACAAAAACTTAACACACCGCTAAAAAAACTTGTACGAAATCAACTAAAAAAATACTAAAACGTGAAAAACAGAAAATTGTAGAAAAAGCCCATTAAAAACGATTTTTTTTAACTTCCGAGGTTTTCTTTTCTAGTTTCAGAAAAAATGCACAAGATAGATACCGTTTTTACTGACGGATTAAACACAAATGAAACAAGCATATTCTCTAACTTAAACCGATAATCCTCACCATGGCGTGAACCAATACAGCGTGAGAAGTACCAGAAATAAAATTAAAAATTTATTCAAATTAAACAATATTTTCAACCCGTTCAGAATAATTGTCATGTGAAAGAGATGTACGGCATATGAAATCAGTTTTCAGAGAACTTTAGGTGACACAAAACAGTGTCAAATTCATCACTTATGCAAATTGCTTTCTGTGTTTTGTGTTCTTTCAACTCTTCCCTTGCAATGGCAATTATTGTTAAGCTTAGCACTATTTGAAGTCACTCATAAAAATGCCAAGACATAGCTTCTCCAAACTTTTGGCTTTCCCATTGAAATTCAGAAATGTATAACTTAAACAATCCATGGTAATCACACATATTTTGTACATCGTAACAGGTTCAACTCTCTCCATTATGGAAACCCCCGACACTTGATTTAATGTATAGAATTGAGGGCTGCCGGATGTGCAGAGAACTCTACGAGTCTAAATTACAGCAACAGGAGAGATTTGATTACAATTACTTTGATGATAAAACTACGACAGATTTTCATTCCAAAATAACAAAACTAGAATAATGTACCCGAAAAAATGATATTCAACAGATCTAATCACGTTAGATGCTTAAGGGAGATTGAGATTAACAGATAGATAGAGAGAGAGGGAGACAAGGTGCACTTTATTAACAAGGTCTATTTGCACTTGGAAAAATTAAACAAGTAACCCCAAATATATCACCACAGTCTTTTGTCTACGTTGAATATGATATATTGTATTTACAGAGAAACTCTTTGGTGGTCGATGTTATAAAATACAACGGCAGCTTGTTGAACAACAGCTATTAGCAGCCTCCCATCAAGAACCTTCGAACTTAACCAATGCAAATCAGAAACGGACGGAAATGGAAAAACCACATCAACAACCAACAACCGATATATTGGTTTTGGAGAAAGATTACGACAAAATGTACCATGTCCTGCATATATATCATAATCAATAGGCAAGTAAACTGAATCTGAGATACCCTTTACAGAATTCGGTTTCAATATCCTTGCTCGCTCCCTACGATAATCTGACCAGGTGAGAACATGGTCAGAGAAGTGATCGAATCTCGGCCAGTAACGAGGTCGTAAAATTTCTTTAAAATTCATCTGATTTTCGCCATGCTTATCCCACCGAACCGATTCGATGTTTGATGTAGAGAAATCTTCCGATAGACCAAATACTTCCACTAATTTTTGATTACAGCGAAAATTCATCGTCTTATAAGTGGGAAACTGATCCAGAAGATTAGCAGGAAAAAGAAATTTTGGTGCAACCTTGTAGCGCTCACCACTACTGTTAACTGCTGACGTTCCGAAAGCCCTGTGAGGTACTATGACATAGCCAGCACGTTTTAAGTATGAGTAAACGAAAAATTTTTCGGGTGTAATTAGAAATGTCCCGAGTAATCGATAGCATTCTTGCACAGACAGTTGCATTCCACGGTGAAGAAGAACAGCCAAGCCAGTTTCGACCATCCAAACCACTTCCTCTATGAAAAAATAATGACCGCCTCCCCTCCTAATGCCCATTTTCATTTCACAAGCATTCCGTAGCTGAAGCGCTTTGAAAACTTTATCTTCTGCGTTATACTCAATCAATGTTAGCTTCTGGCTGCTTTTTGCGCTGTCCGATACGTACTTGAAATGGGATTTCACTATCTTAGGTCTTGGTTTACATTCCATCAGCACCACTGCAATATACAAAAACTTTGGTAAGACGTGGAAAATCTTATCCCTAAATTTTTTGATCTACCGGTCACATATGATATTCGCATCCTTTACCAACTTCTTAATTAACAACGAGATATGCTCATATCCCAAAATGGGCTCAACCCGATAGGTTAGGGGACACATCTTCAATAGTCGCAACGAAGGTCAGCAATAAATTTAATCTGTTCCATTCATTAGAATGATCTCTACGCCTACGATAGAATAAATTAATTAATTACTCAATACTTCACTGAATTAATGCAGTAGCAAATTTCTATATATATATATATATATATATATATATATATATATATATACGATCTACGATCAAATCAAAGCTTGCCAAAATGTGAGTTTGCTACCTCCAAATTTCAAATTTTTTTATATCGACTCATTTAAAATTCAAAGGTACATGTTTCATTCCACCCGACTTTATTCCATTACAGCCAAATCCTGAAACAACATACAATATGGAGAGGTAGGAATAATATAAGATATAAGTGACCGTTTCAATGCTTTCAGGAGAAAAAGATGGCATCACACCTTTTCCGCTCTTCACATCTTAGCATACAATACTCTCATTCGCTGCTGCAATTAATATTATTCTTACATACCTTATTAACTACTGCGTTACTCTCCGATAAAAAATTCAGTTATTACAGTAATTGCGACATTTAGAACATCTCTGAGATTCATACAACGAAATCACCCGCTACTAACTCCCTTACCCCACTGCTACACCATCTCCCACAACCTGACAAACCAAGTACTTTTGCATTTCCCAAAACCCCGCTCCCCCACGAATACGAACCTCAGCCTTTATGAATCTTGGATTTCTGCGTCCTGAAATGGTTTGAAAACGGATCACGCAGAAGGAATATTATGAAAAAATTGAATGTCAAGAGAACCGAAAAACACTTCCACGATGTCTTGTTGTGCGTTTGAGAATAACAACAATTCTCATAACACTGTTGAGTATTCTCATAACATTACCAAACGTGATCATTCAACGTTTTCGCTAAGTACGATGCTATCAAAATGTCGCAGAACCTTTTTATGCAAATTATTTAACAAGCATTGTTTGAAAGATGCATTCATTTATAAGTCAAATAATTACTACGAAACTCATTTTTACCCGATGCTATCAACTGATTGTATTGTTTCCCATTACTAACTGCCCTTTGCTTTTTCCTGAATTTGTGTGAAAAGTGCAGTGAGTCATAACATGACGGATGAAGATACTTATTACGTCGGAAATTTGATCCTTAATGGTATGGGTGATGGACAATCGCCACGAATTCTAAGTTTAATACCAACGGTAATAATATAATTAAGTTTAATGCGAAATAAAGGGAAACTCAAATTTAAGAGAGTTCGGAAATTGAACCTTATCAGTCGAATCTTTCTTCTGCATAAGTCCGTGATTGCCCATTTCCATCCATTCTTACTGTCCATTCCTGATTTCTCCAAGAGCAATAACTTTCACTTGAAATCTTCTCTTTCCAACTTCTTTTCTCTCTCTCTCTCTCCTGTAAAGATAAAACGTCAGCATTAATTGGTTCTTTGATTCACTCAAAAGGCCTACCTTTTGAAATCATAATTTTAGGGCCTTTTTTAGCCTCGAAGAATACTAGCACCTAATTACGTTCGTGTGCAAGTCAGACGAGTTGAAATTGTGCGAAATTTTATTGCTCGGCAAACTGAAGGAAACTCAGAAAATAGAGTGGCTCGAAGATTAATGCGATTATATATGAATGAAAATGAACGTGGTCATTTCCAGCGTGTTGAACAACAACGTGGCAGTCGAAGCAGGCAACGGTTACAGGGAAGTGAAGAGGATTTGAGAATAGTTGGTGCTGTCAGAAGAAGTTCCGTTGCAGGTTCCAGACGAGGACTGAGACCCCAAGGTAGAAGAAGGTCTATACTCAGAGTTAGGGTCAGATCACTCTCACCAAATTCATCCGTTCTTCAAACTGCAACAGCATCTCACAGTGAAGTCGTGAATGAAAATAACCGTGAAGACTTGAGGTACCGCTTGCATGAAATTCAATTCATACTCAAACTTAACCGCGTAGAAGTAAATTATTTAGGTATGCCGAAAAGTTTTGAAGTTAACTAAAATCGTGGAGTTACATTATCATTCTATGGTGTTAGCTACTGAAATTCATATTGAAATGTTTTTCAGACAGTGAAAGAGATATTTCCAATAGGAAAACATCGGCAGAAGACGAGTCGATGAAGAACTGGACACTTTACTGATTGATGAACTATCTAGAGCCGTATTTCCACTTAATTTTCATATTGTCAGCAAGTGCGAATGAATAAGACAATTAAATAAAATAATGAAATGAACTAATGAATACAATTGAGGCGAAAATAAATTTGAAAAATCAGTTGGACATGAAAGCGAATAAGTTCTACACAAATGCGTCTCTAATAACTGAGGAGGTTGATAAAATGGAATACCGTGCATCCTCATTACTTCCAGTGCAGTCTTTTTCGGATGGGACTTCAATTCAAATTTAGATTTCAAAAGCCATTTGTGGCACTTCCACTCAATTTGCATAGACATTCGCACATTCCCAGTAGTACTACGTATATAAAGAGTAAAAGATAAGGTGTGATTATTTGGTTCAGTTTTCACCAGACTTATCAGGAGCTCGTTGTTCCTGCGGCTGTGGTTCGATGGCGAAGGAACTATCGGTTGCAATACCGATGGAGGAAGGCGATCCGCTGGGAGCAGTTCCCAACGATAAACTTATTATTGTTAAGGTTCAACCGGGGACGCTAGCGGATGGAAACCTTAAGGTTTTCTTGAAAGTTTCCATCCTATCACACTGAGGCCTCCATCACGAGGGGAAATGGTTAGATTCACACAACTATTAAACTAATACATCCACGTCATTTCAGATTGGTGATCAAGTGTTGAAGCTAAACAACACGGTTGTTCAAAATTCCGACCATTTCTTTCAGTTGCTGCGTTTTGCGCCACCATGCGCTACGATAACATTGGTAAGAGATGAAAATAGAGCAGCAGAACTTGAAGCCAAAGTTCTCATACCTCCCGATCGGGCCAAATTAATTACTCGGCGTGACGGATACGTGTATTTCGTATGTTGTGCTTACTGTAATTATTTTATTTTAAAAATAACTTTTGCTAGTGTCATCACTACAGAAATCTATCGAAGTATTTCCTTTTTGAAAATTTTTTGCCAAAAAAAGCACCAAAGCCTGAAAATGGAACAAGTAGTGTGTGAAAATTCTAAAATCAGAAAAATTAAACCCTACAACAGGTTCATTATATTAAAGGTAGCTCGACTTGAGTGGAAACCTGGTGGTCCGAGACTCGGTCTCGGCATCAAACACTACCAGAATCGTGTGCTGGTATCTCGGTGTGATCCAGGTTCACTGGCATCACAACAGCTGCAAGTTGGCGATCATTTGATCGATATTGATGGTCATCCTGTCACTGATAAAGATGTGTGCCGTGAGCTTCTCCTAAAGAGCCTTCAGGCAAATCGTTTCGTGACAACCGTTGTAGAACGCCCAGAAACAATGGAGGCAAAACATTGGGTGCAAAGTGCACTTGCGGCTTCAGCCGCTCAGGCTCCATCAGTTGCGATGAATAGCGACGTACGCGCTATTGCAGCCCGAGAACGGCAAAAACTACAAAAAAACGTTGCGGTAAGTATAAAACACACAGATGAAGTATAAGCCACAGATGAACATTTTCAAAATTCCGTTTTTTCCAATTTCTCCACCGTGCGTACCAGTTGTTCGCTCAATTATTGTATTTTTCAAGTCTGTAAAGCGAAGATCGCTGTAGAAAGCTTCCATACGGAAATGCATACATATACCGAAGTGTTGTAGAAAGATTTGCTTCAGCCAAAGAAAAGTTGTTTGCGAAGGAGCAATGAAGCGATGAAGCGAGTAAGCATCGTCGAGGGTAAAGCAGTGGAATTCGTAATTGCTAGTGATAATGAAGGCAAAAGTCTTCGTCATGTTCGCAAGTAATTTCACGATGGAAGTGCTCCGAGCGTCGATTCATAGATGACATAGCTTCTCTACTAAGAATAAACTTAAAATTAACTCTCGCAATACGCAGTCGGAGTTTAAAAGATTCTGTTTTCCGAACAAAAACCCGTGAAGTAATAATTCTGTTCCTGTAACTTGTTGAATGAGAAATCAGGAAATGCCTGATCCAGTTAATAATTATCCGCATTGTCTTTTTCCAAGGTTCCTTATTTTATCTATTGTTACGAAAGGACAAATGCTAAAAACAGCAGTTCATTTAGACAGAAAGTGAGGCTTAAAACTTTCAATTCTATTGCACTGAACGAACCGGTCGTTAATATGATCGCTAAGAGACAAAATTCAAAATCACAGGAAACTACGGCTAGGCATCCTTATTCCTTTAGAAATCATTTGCAGCAAAGATTATAATTCAGTTAAAAAATGTGAATTTGACTTTTGCTTAACCGACAACTAATGTAATGTGTGCTTTAATTAGGATCCTTTTCATTTGAAAATCGCAACATGAGTAATTTGTAGTTTCTAGCTAGGCAGGGCGGAATATTAAACGGAAGAAACCTGTTGATTTGCAGACCACTGCTTGCAAAGATATGCCAAGGAAATGAGAAATAAATTCAGTAGTGATAAGATGTATGAGAGCTATTTCACCCAATTTTTGACATTATTAGCCAGTTACTAGAACGAAGATCGATGTGACGTGGAATAGCTGGACCGAATAGCGCTGATGTGACTCTGCGGATAGAACGGTAGACTTCTGCGGATGGCGGTAGCTATCGGTTTAGCAGTCGACGTACTGCTATCGGTCATATGCATGTGGACATCATGTTCGTAAGGTATGCTTACGCTTTCCTCATACACCTGTAAAGTAATAAAATTCATCTCCACTCGAAGGGAATATTATTATAGCCTACTTATGGCGCATTTAGGAATGGATCAGCGTAATTTAGATATGAATCAGAAATGGAGCTGTAAGTCAGCTAAAATCTTCTCAAATCAATTTCTGCAAAATTACTGAATGGAAAAAAGAACCATTCGAAGACTCTGTTTTAATCGCTGAAAGAGTTTGTCTCTTTACCTAGACGAAGTGAGTGAAACTATGGAACTTTTGTAGCAAAGCCAAAGGACCTGACGCCATCGCTTTCGTATTTCGTCGAAAGCTATGTGTAATCGAAGTTTTTGAATTTCTTCTTCTAACTGACGCTTACATACACACGGCTGTAAATACTGGAAACACTTATGTTAATTGAAACTTTAAATGACTTCTCGCATTAAAAGCTGAGAGCGAGAAACGCAATTTTGAAACTTATGAGCTTGTCACTTCATATTCTAACTCAGAAAGGAGACAAACGTGAAATGAACCTTATTTTTGTCAATGCGCATCGACTCCTTGTCTCCCATGACAAGCGTCATATTACGACGATTCTGAATTTCTGGCACGATGCGTATTTCCAAACTCATTGGCTTCCATAACTGTTTCATGAAAAAGTGCGCTAAAGCCGAGTCAACCGCCTAAAATGTAAAACAGTAGATCCATTTGGGAAACCTAAATTCGTAAAAATGTAATTCACACAAACTTCAGGAATAATTGTCAAATCGTTGTCATATGCATTTTGTAAGTTATACAGCTGAGATTCTGAATCCTGCTGCATCTGCGAACAACCAGAAAACGTGTTGTAAAAATGAAAAGTTTAAATATGAATTGAAGTTGATAGGATTTTATAGAATAAAGGATGATAGCACAAAAATTTTAATATTATCTCAAAGGTTTGAAATTTTTAAGTTTTTCAAAATTCAAAATTAATCAAAAATTTCGTAATTTCTTCTAAGAAAATGTTTTTTCTTAGAGGAGAATTAAGAATAAACTCGCAGAGGATATGTTCACTGATATGGAAAAAAGCAAATTGGGCAACTTTTGCACTATGTTTCAAAAGTATTGATTTGTGAAATTTTGATTTCTAAAAATGAAAATTTACATTTTAGCAATGCTCATCGCCCTGTTCTATTTGCTGCTGTGTTTCTTTAGCAATTATTAATTTCACTGGATGACATACAGTTGTCATCGAGGGAGGATGTTGACATGCGATCATCTCTATCACCAATTTGATGACATATGTCACCAAAACTTCTGCTCGTTTCTTTCACTCCACGCTCATACTACTCCAACGCTTTCAAGCGCTAAGCATGCAACACCTACTAGCTTCACCGGATGGATGGCTCGGTCTGAATCCAACTCAGATCTCACCACCTGAATCCGTCGGAACAGGTTGGCAGGTGGTTGTTATGTCGCATGAAACCAACGCGCTTCTGTCATTTGAAGTAGGCGCAGCAAGTGAGGACCGACCGATGACACTCACCTCATTCTCACTATCATCCATCTCTTACCTATTTCCAAACAGTCGCAACCACACTTCTCACCATTTACAGGTATAGTCGGTGCTGTGAAGAAGTATGCAATGTGTGCGTGTGCGTGTGCGTGTGCGCGTGCGTGTGCGTGTTTGGTGTTGTTGAAATGGCTGATGGTGGTGACGAGACGACTCACTCGTACACTCATTCCCATCACATCACGCCGATTTCTCTGAATGCATTTGCAAGGAAGGCATGGAAGTTTTTTCCTTCGTTTTATTCCAAAATGTCGCTCTTCCTTTTTTTGCTTTGATGAAAATCGGAAAGGATTCGCATCTTGCGCCGTTCTGTTTTTATCTTTTGCTATTTTTACATCTTTTTTGTTCGTAAAATTCTTTCAAAATGCTGCAAATTTAAATTCTATTCTACAAATTAAATTCTACAAATATATAATATATAAAACTCTACAAATCCTATTTAAGCGGTGCTGAATGATTATTAATGGTAATTGATTATTGCTCAGTAAAATTTGCATTTTACAACTTTTGCAAATATCTAAGTTATGCGCCATATGCGCAATATTATGAGATAGCATCTTTTTTGCTCGCTTATTTCATTCTAATTTTAGGTTTCACTGTAATACGTTAAGATATCATAGCAAAAGTTCCTTGTAGCAAAGGATTTCAAAAATTTCAAAGCACTAATTGCTGGTGGTAATTATACAACATTCCGAATGTACGTGCGGTGACTCAGTTTCGTTTCTATTTTTCAACTGTTCGTCGATGCACATGAATCTGTGCCGCACACACACGCACACACGCAAACGCACACAAATATCCTTTCTCGTTCGCCGTCCATATCATCATCGATCTGTTCATCATCCATCCCATCTCATAGCTTTATCATTCAACGCTTTCACTTCGCCCTTCCCTCCTTGATTTTTCAATCTCACTTGAATTCCAATCCTTCCTGTGCATTTCAGGTGCTGTAAAACCGAGGTATTCGGGTAGCTCGAAAAAGTCATCTGCGCCTCTGCCCATTTCATCGACCGACCATATTTAGTGCCATGTTGTGCTCAGGTTTAAATTGATGAGCGAGCTAAATCAATAAATCAGTAATATTCGGGGGCTTTGACACATCTTCGTTGTCGTTCTTCTTCTCCTCGCTGAGGATTTCGATAACGATGAAAAATGATGATTAATCGAAATCGATACTTCTCCTTTCTAAGAGCAAATTCGATATTGTTTGCTCGAAATGCTTGCTTTCTTCTTCTAAACGAAGAAGAAATTCCATTTCTCCGTTTTCTTCCGCTTCCAAGCTCATATCACTTATCACTAGCAAGTTTAACACTCACAACAGACATCGACCATTCCGCAATCCTTTTTTCCGCTCACTACACTCCGCATCCCGCACGTCATGTTGAACGTTTGTATCAGTGCGTTTTTGTAATTGTTTTGAAACTTCTCATCTGCTTATCGCTATGTAAAGCTTCCAATTTCGATGAAGGGAAGGAAGCTTCCAATTGTCCATGAAATGTGAACGATAGCAGCAATGATTAGAGCTAATATTATGTAAATTGCTAACGCATATTGCAAGACATTCATTCTGAACTTGCTTTTCGCATATACAAAAGGGAAGCTAATTTTCTTCAACTGAGACAAATCCGACTGATCGTAGTTCGATGTCGGAACACTGAAGAAGCATTAATCCGATGGTCACTTCAGTTGCATTATCCAAATATCTTTGAGGGAAAGCCTCGCCTTACCTCACTAATTACTGCAATCGGTTCTTTTTCCGTTATCTGCATGAGTGATTCTCAGGAAAGGTTTCATATACACTTCCATTCTAATATACCATTCTAATCATCCTGAAATATATTTTTCTCCTACTATCGAAATAATCGTCATTGTGAGTAAACCCTGTTATTTTAATTTCGAATATTTCTTGATATTTATTTTTCCTTCAGTTCAATTGTAACTACTGCTGTGATTTTGAAACCATTATCATTTGATAACAGTGCTATCATCGTTACCACTATTTACGCCATCGCGCGCAATCATTAGAAGAAAACGCGTAACGATATCGTTTCATGTTACCTTTGCGGGATATTTGCTTCTTGAGAAAATGCTTCTCGTATTAGTACGAAGATTTATTAAAATAATGATTGTTGTTGCAAAGTTTTTGAATTCCTTTAAGTTCTTCAGAATTAACTTTTAAGAGAAATGAAATTACGAAAATGTAATAAACAACATTACAATTTCACTAGATGCTCTTGCGCCACCGTCGTAACAGTCTCACAATCGCCTTTGCTAAAACTGATAAATATCGTTATTGTAGCAATCGTTATCATTATAATTATCATCTCATTATAATTCACTCTTATGGTTATGAGTTTGAGTGGTCATTTTCACTGCTCTTATGATTATATCGCTATGATTCATTGCAACGTTTTCCGTTGTCAAAACTTACAAATTATGGAATATAAATGAATGAAATGTAAATTTCGAGAGCAATGGTTTAGCTTCCTACTCTTGGTTGTCATGGGGTATTGATGGAGATGATTCAGAAAATTAAACACTGAATGGTAGACAGAATCACGAGGCCTTCCGTTCTCACTACTTGAAACGCACAGATAGCAATGCTTCGCATTTGTTACTTCTGTGCTTTCAATGAGCAAATAAAATAAACATAAAAATTAAGGTAAGATGTGGAGTGGTAGAAAGTTGTGTGTGCAAATATTGTATGTAATCATTTCATCGCAAAACATATTTCATTTAACTTACCTCATGCTATTGCGTCTACAAAAAAACATGACCGAACACAAGGGAATGATAAGTGGGAATATATTTATGTCATAACGGTACTTCTAAGACTTCACGAACACCAAGATAGGATACGAAAATTCGATACAGTTGACCGGCACAGCTGAATGTTTTGCAGGGTGCTGGGGTGAAGCGGTGTGGTCATTAGGTTCTGTTTTGCTTTTATATGGTTCAGTTCTAATGCTAAATTGTCATTAATCGACATTCGAAATGATTCTCAGGCATTCCCTGATATGCATAAAATTTTTGGATGACTATCTAAATTTTACCTGCGAAAATTTTCAATTGTTAAGTCTTATTGTGATTTTGAAGACTTATTGCGGTTGGGCTACATGGAGATCATGTCTAATATTTTATTATCCTTCATACAGTACCAGAACAGATGATTCTACCAACGATTGGTTTATTTCCTTTTATTTGCTAATTGCCACTTAATGACATCATTGATGTATACGTTTCGAATCAAATTTTAATAGTCAGATTTCCAATCCTGTCAGCGATTTAGGGAGCTTTCCCGCAAATTTTATAGCATAATGTTGACTTTGCTTTCCAGGTCGCTCAATCAATAATTGCAAAATGTCTGGCTGGGCAGCTTATATCAAGAATCTGCTTGATTCAAGTGAGGGTATACAACGAGCTGCTATTGTCGGTTATCCAGATGGTTCCGTATGGGCAAGGTCCGAGGGCGATCGCGAATTCCGGGTGAAAAATTCTTGCCATATTAGCTCATAACATCATTTACGGTTATTTTGGCCACATCTCTTTAGTGAAATTTTTTATTAATAAGCCGAGATCAGAAAGATATGTAATTAATAACCGAAGACATAATTCTATAGTTGTTTAATTATTCTTTATCCAAAAAGTATCATTTCTTCCGAATTACTTTTTTAGACGGTTATTCAGGCTTCATGGCACCTTGGCATAATATTTATGCTGTGGTTATAAATAGCGATGGTCGTTTTATTGTGGCTTTTGGTGTTTTTTATTATATTTAATAGCTGACAATGCTAGTAAGTTAACATACCAAAGCAAAAATCCATTGGAGGATTCATGTTGATTTTACTGTAATGATTAGATAAAGCTTACGTTTTGCAGGCAACAGACGAGGAGTTAAAAAAATTTGTGAGCCTGTATGATCATATTGAGAAAGTTCCAGCTGTTGGTTGCGATTTGGAAGGTAATTTTTGTATAATTTCATCCCGAATAATCTATTGCCTGATGACTACGTGGAATTCTTTATTCCACGAAACATCGTCTCTGCAGGACACGTTTTCTAGAAGGCATATAGGTGCAAACATCGGGCAGTTACTTTAGTTATTTTAAATTAATATACCACTCCTTTTTTTGCTCCATTTTAGGCTTTTGGTGATTTTATTTTGATTGGTCTACTTCGTAATAGTTTTTGGAAGAGGAATATGGAAAGGCATTTCTGTGAGTGAAGTATTTTCAGGAAAGCTGATAAACCGAACTTTGCATTGGAGAGGGAAAAATAGAAGATATGGTTGAGGGGTTCTAATATGAACCTGTTGATGTATAGAGTCATTTAGCCATTAAATTTTTGTAATGAATAGATGTCAAGTTATTTATTTGTAGGCGTACATTATATAGTGCCACGAACGGAACAGAATCTCATTTTTGGTAAACGTGATAAGACTGGAATATTTGCAGCCAAAACTAAATCAGGTCTTTTGTTTGCTCTGCTGCACTCTTCATTGTAATTATCATACGGATAATCATTGCTGCATAGGTTAAAGTAGTTGTGCATAGTGTTTTTCAACATTTTGGTTTTTGCGCTAGAATAGTATTATATGAAATATGAATTTAACTGACCTTTTCAGCTGTTCTGATTGCTTGCTATAAGGGAGAAAACGCTGCAGAGGTACGTGTAGCGGTTGAGAAGCTTGCGCAGTATTTAATGGATTCCGGATACTGAAATTTTCGAATTAACGTTTTTAGCGCTTACGGAAGAGCATTTCACTTTCAAACGGAATCATTAATTTATCAGTGCTTTTGTTTTAAAGACATTTTATGCAGGATCTTGAAAGTTTTGCATCTTATTGCGATCTGAAATTCCATATTCTAGAGGAGATTAGTAATTCTCTTTCTTTTGATCGACTTACACATTAGCCACCGCAGTCCCCCTCTTTTACTCCTTATTTATTTTCAGTCTTCCATTCCTACATTTTAATTTGTTATCATTTCCTGTAGAAACGAATTTTGCACTACTTCTCAATTTCAATTTTTTTCAAGCATTTGCTACAATATTGTTTCGATTTCTCTTCTAAGCATAACACTTGCATCACCGCTTTCTCTTGCACCATTCCAAACACTTGTTTCTACTGAGTAATTTGTTCCCTTTTTTTGCATTTTGCACCACCACTTCGTTTTACAGATTATGGAATGGTGGAATGATTTCTGACAGTTAGCATCCAAAAATTTAAGTGAAAACTTCTTGCGTTAGATTTGAAGAACTGGAAAATACTTTTTACAAGTGTAATGAAGGGCTTGAAAATTTTACTTCGTTTGTTTTAAAAGCTGCTAATTACGCAAAGACAATGCGGTCAAGGAGGAGTTTAAAAAACCAAACGTTGCCGAAGAAGCTGTGGATGTGAAGAATTAGTGAACGGCCCGCACTGCTAAATTTAGTGTAAACACTTGCATTGATCTTTATATATGGACACATTTATGGTTAAACATACATGCTTGTCTTTCTTTTATCTTATCAACTAGTTTTGTGGTATCACATATATCAGTTATCATTGCCACAGCAGGTTTTTGCAGGCAATAACTCGGCCGTTTCGCTTGTACTTCATTTTTTCCTCTGTATTAGTTTGAACTATATTACAGTCTTTGTAAACGATTTATATATTTTGTCTAATTTTCTGAAATACGGTTATTTGATTATTCTTTATGCACTCTGCTTGAATTGCCGTGTTTTTTTTTTGGTTATATAAAGTCCGTTTTACTTAAAAGATTCCCATCCGTTGTAAGAATAAATAAATATTCAGAAGTGCCTTCTTACTCCACATAAAGCGGAAAGCATATCAATTGCATTTGCAGTTACACGTCTCCTTTATTTGAAGGAATGACTGATGTACTGCAAGCCATAATTCAGGAAAATGTTATGAAAAGCGATGGTACTCAAAATATTCCATTTCTTCAAGGCGGAATTTCATTCTTCCATTATTTCATTCAGTTTTGGTTGATTCGGTTGTAAGACAGGGCATTGAGCGCATCAAGTCCAGAAAGCACAAAATACACTGGTAAACATTGGAGCACCCTATCACATCCTTGCGTTTTCAGTTTTCGCATTTAAAAACAATAAGGAGGAGTAAATAAGGGCCGATTAGATATTTGAATTTTTGCAGCAAAAAATCCTGCACCCTATTTAAAAGAATAGGTAATGAATGGCTTGCAAGAAACTGATGTAAAAGCCCCCAACTTAAAACGAGAAAAGTATAAGAGTGATCAAATCTCTTAAAGGATTATTCAAATTCATGGGTGTAATATGGTCGTTGTCTAATAATTCCTAGTTAAAACAGTTCTACATGAATTTTTTTCTAATTTCTTTTACTGTATGCAGAATTCGAATAAAACATAAAGAACCTAAATTCATGAAATGCGCCATCAGAGATCAAATGTATAAAAACCACCATTTTCATAATACAATTTATCATTTACATGTGTGATGACAACAATTAGGCAAAATCAATTTTGTTGCTCTCCCCTCGACAAAAATATATGCCATAATTACTCTCTTATAACTACAATTATAACTATATGAGCAATGGAAGTGATAAGAGAAACATATAAGACTACCAGTTTGTGAAGTAAAATCCATCAATTTTGTGTCCCACCTCGATCACATTAAAAAGTCATGTAATGTATTGCAGTAAAAGAAAATGAGGTGTCTAGGAATTCATGTCGAAAGCTTGCCAAAATTCTACACATGATTTGGCACTTAGATTTGAATTACTATAAGAGATGACGAACTTAGTGGGGAGAGTGATAAGGAAGATGATCAATTTCGGAATAAAACGATATAATTCTAAAGATGTGCTCTTCCATTTCACCTTTTAAAATACAATTGTTGCTTCAGGAAACCATCAGTGCTAAAAAATAGAACTAAGTGATGATTATTAACGTATCAAACAAATGAAATCAGTGAAATGTTTAATAATGGAAAGAGGCGCGGATACATTACTATTTGGATTTGAAAAAATCTTAATTCATTTCGAAACAGCATCTCTTCCTTGAAACTAAATAACTAATGATGCTCGTGAAGGAATGAAAAAAACTGAAAAGTTACCGCATCATTAAAGCTACAGGTGTGGTAGGTGATTAGCAATCTAAAAAATTAGCTGCCATAAGAAGTTCGAGGGCCACTTCGGGAGCTATGCTAAATTCAGGTATTTCCGTAGCACTATTCGTATAGCGCACTTTGTATGCAAAATATTGGCACACCTTTTGTAGAACATGGGATCTGCAACAAAAATGAGATGCAGATTAAAAATTTAATCATAGTTCAACGATGAACAAAAAGCTTTTACACATATTCTGCTTCAGTGCAAAATAAAAATGCGCAGTGATAACTCATTTCTTCATTAGCTGTTGCAAATTATTTCAAAAAAAGGTAAAAAAAACTGTGTATTTTAAATTGCTCCAAAACAAATGACGATCTTAATTGCAAGAAGAGATACTTAAATTCTTAACATAAAAGCCAATAAACTTACGGAATTTCTCTGAAATTAACCTCGTTTGTTTCGTTTTCTGAATAAGAACCAGGGCCGGACAGCATGGCCTTGATTGTACCTGATGTTAGCGCCAAATCCTTTTTAATAATAAATTCATGCCCATCACTACTAATCAGTTTCACATACATTGCATCCGGTCCTTCGACTCCTCCATACACTGCAACGATACGACATAAAATAGGCTGTCTTCTATTTTTTTTTTAACAGAATCATAATTACCAGAAAAATTCAACGTTTGACAAGGAAAGATGTGTGAAAATGTTAGTGTCTGCTTTAATCCTAAATTAGAAAGTCCTACAGTGGCAATAACACCATCTTAAAGTAGTTTTAATTATTTCACCTGTTTCAGCTGCCGCCATACTTCCTTCCCTGATCAGTTCTTCGCCTTAGAGAATTCGACAAATTTGCGAAAACAGAAAATACTTATTCCAGGTCAGGAAGTACCACAAAGACGACCCGGATAACTTAATCAATGACAACTCCGACCAGATTGGCTTAGAGATTAGTAGCTACAAATACTGACCATCCTTACAATGTCTCGTTCTGTCTCGCTTTTTTTTGTCTTCTCATCCCACTATATTTCTTTCGTCCCTTCGACAACTTCTGCATCATTGTTGTTTACACTCTATCTATGTTTGCTTTTCATCTATGTCTGTATGTTTTCTTGCAATCGCAATCCTCAATGAGTTCGAAAATTTCGATTGAAGTCGGTATTGGCTTCTTCTGATCCTTTGAATGGTTGGAATTTAACGGCTACAGTTTTAAGTAATAATTGTAGTAAGACAATCAGTGCTGCCTCATGAACTTAGATATTCTATTTGCAAAATTTTGCTCAGACAGTATTGAAAATCATTGAAGCATTGGCGGTGTGGTTGTTAAGTTGGTTTTTCTACGTGTTCGTTTCGCTCTCTTTCAAGTTATTAGCAACGATAACCATTCAGATCTTACCGCGTTTTTCTCACCTAACACCTCTAACATATATCTCACGTAAGATTTACAACCAGCTGATACTGACGTCAGACTGATAATTCCATTTTTAATGACAAAGTGATATTCCGCACATCTGTTGCAATCAGTTCTTCTTATCACTTGTATTTTAAGCACTTTGCCGGCCCTGCTGCTATTATTAGCTTCGACTAGGCGTAGTGAAAAAATGAATTAGAATACGTATTGCTTGCTCGCTCATAAATAAGCGATTTGTGTGGGAGGATAGTTGCTTTTGTCAACAGAGAGATATGTGATCGATCATTGGTCATTGTTTCTTATTTGCTATCACCCTTCCTTACACATATCATCACACTTTGTGAAGGTGGGAGATACCATCAGCGGTAACCTGTTTACACTTAATTGCTTAATTTATCAGTTCATTAATGATTAATTAGTATTCTGCCTTCTCTCTCTTCTACCTTCAGTCGTTGCATATTTGAATTTCTTTCCCCTCACTGCTATTATCACTTTTTACCTTTTCAATTTCCTTTAGTCAATTGAGATTGCTGTTAGGAATTAGGCCGGCTGGCAAACTTTCCTCTCCCTCCTTCGTTTTTAACGTGTGATGAAGGACCGTGTGAACAGCATAGTCTCATTAGCTTAGATGGAATGTGACCAAAATACCACAAGTGGAAAAGTAAAGTAGTGGGAATCTGTGTGAGCCAAGTCCCATGGAAGTACATCCACTCAGCGCGAAGGCCATCATTGCTTTTTCTTTTTCCGCTGCTTTCTTTCATCTTTTCATTTCGTATTTTTGCATGAAAGACGCGACTTGACTGAACTAATAAAGTGTTCTCTTCTGCTTAATGAAGTTTCGAGTGAGGGAGGACAATCTATCCTTCACACATATCAGACTAGTTAGGACTATCTAGTCAAGTGACTCACTCATCCATCCCTCATTCCACCATCCTATCTGTTTTCCCTATCAGTTGGTTCATTCCTCTCCTTCCACTATCCTCTCTGTTACTGCTGAGAGTTGTAGTAGTTTGGTGACAGATACTCTCCTACTCCTTCTCATACACATCTCTTTCTCTAACGGTTAACTTAACCCATTGCTCTCATTTTTCAGGTCTTAAAAATGTCCAATAGAGAAGTTCACACTATGGACATTTGTTTTATTTTGAAAATGAAATGAGAAACTAGTGGATAATAAATAAGTAGGATACAGTGACAATGGTCTTAGGCCTTGCTAATTTGTTGTACGTGAAGCTTTCAAGTAAGTTTTGCGCTAAACATATTTCTAAACAGCATTATTGCTCGGCAACAGCGAAAGTAGATAGATATCACGTCTCCCCCCTCCTCTCCCTTCCCTGTAGCTCTCACTGGACAGCTGTTCCCTTTCATGCATATCTCGTGTAGTGGTCAAGACCATTCATACAGCAGATGGGATGGGAAGAAAGGCTATCTATCGATCAAACAGTGACCGGCTAGGAGGAGCAGTGGAAAAGCAAATATTTCGAGGACAGGCAGGTAGAACTAGCAGCATATGTGCATATCTGATGAGACGTTGTCATAATGCTCGCTGTGCAGCGATGAACATCAGATGGACTACGTCGAAACTGGTTGGTAGACTGATCGCCCCCGCAGTTGCGGTCTTTGATGACTGTCTTTCCTTTCAGTTTCGCCCTTATCATTTCGCTTATCACCCAGGGAGCACTCGCCTTTTCTCTACAAAAAACAACTACTTCATCATTCGCTTTCCCTGCTCAGCTGAACATTCTGTATCTATAATTATCTGCAATTCAATCATCTGTAATTCCCGCTTTATAATTTCATACCATTTCATAACGGTCCTTTTTGTTTACTCGAAACTTTGAAATATCTTTAATCTTCATCATTGTCGACAAAGCTTACTACTCACCATCCTGTTAATATTTGTATTATTAAAATCTGAAATATGCTTTTCCTGCCTATTAATGCCCTAAAAAGCACAACTAAAATAGAAAGGAATAAGAGAGAAGGTTCAGGAGAGACAGAGAGAGAGAGAGAGAGATGGAGAGATTCTCCCACTGTTCCCACCGCTCCTATTAGTTTGTAATGCTTGGTGATGTGAAACAACGATGATGGATGAATATGGTCAAGGGAACACAGGGAAAAAAATGAAAGACTTTGGAGCTTTTATAGAATCAATAGTTAATAATGCTATAACAGTCTAACAAGCTTATTGACTTATTCGGAAGTAATAGGAAGGAGCAAGTTGGAAAGCCTGAGCATCGCCATATCATCTCATCCCTTTCGGGAGAAGAGAACCCGCACCTCTTTCTCTTTCTACTGGAGGATTCACTACACAAATGCATTTTCTCTCCTTTATTCAACATCATAATTATCTTTTTATCGTTAACCAGGAATTTCGTGAGGGGCAATGAGTGAAGAAAAAAACCTTTCGATACTGTAATACAGAATATTGGAGTCATTCTGCTGATTGCTGGTGTAATTAGTTGGTCACTTCATGAACGAGTTGGCTCCATCGACTTGTAATTAAGTAGATAATTTAACATTTTTTTTCTCAATGCTCTTAGTTGCTGTTGATAATTGGCAAGCGCTCTGATAAGTATTAACCAAACAAAATCATTAAAATGTTAATTGCTACTATGAATGTCCTAAATCTGAACGCTCGCAATATAAATTGAATATGTATTTCTTCGAGATGAATGCTTTCCCATTTCATTATTGTTTCATGTTTAATCACAATTCGTCAGATGCATTGGAAAATTGAATGATTAGGACGAATTTGCATTTCTTTGTCAACATGAAATGAATGAATCTATCGATTTCCACGCTTTTCTATTTGGAAATAATTTGACTTTGAAGGGTTGAACTGTTTGCCTTCATAGTGAAGAAGTTGAAGGGTTGAAGTGAAGTGAGAAGGCGGCATATTACTTTATGTTCACTTTACAACCTTCCTTTTCCTGCTTGATTTTCAACAGTTTTCACTACTTTTCTGTTTTTTTCTGCGATTTGTGATCCTTCCAACTCTCTCCAAAAATCATTTCATTTAACCTAAAAAGACACTTTCTCTGCTAACCACTTTTTCTTTTTTTTACTCCATCTTTACATATATATATATATATATATATATATGTGTGGGTGCGGGTGTGTGGGTATTTTCTAAGAAAATTTCTGTACTGCACTGATGAGGAATTTATCCTTTATGCTTTAAAATTATCATTTAACTTTTATAACTGTGTGTATTGAATTGTGAAAATTTACACAAATTACTGCTCACGGTAATTGGTGGCATGTGTGTCATCGTATATCTTATGACGGAGCTAGTGTCATCATCATCGTCATCATCATATGAAAGAGTTGTTGTGTGGGCTTGTATGGGATCGCTTTTCGGCAATCATCAAAAGCTTCAATTTTGTTTTATTTTAAAATTTGGAAATAATAGGAATTGGCTTGCTTTTATTTACCACTGACTTCCCTCGTTCAATAAATGAGATTTAGTTATAGCTGAAAGAAAAATTAATTTAAAAAAGTGAAATAAAGTTCTTTCGGTTCACTCCTTCCACTCTCCTACTCATTCTTTTCCATTCATTATTTCAACGCATTTCACGTAAAAATTTGTGTGCAATATCTTAAGCGTTTAACTATCGAGTAGTGAAATATTTGTGCATAAAAGTACTACGACTGATTTCTCTTCTCTGAAAAGTACACAATCTGTGCTGATCGAAGATTCCAGTCAAAGTGGTAGATATTCACTTATCACTTCAGATCGATGCCAATGTGATGGCTATAACATTCGTTGAATCTTTAAAATTAGAAAGCTATCTCACTTTGTTCGTCATTTTGCATTTTCCAGGACAACGTGCGATTCTGTTTTTGGATTACTGCACTGTGAAACATCATTAGATTATTAGGTGGGCATTGCAATACTGAAAAATACTGCTCACTGAGGCATTAGATGATATGCAAATGATGCATGCTATTTTCACCTTTCGTAATTCGATTTTCTTTTGGGTCGATATTGCTGTGACTCTCCGACATAGATATGGTTGAAAGATGATGATGATGATGCGTGCGTGTGCGTGTGCGTGTGTGTGTGTGTGTGCGTTGATATTAGTGAGATACGCGTACGTTTGAAGTATTTTCTGAATTTTGACTAGAGAGTCAGAGATCCAATGCGCTGCTCTTGTCTCTGTTAATTATCTATGGATCGATCATTCAAGCTGCAGTCGCGCAAACCGTACCGATTGTCAACAAACTCTTCAATTTGAATGACTGTAAATATCATGGGAAATTGAGATGAAATTAATCCTACGTTTTTTTTCATTTTTTGGAAATGTTAGGAATAAAAAATAGTTCATCGAGAATTTTTTTAATCTTTTAGTTATTTATGTATTTTCATAAATTTTATTCCATTCATTAATTTAACAATCATTTTAGGTTTATTATTAAAAATTAATGAATGATTACAAATCAACTTCATTCAAATCACTCCTTCAATATCTGTGGAATGGAGCGATAGAGTATGACTGCTGAGAATGCATCAGCGATATCAACTGATCGAAATTATTTAAATTTGTTTTTCGTTTTCCTTTCAGTTGTTCAACACGTTGTCAGTAAATACGAATGTTTTTTCCTGTTCGTTAATCATTGAAGTACGAGTTTCGCTTGTCACTCTCATCACCTTCCTTCTTCTAATAGATTGTCACGTACTTTTTCCTTCCCCTTCTGAATCTTTCATTCTTCCTTTCATCTTTAATACCTAGGCATGAAACTACCCCTTCCCCCTCACCCTCCTCCTCCCCCTTCTTCTACTTTTGAAATTTATATTTCCAAAACTGTCCATCTTCTTTTTCTTTCACTTTTTTCCGACTTTACATTTCTCGATTTTTTTCCTCGAGCATTTGTTTTTAAAATGTAACAGACAGCTTTAAATTTGATTTGAGACATTCCAAGTTTTCTGCGCTTTCTTGAACATTTGAAGAAGTATATGTTCCTCAAAGATTTATGAATCACTTGGCAAATCTTTTTTAAAGTACCAATTAACTAGCTTTCCACATTCCGCTTTACAACACTTCTCTTCCATCTTTTCCTGCGCATGTGCTAAGGAAAGATCTGTTGAGAAAGTGTAACTAAATAATTGTTGACTCGCAGATCAGTTTGAAAAAACTAAATTGGCTGCTAGAATTGGAACGTAACAACGTTTGGCCTATATTTTAAGCTATGAAGCATTGATAAAAGTGGACTACCGTAAGATCCAACTAGTTTTCACAATTAGAAATGCTTCTCTCATCCCTTCATATAAAATCCCACTCTTTTCTCTCAGTTTTACCATCTCCCGTCTGCCTTTTCTCCCACTCTTGCTATGTGCTTCGGAAGAACGAATTTAATTAAAATTCATTTCACCACGTAGTACTGCATATTGTTTTATTTTACTGTTTTTAACTTGCGTTCTTCTCTTCTGTCTTTTTCTCTGTTGGGAATAGTTTACTGAAATTGGTTGATTAAATGGTGGGATTAATTTTGGGTGGTTTTGATTTTTAAGATGGACGAATTAAATGGAGTTATTATACAATGGAATGAGTAGTGACGGGATGAAGTTCTAAAGCGATCTTGCTCATTTGGTTAGTTCCACTAACAGATTGTAGACGAATTCGCAGAAGAAGGAAGACTCATTTATAAGCCCAACTGCTACGATTATAATAAAATCCAGATGTCCAGATCGGTTCCTTGCTCATTCCTACATCCCATTACTCACTGATCGCAATGACAGTGGCACTGATGATTGGATTGGGTACAGTCAATGGTCGGTTGATTGATCATCGCTTTGCTTCTCTGAAGAAACCCCATTTTTCACGATTGCTTTTTGCATCTTTTCGATGATCCTTTCCCTAACACATTTACAATTTTGAACGATGAGAGAAGCAGCTTCAGTAATATTGTAATTAATGTTCCTCTCTCTCTCTCTCTCTCTCTCTCTCTCTCCCTCTTCTTCCTGCAATTTGAAAAGGAGGAAGTACGATAAATCAATCGCCTAATTACAGCTAGAACTATGAAATGTGTTTGAGAATAATAAGTAAACCTAAAAGGGCTAGCTTACCGCTTACCTTTGGCATGTGACTGTAATAGGTGATTGTCTTATCAGTCAGTTTAATTATTGAAGTTAACTTATTGTTCCTCGATATCTTTTGTAATTCTATTGTTATCATCAGCAAC
Source organism: Litomosoides sigmodontis (assembly GCA_963070105.1). Classification (NCBI taxonomy): domain Eukaryota; kingdom Metazoa; phylum Nematoda; class Chromadorea; order Rhabditida; family Onchocercidae; genus Litomosoides; species Litomosoides sigmodontis. The sequence continues at coordinate 4,954,990 of OY718807.1, read as the reverse complement.
GTGAGAAATGCAAATTTCTTCACTATTAACTTTACGTAAGTACGTTCATCCTCAAAGTGGCATGTTTTATTCATTCTGAAGAATGGTAAGCACTCATCTCATGATTTTACCTACCTCTTTCCATTGTTAGCTATAGGTTTAAATTTATTATAAACGGCCCTTTTAGGTCACTAGGACTTTCTATATGTTCCTCGTCTTCTGTTCTTCTAATATATTACACAAACTACTGGTAGCAACAGCACCAGTAGTCACTTCTCCCCTAATTTAAAATTTTAAAACTCATTCATGACTACTGTTGGTGTAGTGCAGGGTCACCGTCAACGTTATACCTTTCGCATTGCTTTCCTTTCATATCCTAACCATGTCACTGAGATTCTGATTTCTCTTCACATATTTTCTTCACTGTTAAACCTTTCCATCCCTGAATTTTAACACTTTATTCATCTTTCTGCACACATTTTACATGTACAAGTCAATAAACAAATAATCAACCTGCTATTTATTTAAATTAAAATTTGACACAACGAACGTCCGTTTTTTAATTAACATTTCTTTACTCAAGCGTATATTATTGCAAATACTCCTTTGCTGGTGAAATTTCACTGATACAAAAATGACGAATTAAAATTTAAGTAAAAGAACGTCACATTAAAAATGTTACTCTCTTAGCGGCAGTTTTTAATTTTGTACCGAGGGAAGGTACGTTGAAGAACACGTTGTAACCTTTCATCGTCCAGCACCATCTGTTCCAGCTACTGTTGATACCACACAACGTCCTTGCGCCAATCACATTAAACGACGACGAAGAGTTTGAAGGTCCTAGGAGGTTGTCAAATGCTATTTAATTTATTCTTCTTATCATCTTCTAATGAGTATTTTGAAATTTCTGGAAATTTCAAAATACTTGCTATTTAGCGACTAATCTGTTTTACTTACTGTTTAAAAGTGTAATTCATATTTTCTCCTTCAATTCTAATTCCTAAATTAAGCGTGCGTTAATTAGTTAAATTTGTAACAGATTATCATTACTTAAAATGCTCACATGATAATTTTAAATGCTTCCCTAAATACCTCCATGATTTTAAATTTTCAGCTATTTTTTGATCCTGGATGAAGCTGCATACGTTGTCTGTTAGGCTAAATCAATTTCAGAAATCGGATTTGATATCTGAAAGAAGCACTTGCTTTACCTCTCTTTTCCCTCAACTTATTCACCTCAGATAGGATCAATCATCTGTTTGCCACTGAACTTTGAAATGGAATATTAAAGAAGAAACATTCAAAGTCACTGGAGTCACAGCAGTCTAGGCCTGTTGGTCACTCGCTATTCATCTGGCATTTTAAGAATAAGCAAAAATACAGTGACACAAAAAAAACACAAAATAAGTGGTTTGTTATATAAATATATTTGTGCTATTTTTCATTGGGCACTATTGACCAGTTTATCCTTCGGTTCGTTAAGCATCATCGAAACCCATAATTGTCCACAATCTACCTGCAAAAATTTCTAAAATTTTTCCTCCTTAACCGTTCCTCTAGGATCGCTACGCGACGTTGTTCGGTTGTTTTCTTTCTCTCTCCTTCTATCTCTCTCTCCCTCTCTCTCTCTTTGCATTTATTATAATCTCACTTGACAACAGTAGGTTTATCATATTTAGGAAAAGTGAGGAGAAGTTAAGTAGCGAGGAGGAAAAGGTAGAACAGATTTCTCCTACCATTTCCTGCTCTCAACGTTAACTTGAAATCATCGAACAATAAATTCTTTTTTTCTGATGGATTTCATACGATGCTCATATGGGATCCATTTTCATCTTTTTAACAAATTTATTCCTTGGCTAACTTTTTCTCTCCTATCTCTTTCTCTCTCCCTCTCCCTCTCCCTCTCTGTGTGTGTGTATGTGTGTCTTTTTCTTTCCTATAAAGTAAAGAGAAAATGCAGCAATTGAAAATTTGGTGCTTTTTTTTATCGACGAAAATCAAAAAAAGCTACAACGCTTGAAATAATAAATCAAAAATTTTGCTAATTTTTTCAATATATCTCCTCTTCCACCAAGTGGTAATTTGTTTGTCCTTCAGAACTCTTCAATTACTCTGTTTAGCTCGTTCCTCCGTCCACCGGTCGATAACGAACTAAAGCGTAGAAGTGATTGCATTTTATAGTATTTTTGTGATGCGAAATTAGTTTGAAATTGTCGTAAGTGTTGAAAGAAAGGTTAGCATTTAGTGCATTACTATCAGCGGAGTAAGTGACGAAATTACAACAAAATTAGATGTCATCCGTTTGCTGCGACGAAAAAGAAGGGATGAATCAGTTTAATTGGAAATGATGGGACAGACTGTTGATGAGATCTTATCGGACGAGGTTTGCGAGTAGATTTCCATGCTGATAAGAAACAAAAAATGGTGGAAGAGAACTGGCAGTAAATTCTACTTTCTAATAAAGCCATGTTTGTTTCATGTTTTGGCAGACAATTCATTTACTGTTTGAGGAAGATATCTTTTCTGGATCTTATATCTGTACAGTCAGCATTTTGCAGTTAACCTTTATGATGAATTTGAAAAATTGAACAAGTGACATAACATTATCAGTTTGCACTTCATGAGTTTTTTTTTTCTAAAGTTTTTTGTCATTTATTTTAATTTGTTTCTAAATTGCTTTTTTTTTATTTCAAAATTGATTTTTTCCTTTTAATGTACGAAGTATTTTTGGTATGAGAATGGTACTGCAGTAAGAAATTAATAAGTTTAAATGCAGTTTTTCAAACAGAATTTTAATTTTAAAAATCAGATAATGTTTAAAAGTCTTTTTAATTCCTGGATGTCATAAATAAGTGAGTGTGCATTTCCACCGCAATACAAAACAAAAGATACGTTAGTTTTGCATGACGCGATGGCTGTGCGAATTTTAGCTAGTGTCTCTGTCATCGAATCGAGTGTGGAATTAAATTTGTGGTCTCGGGGAGGGAAATTGCTTGAAATTTCTCTTTGATTGATTTAGTGTTCCAGTTCCACAGCGGAAATTCTTTAACTTTCCAAATTAAACATTTATTATTCGGTTTTTACAGTAGATGTTGTAAATCTCGGCAAGTATGACGTATGTTCGATAACCTGTTTACAGCAAATTGGTCACCCTAAATCCGAAGATGGGACTCACTTTAGGCTATACGACTAATTTTATTCTGGACTTCACTGTTGGCTTCAGCAATTCGGAATTTGAATAGTAAAATGTAATTTCAAAAGAAAACAGACCTTGAAATTATCAAATATTAGAGACAGGTATCGTTCATTCATCCGTCATTACTTCAGCAAATATGTGCAGATAGATAGGTGTAACGGTGTCTTTTAACATGTCTCTCTGAAGCACTCGAAACATCTGCAGTTTTAATTTATTTTATAGTCTATTTGATTAGTAAGATTTCAAAAAAGTTTAACTATCAGCTGCGCATGAAACATCGGTGTTTAGAGGTTTTTCTAATTGTAATTTTCTGCTTCTCAAATGACTAACTATTCAATTTTTATTACCTAAAAATGTTACAGTTCAGGTTTTGAAGTCGGAAAAAGCATTAATCCTTTCAAATGTTGTTTTATTTGTTTAAAATACCCAGCCGATTTGTTTACATTAATGCGCACTTACCTTTACATCTCTCAATAATGGTAATTCTCTTTTCTGTTCTCTTCCCGATGTTTTCTCTTCATTTATTCGTTGACTGATATTTCTATTGGCTAGTTGCTATGATTCTGTCTGTATTGGTGTATTTGCTTGTAAATATTTGCAAATTTTAAACTGAAGCTTTATTACAGGTGCAGAAAGTGAGAAACGCGCTTACACTTATTTAAAAGGATTAATTGGTTTGGTAAGTGCTGCTTGGATCCAGTTAGAAAATTATCGCGCTAACAGTACTGCGAAAAGATAACTGTAACGATGAACGATGATATTTTCGTTGTTGTTAAATATGATTACAGTGCACAAGAGGAAGGCGAACTTACCATTAGGAAGAACGAAAGGCTAAAATTGATTGATGATACTAAAAACTGGTGGAAAGTAAGTTGTCTTGTTCGTCGCTATAATCTTTTGAGCATTAAAATTATGATTTGACGAAAATGAGAATATACTTTTTTAAATGAAATTCATTTGGAATAAATAAAGGAAAAGGTATTGTCGCACAGTAGGTTTGCTTATCATCACAGAAATTGCTTATTTAATTGTAGCATCTTGAAGCCTACACTCTTTAGGAGATTAGAAATATGTGGCATATTTTCCAAAATGCGATGGTCGGTAGAATCCCGACCAGTGGAAAGCCGAGGTCAGAAGTAGTTCACGCTGCATTTTATGCTTAAATATCATAAATGATAAAAAAAGAACCTTTCTTATCTTAGTGATGGAGTTCTAATTGTGGAAGCTTTTCTTTTTTTTCCTTCGTTCATTCCAATCCCACTAATTCTTCTGAACTTAACTTTTTTTAAAGTGTACGTTACTCTTTCATATCGGAAGATGTACACTAAAAAAAATTGCTTGTCATTGACAGCGCAAAAGAACACTGCCAAAAAAAATATTTTAAATATGGAATGGCTCAGCTGTGTAGTTTCGATGATCAAAAGAAAATTCACTTATATATGCTTCTTCCTTTATTAAGTGCTTTTCTGTTTTTTGAATCCACTTCTTTCATCGACTTTTGAGTACGCAGTCCGTTTACTGGTGATTAAGCAAACTTGGATTCTTTAAACTGGGATACTTATCACTTGATATTAGAATCTCGTAAAATCATTCGTTATCTTATGTAGTTTATAGTCGGAAAAATTGCAGATCATAACAGATTCTACTTAGCACTATAATTTGCTGCTATATACTAGCAAGATATATTTCGGGATGAGTGATCTCAAAGTGTCAGTGGGTAGTTTAATCATTATTATTAAAATAATGCAAATATCTTGCATCTCTCATTTTGAACTCATTGACAAACAGCAGTTTTGTCATTTAGCAAATGTTTTGACTTATTTCGAAGCGAAATTGAACAGTCTTTTTTGCTATATCGCCTTTGGTTAACTTGGTAATACAATTTGCGTTGTTTGAATGTGTCATCTAAATTTTTCACGTTTTAGGGTATTTGAGTAAGTGTTAGAATACAGTTCTGTAAAAAGAATAACGACTTTTTAAACCATAATGTAGATGTAATATTTGCAGGTTGTGAACGAAGAAGGCGTAATTGGCTTTGTTCCATCAAATTATGTTCGGAAAGAATCTTTTGTGGAAAAAGCAAAAGGAACAATTAAGGGATTTGGCAAGCCAAGATCGAAGAGCAAAATACCTGATTTCAACCAAGTAAATGACTGTTTAGTAAATATATGATTTGGCTTCAAGAAATGGCAAAAATTTCATTGGTTTAATGCACTTTTTATTTTAACATGTTTTTTGTTCATTGAGATATATTATATAAATATTTTGAAAGATTAATTTGTTAAATTAGTGGTGCATATTCCTTCCGTTCCATGGAACTTAAACAGTTGTCTTAAAGTGGTTTGTTTTACAACAGATAATTCATTGACGTCATAACTATTTCTATTTCATTCCAGGCTTCGTCCTCGGAGCTCATTATAAGCCGCCCAGCACTAGCCGCTGTTTCTGGAAATGGCACTTTCGAAAATGGTTTCAGCAGATCAGTTAAAGTACTAATTGTTGTTTTTTGAAATCCATGTTTTTATCATTGGTTTTCTCCTCTTTTTTCGGATATTCATCAAAATTGCTGTAGAAGTCATGAAAATCGATATGTGGCTGCGGTACGACGAAATTTTGTAGCGTTTCGGAAGGCAAATCATTCATGTTTATTAGAATTCGTTAGTGTGAATTTTCAATGATGTTACAGGAAGAGAAATAAGCGTCTATATTTCCGTTTATGTATATGTTTTCTACCAAATAAATGGATTTTTATTTAGGTCGGTGGGGTGATATCACAGGCTGTTGCAAAATATTCTTATGAGCCGCAACGGGAAGATGAGTTGAGGTTATGCAAAGGTGATGTTGTTACTGTTCTTGAAAAAAGCTCGGATGGTTGGTGGAAAGGAAAGGTAATTAATATACATTATTGCTGAAATTTTTTTTTTAATTTTGCTAGAACATATGTCCTGTTTATGGAGCCGTATTTGCGCCATGGTATTCGCTTAATCCCTGTTGTGAACGGTGTATTATTTTCATGTATTATCGTTTTTAAATGAAAACATCTCCATATCAACTACAACTTCTCGGAATATCTTGTATCATGATGAGAGTAAGAATTGTTTATATTTTTTTCATTTCAGTGTCGAGAACAAGTGGGATGGTTTCCTTCGAATTATATTGACGAATCTCCTCCGAATACTTTTTCGGCTTCGAAAAGTAATGCCGAAATGGGGAATGGTTTCAACAAGGTTCAATTTTTCTTTTTCATGTAGGGGAAGTTAATTAGATTTATCAGTTTGTAACTTTTTGGCAGTGGAATGGATATTAAACATTGAGTGAAGAGTTGTTTTATAGCTTCACAGTGGCCTCGTCATGTGGCCTTTGCAAAGGGTCATTGAAGTAGTCGTTGCGTTATACTCGTTTGAAGCCCAAAATGCCGAAGAATTGTCATTCTATAAAGGTGAGCAGTGGAAGACATGTATGCAGTTTTAATGTCAAAATAAAAAGCAGGAAACAAATTTTGTTGGTATTTGTCTAATATTAGAATCAAGTTAAGGGTGATGCTTTGAAATATGAAATATGAATTGATCTCGTCTGTGATTTTATATAGAAAACAGTCCCATAATTTATTTGAAAGGTTTTATTACATCCTAGATCCTGTATAATAATATTATTTCCTTGTAAAAATAATCACATTATCGTTACCACTGCAAAACTCCGAAATTTGCTATAAAATTTCCAGGAGAGCGTCTGGAAATCATTGATCACCCAGCTCATGATCCAGAATGGTGGAAAGCTCGAAACGAAAAGGGTTGTACTGGGCTTGTGCCAACAAATTATATTGAGGTTGGTTGGCGAATGTTTTTTTTTAATCAATCGTTTTCAATTTTTGCTTTGCATTCGGCATATTGCACTGGGCGTTTATCACCTGATATTATAACAATTGGTAATTATTTTAGGTAGTGGATTCGAATCCGGATCCAAATGTCGATCATTTTGTTTCATCTACATCAGAGCGGAGATTAAAAACTTCATCTAGTAACAGCGGAATTACTCCAGCAATTAGAAATGGCAGGTTAGTTTTGGAGCGGAAGAGAAGGATAGGGAAGAGAAACTTAACTAATTTAGGTAGTACTTTCCATTGGTTGTTAACTCCAACTTTACAGTAAAAAGGAGAAGTGAAATTGCAAAGCTTTCTATCGCTCTTACTGTTTTCCATTACATTTTGTATAGTTTTCCGGAGACGGTTTAGTTTTTTAGTAAAAAGAAAGTTAAAATAACATTCTTTTTACTAAAAACAAAATGTAATGGAAAACAGTAAATAGTGGAAAACTTTTTATAGCAATTCTCGACTTACCGGTCCTTATGCAAATCAACCGTGGTACTATGGAAGATTGACACGTGATGAGACTGATGCGTTACTGAATGCCCGTGGTGTCGATGGTGATTACTTGGTTAGGGATAGCGAAAGCAACGTATGTAAACTTTTTCTTGAGCAGCTATTTTGAAATTTTTCCCTGGATAAAGGATAGAGGAACTGTTTCGTATGAGAAGATAATTATTAAAAATCATCAGTTGGGGCAACTAATAACGACTTCTGATAAGAATTTTGAACTGGGGAATTTCGATATCTATAGTGTAATCCTCTCGCTTTTCCATTCAGCTGTTAATTTTGAGCAAATTTTAGGCAACGCCTACCATTTTGTGAATAGATTTCACAGCTCATCAGAAATCATTTCAGCCAGGTGATTACTCGATTTCTTTGAAAGCTGCAGGTCGTAATAAGCATTTTTGGGTACAAGTGGACATGACGAATAAATCTTTTAAAATAGGCACTCGAACATTCGTGAATATGGATGATTTATTAAAGCATTATATGGCAAGTCCGATTTACACCAATGATAAGACCAGCGAACGACTATTTCTGATCAGACCGCTTCCAAGATGAATAAAAGCATATATAGAATCATCTGATGTTAACGGGTGCTTTAAAAATTGTTGTGCTTGCCAAATTGCTTGTTTTGAAAATATATTTTTATTTAATTCTTTGTCTCAACATTCCCTCCCTTCCTTCAGAGTTTTCTGTTTTCTACAAAAATTTTCATAATTGTAAAGCTTGAGGTTTTTTATTAAGATTTTAAGTCCCGCCACAGTTTAAATCAATCAACCAGAAAAATCAACCGTTTTGCAGTGCAATTAGGAGGAACCATTGTTTTCGCCTGGAGGAAGATTGAAGTAATTGTAGCTTAGATCTTAGTGCCGAAACGAATTATCTAAAAATAAATAGTTGTTTTTTCGCTTCTTGGAACATTTCTCTCCCCTCCCTAGTTTTTATGATGTTTCTTCATAACTGTTTGTTGTCAGCTGACTGTATTTCTTTGTGCTCCAAATTTTCGTAATTATAAAGTTATCTAAAAGATAAATTTTCAAAGTTCTAGGAAGAGTGAATGAGTTAAATTTTAAATGATTGTGGAAGGACAATGAAATTTTTCACAAGCTTCAGATTTAATGCACATAACTTCTCATTAAATTGTAAGAGTTTTAAGTCTGCTTGAGAATATCCTTTCTGTATATGATAATCGAAAAAGTATTTTTAGAACCAAATTACTGATTGTCCGTTGATTCGTAAAAATTGCAGCAATGCTGACTATGCGCGGATAGTTTATTTCCGCGCATTATATTTCCACGAGTAAAATGAAAGCATTTTATTCACTGGAGGTGGGACTGTTGAAAATCGCAGTACCATTATTTGTGATGTAAATTTTGGAGACATATCGTAGCGTATACGAAAGATGGTTTGTAATATGTTAATAATTCCTTGTTCCAACATTAGGTGTGTATGTTTTTGTTTCCATCGGGTTTTACAATGACAATGATGCAAAATTTTGACATTATGCATTTTTAACTTGCAAATAACGAATGAACAAAAAAGGAAGATACCAGTCACTCCATACTATTTCCACTTATTTGTACTGAAATAACCATAAAGCAATAAAGTTGTAATGTTATTATATTATCTGTCTTTTAATTATGAATGTTTCAGTCCTTTCGATCTGGAAATTATTAAATAAAAGTTTCAGCGCTTCTGAAATTATCTCTCCATTGTTAAGACAGCATATGAACAACGTTTCTTCTTGAAAACTGGAGTTCATTTAAAATTGAGGCGATCTTAATTCTATCATTATATTTCTCATAATGTGCGCACATGTGTTGTCATCACATCTCTCGTATACCACTATGGTGACAGTACATGATAACGTTCCAGTTGTACATGCATGTGGCGTCCTCCGTCGTAATTTGTTCAATGGCCGTTCCAGTTGGGTCACACATCCGTAAACATCTACTGCCCACCTGTAAGTTCATTTATGCTGTTCATTCATGAAGTTTGATTTATGGTCATATCAATCGGAGTGATACATACCATGTATGCTTACCTGAAGTTGTGGATTGTTTAAATTTAAATGTATGCAACATTTGCGGTTGTCACGATTCTGCGATGCACAGTAAAGAATGCTGGACAAATACTCTAGACCACATTTTTTTTCACGTAATATTGAAATGAGCTGAAGATTAGAGATATTATCAGACTATCATCGAGCTGCGTTATGCAATAAGTGATAATACCTAGAACATTTCTATTGCTATTTTTCAAAAAAAAGAATCATTTGTGAGTATTATATTTCAAAGATCCGATAAATTTTGCTAAAACTCGGTAACATATACCGCCTGTTAAACATACGTGGACATTTGCATGTGTGTATGTAATTAGATGATTTCAAGAGTAAATTTTAACAAATACTTGATAAAATGTTCACCAGTTCACGCGTAGCATTTTGATTGGTTTCATAGACACACATTGAACGACATTCTTTTGGTACATAAATATTGCAACATGACTGGAAGAGTTTGTCGGCTATACCCCGGCTTGTGCACGGTTTGTATCCTAATTCAGCGGTACCGCAGAGAGGCTACAAATATTGGAGATGTGTAGTAATATGGATTTCTTTGTGTAAGTGTTGCAAGCAGTTATTTTATACTTCCAGTACTCCTTGCATCTCTTTCCCCTTAGATCATATATATGTAAGTTAAATTTTATTTACAATATTTCGAGCTCTTTCAAATTTAAATTATGAATCTGGGAAGCAATATACCAAGGGATGGCCACGAAATGCGGCATTAGGAGGTGATCGTCTCAAATCGCTCTTCTGTTTGATGCTACGACTGAACATCAAAAATTTGCGATCCGGACAATTCTCGAGAACATGCTTGAAGCAGTGTTTTGGAACGCAGTCAGAGGTCCATCTCATAGAGCAACATCCCGATATTGGGACGTACTGACATTGCTTTAGCTACAATTCTTCTTTCCCATTTCATTTATAAATTAACAACAAAATTAAGTAGTATGCTTGGCAGTGGGCAACTTTCAACTTCTTCACAACTCATTTACTTGCTATCGTTTTCATACCTTTTACCGCTTTCTAATTAAATCTTTCAATGCACGCGAGAAATTAATGTGAACCTGCTGAGCGACTGATTGCTGAATGAACAGTGAAGCCAATATGAATAATTGCCGTAACATTATCGGAGGGATACGAAATCGAATTTAACTGTAAACAAGAAGATAAGAATCGAAGAATTCATCCCTCGCCTTTCTTTTCCTGGCCAATAATGAATTTGATAAGAATTACTTTCAACTGAAGCATTTTTGAAAACACATCAAACGAGCACTCAGTCGGTCAGTACAAATAGACCGAAATTCTTCGTATCACAATTAAAGGGGGAGGACCGGCGCAGTGATTTCATCAGTTGTCCGAATTACTTGAAAACAAATCCATCAAGAAAGTTTGACTTTACACCCCACAACTGAACAAAAGGAAGAAAGAGTGGAAGAAGGCACGTTTCTTGCAATTAATAAAATGAATACTGTAGAGGAATGAAATCTATTGTTATAATTGGAAAGGTGGAAAAGAATTAAAGAAAATAAACTATGCATTTGATGACGGATTGATAGGAATATACGTTAAATAGGTGTGAATGGGTGGGTGGGTGGATAAGACCGTCCGGATGAGTTAAAACGAAATTTATTTCTATAATGTGAATTGTTCGAGAAATTTTTCACACTTATTATCAAGGTCTCTCCCTTTCTTTTCCACCACATTCAAGATTCATATTTAGTATGAAAATACACTGTATGAACTTGCGGAGAATTTAAGGGAGTAAATATCAGTAGACTTATTGCTGATTGATAAACCTTTTCCAAATTCCGTTCGCTTGGTGATGTCCCGTGGTGGTAACGAAACTGTGATCGGAAATCTTACGTGATGGTAACGAAATTGTTGTCAGGTTGGAGTAACGCAGAACGATAGATTATGGAAATTTTTCGATGAAGTCGATATTGTGTCCCAAAATGAACCGGATTATGGTTTGGTGTTAATGTGGGTGATGTGACAATGATTATGATGATTCCCGTGACAATACATACTCATATGGGATGTAGTCATTCATGTTGTCCACTCAGAAAGTCGATGAAGAAAAATCTTCCAGTGCACAAGTGACCATCATTGACAAAATTAAGTGAAATTATGATGAGGCAAACTGATTTCGACATTCCTCATATCGCTTGATGTTGGCTAACAACATACAAATGAATTCTTTGAGCTTGAAATATATGAAATAAATTCCAAAAAATTTTAGGACTGCTCGAACTTGAAGTGAAAACGAACTGTTGTTCCTTCAAAATCTCATAACATTTATATGATTGTAACTGAATACAACGAAACCGTAATAAGCATTTCATTTAAAGTTTATTGGCATATGATTATAACTAAGTACAAGAAAGAAGAATCTAAAAAGTGCTACGTTAAAACCAACTATTAACGTGTCACACACACACACACGTTTATTTATCATACAATGCTGGTGACCTACGTAAGTATCAAAAGGACCCGCGAAAAGTATCGATTGTGAAAGAAAAAAATAATTCCAGGCAATGGACTTTTTCGAAATAAACTAAAGAAATCAAGAAATTAATGAATAATTATGCATGTTTGTCATAAAACTGAAATATTCAGAATTCCTACAGGAAGAAGGAAGAAGGAGAAAAAGAAAATAATAAGAGATATTCAATAACTAGTTGATTATTTTAAGAATGCCTATTTGTCACATGAAAATTGTTAGCGAAACTTTCTTCCTCCCTTCCACTTCAATTATTCTGATAGAAATTTCACTTTCAATAAATTTATTTTTTTATACAAAAGTTTCAGCAAAAGTTCATCGAAATATTGCCTAAAGGTCAACAAGTGCAGAAAAACTAGATTGAGAAAAGAGAAGGAAAAAAGTAAAAAACGATAAAATTTTGAAATTAATATCCAATTCATCGTTCAAGAATTATTTTCACTAAAATATCAACGAAATCTCAACATTAATTTTGTGTAATTAACTTCAAATCAAGTAATTATGAGCAATAACCGGAAAAAATCGTGACCACAACACGGAATATATGAAAGGAAGCATATTAATCGCTTGATTCCATCTCCTGTCCATCAACTGGATCAATTTCATGTGGCCCAACATAACGACATGATTTCTGACTACTCCTGGAGAGAAACGTCCGATAACAGTTGGCATTCGTGAGACAATCTGGTAGCGCACCTAAAAGTGCCGGTAAGAGAATAAGTCCGTGCAACAGGCTCCACGACACCACCAGGATGATCGTTTTAAAAAATACCATTGGTGAATAACTCTGCAATATAAAATTAGGAAAGGAGAGGTTCTTCAGTTATTTTTAATCTTCGACTTTTTTATTTTAAGATTTTTAACACAATATGACCATAAATTTTATTCCTAAGCATTATCGGTTATTTTTTTAATAATTTTGTTAAATGTTAATTGCTTTTTCTTAATTGAGCCATTTTAAAGCACATTTTTATTATTATGAAACAATTAGCTGATATAACTAAAATTGGCGGAGAAATTAACTGAAATTCAAAAACTCTTTCATACCTGCAAAAAAATAAGTGGCAAAACACACATAACCGTTGACGCACCAGCCTGTATCATTGGCCAGCCAACACTTTCCAAAGTATACTGTAGCTTTTCATGTGGTCCTTTAATTGGTATTTTTACGATTTTTTTATTCCGGATTTCCCGTCGAGTTGTCAGCTGCAAAAGTAACCAATTTTGAAAAGGCAAGAAACTTTCTGATTATTTAAAGAGAAATGATTAAATCGCTGACTAATTAAACAACTACATTATAAGATGATAAGGCAGTTTAAGGACGAATCTGACAAATGTGCAAAGATTAAATGCTTATTTGAGTATATTAGTAATTTACCTGATAGTGATAAGAAACATGGGCAGTGAAGTCAACCGATAAACCAATAGACATTAGTACTGCAACCGTTGTTACCGGATCCAGATCAAAGTGCCACCAGGACAAAAATCCGAATACACCTGAGTTGTAAAATAATGTTAAAAGAGAAATTATTATAGTTATTCGAGAAAAATTATGCCTTAGAGACTGTTACGACTAACTGCTAAATCAGGACGAGTAACTGTTGACTGATACAGGAATCGAATGAATATAAATCACAACAAATAACCACTTTTTAGAGGTTATTTGCCTAGGTAATTATCAAGGTCTGAACTACTGATTGGAAGAGGATTATTTACCAAAAAGACCACAATCAACAATCAACGGTTAAATTACATAACTGTCAATTAAAAGATAGACAATTACTTACAAAAATAACTGATCTAAAATAAAGGAACGATTTCAAATACTTGTTTAAATAAGTTCCAAAGTAACTTATCAGTCAGATTAGTAAGTGTCGATTTACAATTTGTATGGATACTCAATAAATTACAAGTTTAACTAACTGCACATATCTTAACAATAACCTAGTAATTGTGACTAATAACAGAATCGTATCTTTACCGAGACTTATTGATGCAATTGCGATAGAAGCCGTTATGATACTACATGGATTCGGAATAAATAATGCACAAACAACTGCCATACAGATTAATGTTAACGTGCCGGTCTGGAATTGTATACGCTAGCTCATTGTCACTGATAATAAACAAGACGCTAAGTAATAATCAGGAAAAATAATAATACACTCACTGAGTAGTTTAAAAAACGTGCAGTTTTTATGACAACTGTTTATAAATAATCTTTCCACAAGCAGTAACCGAAAACGGGCAGTTAACTGTAAATCAATTATTTGCATCTTACATATTAATTAAACGGTAGGTGAATAAATAATTTTGACAGTGTAAACTATTTCATTCATTACTTACCTGCACCGCAACTGTTTTTAAACTTAGCATTTGATCCACAAACATTCCATTGACCTCCCAAACAGTCACATTCAAATCCTTCAATGTAAAAAGGAATAAGAATTTTCATTTATTTTGAAGAATAATGTAATTGTGATGTTATAGAATAAATTATCATTCAATTTGGAACAAATATTTCTTTCCGATCACTTAAAATTCAATATTTTACTTTATAGTTATCGGCAATTTTGCGCCATTTCTCCATCAATTCAATTCGTACTTCCCATTTTGACGTATTCCTATAAGCGACAACAAACCAAAAACGGTTTATTCGAGGTCCATCTCTATAATACAAAATTAATGTAACTTATTAAATTAATCTGTAACTTTAAAATAATTCACTTTTATTTACTTTGTATTAGCAACGACCATAGACATGTTCCAGTGACCGTAGAATGGTGATTCAAGAAAGCTTTCCAGTTTATCGAAGTCAAGACCCGTTTCAGAATGTGAGACTTTACTGATTGGTTTAGGATCTGACAAATCAAAAAATGACCAAATTGATAACATGGGATCTCCATGCTTGTAGTAATGTTCGTAGTCGCGGAGCCATAATAATGTTGAGATATTTCCTATAAAAAGTATCAAAGTTGTTAAAGTAACCGTTAATATCGTTACTTTCACCGTGTTCTCATTCAAATTTTAAAAGAATTTCGATGTTTCATCTCCCACTTATATTTGATAAATATGCTACGAACGGTTTACGTTTACTCACCTCTACAGAGTGGTAAACTTTCAAAGTCATTAACGAGTTGCCAAAATCGTTGCATTGGTTGTTGTTTCCGTATATCCAATGGATTATTCACAAGTACCGTCACTGGGTGATACTCATCCCAAACTGTAGTTCTGTGCTTTAGTTTTAGTTATAAAAGTGATAGTAAAATTTGGAATGCTTAAATTGCGAAAGACAATATTAGGTGCTAGTAAAATTTATGGCATTATTTTTATAGCAATTTATAGGGCAAAACAACGCCAGTACGAAAGAAAGGTTAATCGACAAATAAGCCTAACAAGGAAGTGAAAATTTTAACGTACTTATATCATTAAGTATCCGATTAGGTCTTTGTATCGGTGAATCTCGGGGTAAAATTTTCACCGTATCAAGTCTGGTTTTTATATTTAACGCTCCAATAATGGCAAAATACCAGTAAATAAGCACTGCAATAAATAAAAATGCCGTGAAACAGCGATGTCCCAGGATGCGACAATAAATTCTCAGAACCCATTTCATAAACGTTTCAATCTAAAATTATTGAATAGTGAGTGTACAACATAAACTTTACTATGCACATGGTTTTAACTATTTCAAAATTTAAATTCGACATTTACCAAAATTCCTTCCACTCCAAATGAAAAGACATTCGCTTATTTTTTTATGCAATTATACCGTTGACGGTACAATTGAACGTGCAATGAGTTTTGAGAAATAAATAAAACCTCTAAACGCCATCCACGTAGCAAGGGTTTCTGTGAACATGACGACGCCGTATACTTCTTATTACATTTTTCACAGTGTGAAGCTAATGCCAGCACAGGTCCGAATAGAATTAATTCATACAAATAATCCAATCCCAATGCAATAGCTGTTGATACACAAAACAATCGTATTTCTGCAAGAATAAATTAATATAAGTACAAAAAAAGTTCTATCACTTTCAAATACCTACTGAGTGACTTAGATTTGAAAAAGTTAGCTCTAAGAATGAACTACTCATGTAGAGATGATACTAAAATTAGAATATTTCAATTGATTTTCTTAACTGCTCAGAACATTAAAGTAAAAAGACTTGATTTAATAAGCAACATTTAAATATTATTGCACGAATTTTACCTGGTGTAGGAGTTAATGCACCGATACTGAAGGAAATGAAGTTCGTTATTGAAGTAATTGTGATAGAAGGTCCTACTTCTTCGAATACTAAACCAAGTCGAGCACTAACACTACTGGTATGCAATGCCAGACGTTGCCAAGGATGAATCATTAGAAATGCGTCATCAACACCTTAAGTGAGATTATTCAGGCAATTAATTCTTTTGTTTTACATGCGGTGATTGAAATGCATAGAATTAATCATTTGGAAATACAAAAATTGGAAATATTATCATCTTTGTAGATATGCAGGATGCACAGAAGAAAGAACATCATGCACAAAAGTAGACATCATTTACAGATATCACTTCAGACATCTGTCCCAGCTACTTCATTGGGTTAATTTCTTTGTTCAATTTAATATAACATAGAAGCAATTATAAAGAAATATTTGGAATAAAATTTCATAGCAAAATGCAACAATAATTTGAAAAAGAAATGACGAGGAAATCAGTTGAAACAAACCAATGCCCATAATAAGGAAGGGCATAACAAGCATGAGCGAATTGGTTCTAATGCCGAAAAGTGATATGATGCCGTAAGATGATGTGATTGAAAGTGTTGGGCATAGAATGGAGCCAAAGGCAACCAGAACTTTGCCCCAATCCATCGCATTGTGAAAAATTGCACCAGCAAGAACCGTAACTGTTACAAAAAACATCATCAAACCAAAACCTAAAAATTTCAACAAGAGTTTAAATAAAACTGGGTATGCTAAGTGTTGGTTGAAGTAATGTAGAAATAATGCAAGGTGATATTGAGTTAATATCAAAATTAATTAAATTGAAATGTAAAAAATAAGCCACACATCAATGAAAATGATGTGAAATTAATGAATTGTGTAACGGAAGTGGTATAATATGAAATATTCGAAATTAAACAACCTGCAACAAAAAATGGCGCGAGCTTTTGACCGTCTTTAATCATTTCTTGATTGAGAATCTCTGATCCAATTACCTGAAATCGTAATTAAATTCATTTAATTTAAGAAAACATATGATTATGCTGAAATCGTCCAATGATCAAATGTAACCTCTATGTCAATTAAATCATTTTTGTAATGCTTTCGAGCAAATTCAAAAACAGAAAGTTCCCATAACGATAGTTTTCGCTCCATTTCGAGGGATGATCGATCAGCACGATAAAGAGCCAAAACTACCTTAAATTGGAAATGAACATTAAATCACCGAGAAATCCAAAGTCGCCACATCACTACAAATGTAAATAGTTGTCATGAATGAAACAAAAATTCCTATCATTAAGTGTTTCCCATTGGAGAAAAAAAGTTCGAAAATATCAAATTGAGACTTACTTTAACGAACTGCAAGTTTGAAACTAACTGCGCATAAGATACATTTGATGGTAATTTACCACTGGTAACATTTCGGCCAACAAACATATTCTTTTTCGGGGCTTCCTTTAGAGTAACGCCAAAAAAATTCCTCTCCAAGTGAATATCAAAGCCATCAATTTTCGCGACTGGATATGTTAAGGACGTGTCGTAGGAAAGTGGCTCGCCGCGTTGCAAATGAACTCGTTCAACGTCAACACCTTGCTGTTAAATTAACTGTGATAAGTGCATTGGCTATTTACAATTATTTTATGGAAAATTTTAAGTGCACTCAAATAAAAGCTGTAGATAATGTTTGATTATCAGAATGCGCAAGAATTTTCAATGATAAATGAAATTAGCATAGTATGTTGGAACTAAAATGCAAACAAAACGATTGTCATTTATTGGTTGTTAATGCATTCAATTAAAAATTAAAACAAATTTTGCAGCAAATTAGTATGCAGACTAATTAATGAATTTACCATAAATATTCACCTTGAAGAGTCGTAGAGCGATATTTGTCTTACAGTAAGGTGAACAAAAATCCTCGTATGTAATTGACTGATTATTATATATTACACTATGATTATTCATCAAATATATGGTTAAATGTTCAACTTCATTCAAATAATTATCCCGCAACATCGAACCGTTATCTTTGGCTGTTAATAACACTACCGTAACCATCGGATCGCCTAGAAAGTAATTCATCATTACTAATTACAGGAAGAGATATTAATGCTTCAACCTAACCTACTCATTACTTACTATAAATTATTTTTATTCTAACATCCATTATATTCCAAAATATTTGACAATTATTTCGATTAATGTAATTACAATATAAAATGCTCTCAAGTACCAGTGGAGTTCCAGAATTCCCGCAGCACATCCATTTCATATCTAGACGGTGCATTTATTGGTGTATAACCGTCTCGAATTCGATCGCGTAAAACGATTTTGAAGATACCAAATGAGCTTGTCGAGATCAATAACGATAAGAGAATGTATACCACCGGGTATGAGCCAACATTTTCACCTAAATTTCCAGGTCACGATTTAAACTGGAAACAAAAGATTAAAAATTGGAACGTAATTACTAATTAATTGATGTTCGAGTAATGAGGGGCTTTAGAAGCAAAATTGGTACACCCACATCTTACCATTGAAATGGTAAAAAAAAAGCTAATTTTCATTAGCCTCTATCTAGTAAGCTGAAAGTTCTTTGGCTCACTTGTACTTGTATCGGTCAAGCAACTATAATAAATAACCATTTCAAAGATTGAATAACAAATTGCAGGGAAGGAAAAGAGGGCAGATAACAAGATCACAAAGTAAATTTAGTAACGATGAAACGAGTGGTAGGACGCCATTGGCAATTTCATTCCGCGTAGAATTCACTGATTATAAAAAAGGTGATAACTGATGAAAGAGTGAAGTAATATGTATTAAAAAAGATAAGATAGCTTTCTATTGCAAAATATTTAAACGATTTCTACCTAAAAGTCGAAATAGACCTCGAAGTGTGAGATACTTCCATAAGGAGAGGAGTTTGCTACGTCGTGGACCACCTGCGCATCCTGAATTCGTTAGTAAAATAGAATAAATGAATGTAAACAACTTCTAAATTCAAAAAATCACAAACTACAATATTTTGTAGACAGCTAATATAACCGTTTATGCATCATTTGGGTTAAAGATTGCTTTTGTCGTTTCTTTATGAACTCCTTCATATCAAGTGAACACAAAATTTCAATATTTATATGTATTATATTTTTATCGTTGCAATTTATAAAAGGGTGAAATGAAAGGTGCAATTCAGTAATAAGTAAATTAAACTTAAGCTATGGTAAGTTTCGCTTGAATTGATTAAATTCAAATTTATTGAAAATGTCAAACCGTGACTGGTAATCTGAAGCTTATTGAATGCCTGGATTGACTGACCATTCCAGCGTGACGAGTTATCGGTTCCTTCCATATGACTGCTATGGGAATTACCCTCCGATCCGTCGTCATTCCTCCCTAATTTCACTTCGCTCACATATTCCTCTGTCACCAACAGCGCCCCCCTCACCGATTCTTCCGGGCCTTCCAGCGACATTTTTCTACGGCAGTACTTCACCTTATCTCTCTTTCCTCCTTCACTTCCCCAACCACTTCATAACCTACGCCTCCTCCGCTTTCCTTGCTGAAAATAAATGAACGAAAAGTCATTCACTGCTAGCTCGCACAAAAGAATCACCTCGCGGACGAGCTTTTCAAAAGCTGAACAAACACGTAAAACAGTAATAATTTACATATTCACACAAAAAATCCGCTTTAATATCAGCAAATGTTTTGGAGACAAGTCCTTCGCCAATATTTCATTATAAGGTGGCAATAAGTCAGAGCTAATTACAAGAGAGTTAATTACTGATTCCTAATCATATCATTATCGCATTGATAAGCCCTGTAAGGGAGAATCACAGAACTGGTAAGTTACATTGAGATGTAACTGATCATTTGCTATTAAAGCTTGTATTTCAATAAAAATGTTGAATGAAATGAATTATGCTAAAGTTCGCCTGAACAAGTAGGACATTTGGCAAGAATTAACATCACATTTGCATTAAAAACATTTAAATGAAAACGTAAAATTTAACCAAGAAAAATTTGTCTTTGACATTTCAAACTTTGAAAAATTGAAAAGCTAAAAACATTCAATGTTTCACCGCAAACTTTAGTGAAAAAGTAGAAGAAAGGACGACGTTTGTGAAAATACTTAAAGGTTGATGGAAATTTTGAGCAAATTTATGCAATATAATTTAAGGAATCAATCAGCGTAGCAGTAGTAGCAGCAATTCACTTTTCATTTAACAATAGCTTCAATGAGTAAAACATTGGAGAGATATTGCAATGCAACCAACCACCAATCAGTCCTTCATTAACTTTTCTATCATCGCACACTTCTGGCGGAAGACGAACGACGTGAAACAGAGAAGGAACAGTTCGTAGATGTGAGATAAGTAAGACTGAGCACATCAATGCACACATAGATGCTTCACTAATTAATCTCAAAGCATTCAATGATAATTTTAATGAAACAAAATTTCCCGCCCGATATTAAAGCATTCAATGATAACCTTAATAAACCAAGCCTTTCCACCCTCTTTCTATCAGTACAACTGATCAAAGGAACAGATCCTGTTTTAAACGTAGCCGAGTGAAATTGAAACAAATAAATATGAAGAAGCGAGCTAACTGTGCTTTCCTTCTCTCTGTTTTACGCTTCAAAAAAAAAGAAAGGAAAAAAAATTCAGAAACTGATGGCTTCAACCTTTAACCATCGCTGCTCCTTCACAGCATTTTGGCTGTTATCAAAGATGAAAAACAAAAGCAAACCTCGGCTGTTTAAATGAATACATATCCAAACAGCCTCCGGAGATTTTCAAGCAATCGTTAGTTTATCTTTTAACGAACCTATCTTTCCTACTTTTCAATTTGATGAATTCAACAAGCTGAAATTTAATGAGCAAATTTTCGTTAATTAAGGTGTAAAATGCGAAACTTTAGTGTTTGCACGCCACATTTTCACTCCCGAATGGTATTTTTTCAGTCGGAAAGAATTTAATGCCCTGATATTGCACATTCTAAAAGTGACGCTTTTGTGCATAAGTATATTTTAACGTATGTGGCGTAATATGTTAATTACATCTCAGCAATTTCATGCATATGCATTGTATGCATCAAAGCATGCACATTTACAACAATTTTACTTTTAAAATGTACAAATGATAGGACGCCAGTGAAATAGACGCAGTACTTAAACAGCAATCAATGCATTCAATGAAACTGCAGATAATGAAAAACCGAATTATTTGTATTTCAAACTGGAAAATTATGACAATATAAATTTACAGTACTTAATTCTAATAGCAAGTTCAAGATAAACTTTGGTCGTAAATGCGAATGAATTTACAGTTAAATAATTCACCGGTAAAAGTTGAAATAAAAATATTCGGTTTTCATTAATACCGTCCTTAAAACATATTTCGCCTCCAACGTTCGTCGTACCTGAAAAATAACATCAATTTCACATGCATATGTGTGGTACTGTTGTCTAACAATATTCAGTGTAATTTCAATCCATGTGACAGATTTAAACGATAAAAAATTTTGCATATATAATGATTGTTTTTTACGATTTAAAGATGAAATGATTGTTATCCAATAGGAGAGAGAGAGAGAAAGAGATGAGGTATTACAAAAGATTAATTGGCTGTTTGTTTCATTCATCGAATGACATCATCAATTTTTGTATTTATTTGGAACAGGCAGGAATTTGAGGAGGGATAAATGTTTGGAGAAAGGAATGAAATGATAATATCAAATTATCATGCTTGAAAAGATAATAAAAACAGAGAAGAAGAAAGCGATATATTTGCTTGGTGCACTAACAGTTCCAATGTTTGCACACCGATTGTTTAAACATTTTTTTTTCCTCCTCCTCTCCCCTCACTTTCACCTCTCTTACAAAAATTTTGCATTTAATTGAAATAGCATAAAAGAGACGACGTTGTCATTTCGAGCACAATCTCTTCCATTTTTTTTGCTAATGTCAGATTCTTTCTTTCACTCACAGATTTTTCTTATGCTTTTTTAAAATTAAATAAATAAATTAAATAAATAATAATAATAAATAAATAAATAAATAAATAAATAAATAAATAAATAAATAAATAAATAAATAAATAAATAAATAAATAAATAAATAAATAAATAAATAAATAAATAAATAAATAAATAAATAAATAAATAAATAAATAAATAAATAAATAAATAAATAAATAAATAAATAAATAAATAAATAAATAAATAAATAAATAAATAAATAAATAAATAAATAAATAAATAAATAAATAAATAAATAAATAAATAAATAAATAAATAAATAAATAAATAAATAAATAAATAAATAAATAAATAAATAAATAAATAAATAAATAAATAAATAAATAAATAAATAAATAAATAAATAAATAAATAAATAAATAAATAAATAAATAAATAAATAAATAAATAAATAAATAAATAAATAAATAAATAAATAAATAAATAAATAAATAAATAAATAAATAAATAAATAAATAAATAAATAAATAAATAAATAAATAAATAAATAAATAAATAAATAAATAAATAAATAAATAAATAAATAAATAAATAAATAAATAAATAAATAAATAATATAAAGGTTTAAATTGTCGTTCCTCCGTGTGGAATTTCTGGAAAACAAATTTCGTTCGTGATTTACCGAAAACTACTTAATACCAAATGATAGTTATCAAATGATTACAGCCTTCTGTTCCTCTCCCCCTCCCATTCACTTCACACATCATCCAAACAAACCCGTCGATCCGACTGGCAACCATCATTTGCATAAATCAGTCTATGATGATGACAAATGAATGATGTGGCTGAGTGCTTTACAGCTAAGCTTTTCTCTAAGCGTTTCCATCGACGCACGCATGCAAGCATTCATTTCATTCACTCATCGATATTATCATACCAAGCATTTTCATCAGTTATTTTTAATTTGTAAAAAATTTCCACTTAACGAATAATTACCGTTTTCATATCTAACGTAACAGAGAGGAAGTGAGGGAATGCAGAAAATCTCATTTTAAAAATGCCAATGAAATCTCACTGAGTAAGGAAATATGATCAATGCAGCGCTCCGTTTCATCTTTTGATAGCTTCTACACCAGCAGTACGTGTTTTGCAAAATTTCTAAAAGCGAATTATGTCTACTGGAAATGTGGGATGAGAGAAAGAAACTTAGCAACAGAATGGAAGTGAACGCTTCAGTTGGATGTATGAAAATGAAAGGAAAGGACGGTACGTGTGATGTTATGTGGTGGACATTTCGCAATTATTATATTTCCATCTTTTATCGCTCTTCCTCTTTCGATGCTATGGAAATGGCAGCGATGGAAAAAGAAACAAAGGTCATTTAGGAGCAAATATCAGGCAATAATGAATGAACGAATGGTCGGAATAAGAAAAGAAACCGATCGAGCACCGTCGCTGTCATACGGAAACGCTTTCACACGTTTTCACATTCAAAAATTCCGTTAACGGCTATTCCTCACGTGGATAGCTTATAATCTCCCTATCTCCACGTCTTTCATATTCCTCCACCATTTGCAAACAGTAAAAGAGAAATCAACGATTGCTTTTTTTCCTCTTTCCATTTACGTTTATAAAAAAAGATAACGAAGGGTGATAATATCAAAGTTATCACGCAGATCCAATGTCAGGAATGATTCTAGACTTATGCTTTAACACTTTTTTTAGTTTCCTTTTAGAACTAACTGGCAAGGAAGAAATGATGCTAACGGAATCAATAGCACTCGACATCTGTCCAGCATTAATTACGCCTGAATACTACTGCACTTACGACCGCAAAAAATTAGGTTTTTGAGGAAGATGAAACACTGATTTCCTCTTCTCTTTCATCCTGAAATCAGAGGGAGAGAGACTGAGAGAGAGAGAGAGGGAGCATTTAACATTCTACAACTATTCAAGATTATCACGATTACAGTGCTGCTGCTGATACGAAAATCAGTGCCCGATGACGGATAATTCTGTTTTTACGTTAACATTTAACTAATTACAAACAGATAAGCTTAGCACACGCTGCAAATAGTTTGTCACGCCTAATCCCTCAGTAAGCCTGATGCATATCATATTAGGCTATAACTGACCTCTATCTCCAAGATGATCAGTTGATCGTCTAAAAGCGAATTTCACAATAATAAGTGAAATGCAATGCAAAAGAATGATATAGGAGACGTACGTACACCAGCTGATGTTTACTTTATATCATCCGTGAAGCAAACGCAGTGCAAAAGGGCGTAGGGGCTGAGTGCTCCACCCTGTAGATGCTTTGTTTGCATAATCATTAGCTCTCAGCTTCATAGCAAAGTGGCAAGTAAATGATATCATAACAATATCTTAGGTTTGCAAGTAGCGTGAAGACGTCAACTTTAGAGATATACATTGGAATGGAAATATGTTGATGTGTAGCGGATAGCTGTATATTTGAAGTACGAATCGCTTGACAACGAATTTGCACCTCGCAGTTTCAAGCGAACTATCTTCGGAAGAGAGAGTTCAGGGCAAGGATGAAAACAGATGGAAAAGAAATGAGAAAAAGGATTCTGAATAAAATGACACTTCCAAGCCGTTCGATGGATTAGTTGTTATCGGAGAAGAATTTTTCATGAAAGCCTCGTAGATCAGAGGCTTTAGCAGCGACGTTCACGAAAATAGCGAATGCTGAAGGAAGTTCGAGGATCGATCAGATATCTACGAGAAATAAATTTGTTATCACAGAAATGCTTCCTGTCCGTTCACTTATCATCTGAAATGTTTCACTCAAATTTCACACATCTCATTTGCCAGAAAAGCATGAAGGAAGCCTGAGCATTGCCTACAAATAAACTTGACAGCTATAGCAGCTACGACACTTACGAGGATCGAGCAGGTTAAAGGTGATCGATGGTTGATATCCACCAGGCAGAGCTGATGAAATTAGCGAAAGCTGAAATTAGTCATCCGCCCACCTGCAAGTGCTGTTGGAAATGCTCCATCCAGTAGCTATGCTTCCTTCCCATCTATCGATCCTATCGGCGAACCGCACTGCTACGTAGTGGGCGATAAAGCTGAAGTGAGGGACAAAAAGGGATGAGTTCCCTGCTTGCCTCCGAAGTTACAGCTTCATTAAACGCTCTTCTTCCTCTCTTTCCTCAACGCCACAAACACTCCAATTCCATCTCCTAGTAAAGCGAAGGTTATTTTGGTTGCGCAAATGATGGAAGTGAAACAGGCGGGATTATTTAGTTAACAATTTCAATGAAATTTGTAATTTCCCTTTCACAAGAAGCGCTAACAGAAACATGGAGTAATGCCCATCACATTGTACGCCTGCTAGCAGCGTTTGAAAATGTTGAAAGGGAATGGAAGGATGTGTGAAATGTCCGCAAATTTTCATCAATCGACAGCGCCACAAACTTCGGACTTCAGGCAAACATACGCCTAGAAGAGAGTGATAAAATTTAGCACAGCAAAAGTTGTGCTTCACTTTGTAGCAGTTGGAAGGGAGCATCCACAGAGCTTCTAGCCTTTTCCATTTTCGTTGTCAAAACGGTCGCTTCCTTTTTTCGATGTGAACAGACAGTTTATACTAAGCTGTTCGCTTCCGCAATGCTTTAAAGCTGGCAAGCAAAGAAGCTACTCGCTTCTTTTGAGAAAAGCAATTCCACGTGACATCAGCTTTTCCCTTCCCACAAATGGTGGTAGTCGCACTGTCGTCCATTTATCTACAAATCCTACAACAGTTCTACAGAATCGCCACTGCAACAATCAACTAAACGGATTAGCGGCCGTATGGAAGGGTATTGATTGGAATAAAGCTATCGATGCAACTTCAATCAATGAAGTCATTCGTCATGCCTTTCCTCGTAACCCTCCTATGTGACCTTTAAAAAATTAAACGAACAGAATGCAACTGTTAATTCAATTCTTCTAATCACAACACATACAGTATGGCTATATAACACATACGATATAGGTAATTGAATAATTAAATATGTGTAATTAGATAACTGATTTGATAATTAAAGTTATAATTGTAATATGAATAGTTTGGCATTGCAGAGAGTTAATGAATGTCTGCGAACTGATTGATTGCATTCGTGATCAATCATTTTTCTCGTAATTTGTAAAATTTATTTCTATCCACAACCTTACAGTTTCCTTTTGTAACTTTTGCTTTGCAAATGAACAGATTTATCGTTTATTATTTTTTCCCCACGGTAATGCAAAAGGTTGAAATTAGCTATTACTGTTAAACAGGGGGCTATGGTTGAAGTAAAGGCTTTGATTACCTGACGTTTCAAGTGATAGGTGCATGGATCATAACGCACGGATAGCCTGTAACGCACGCAATCATAGCCGTCTCTCTCCCTCTGCCGTGATTGAAATGACGGATGATGGAGCAACATTTTCATATTCGTTTTTTAATTCTCGGCTTATATTAACAAATGCTTCATTTCGAGCAAAAGAAGACATTGATTGGAAAAGGTTGCATTGGAAAAGAAGACAAATGTTTTGTTTTTAGTTAGTTAATTCACCTTCATATAACTAAAATTAATTAAATTTACATTTACATGATTTCAAAAAGACGACAATTTATGAAATGCGTAGAAATTTCAGAGTATTTTTTAGTCTCGCATTTCAGGAATGCCTGGTAGCTACTATCAATGTTGCGGATCGAGTGACGAATCGCACAGCTTCCCATCTGTTGGCTGAAATATGCCTGTAAAAGACGGTGATACAGTATCCTTTATGCGTACACTTAAAAAAACAAAACTTTGAGTGGAAGAGGAACCAACCGGCCCTTCTCCAACATTTACCGCTCAAGCTATTTTACTCCTTTTCATTTCGCTATTTTCAATCTTCAATTATTATCACTGATGTAATTGTATTCAATTAAAGTCGCTTAATAGCACAACCATATCATATCATACGCCTCCGACAATACCTACCATTATTGTAAACTATTGTTGAAATAATTAATGTTTCACCACGGGATATTTTATTTCTCATTATTAAATTTTCATTAAAGTCTCGAATGTCGAACGTCAGAGGTTTGGATTTCAAGCTTGCGAAGATTAAAATGCATTAAGTTAGATTTATCCTTCCTTTGTCAGCTCTGTGCTAACAACTTTTCAATCATCACAGATAAGCCTTAATTAGCTCCATCTAAAATTTTGCATCGAATAGAACCAATTTCGAAGATATGATCTCTTGCTTCACTTGACCTTTATTTTTGTCATTTATATGATTTGTTTATTCTGTAAAATTATCAAAAGGTAACAGTAATAATATCATCGTCAATACGATGCAAGGAAAAAGCAAGGTGGTATGTGGTTTACTACGAGGACATTCAAAGTTCAATTCATGTGGAACTACATACTAACTACTTCACCCATTAAAACATGGAAATTAGAATGACATGCGCAACGTGGAAATAATATTTCACAGTTACAATGCCAAGGCACGCAGATCAAAGGAAAATTGAACTCTTGAAAATGAGGGAAATGAGGAAATACAACGAAGTTTTGAGCAGTAAAAAATCACTGAAAACACTTTCAGAGGAATTTTATTACATTGAGTTTTATCTTAATGAGTTGTCTTCCAGTCTATTCTTTATGCACCAAATTAACAAGAAGAGGAAAAAATGAGCATAAAAGATGGAAGTGAAATATGATTTTCCACCATTCATTTTTTATCAGCTTGAAATTGTTTTTGTTGAAGATGTTATGAAGTTTGGTTTTTTACCCAAATTTTCCGATATCTTCATTTAATGCTTGAGAAGTTTCTGGTTTTCCTGACTATTTCTGGTATCGGCGCCTCAAACCATCTCATTAAAATCTTCATAAGATGAAACTGTACCCATAGCGGCAGGAATGAATAAGGATAGAAGCTGAAATAAACTACTGGCATAGAAATTTTGCAATTCTAAATCCCAGGTAAACTTACAAACACAACTAAAGCAGTAATCAGAAGAAATTTAAATTTCATTTTCAGATATATTTTTTGGATTTTCTAAATTGTATATTAAATTATTTGCACTTCCCCTTGCAACATTTAAAACTAACATAAATGATGCGTCCCAACCAATTCGATAGGAAAGCTTAGGCTGTTTCGCAACAATAGCTTCGTAATAAGTGTCGATGACCCTCGTTGTATCTTTCGACAGTAACTTTGACAGCGTTTTATCTACGAATGCTTTTGCTGAAGAAAATTAAAAATGCACCTTTGTGATTACAATTGAAAAACAATAAAAATGGCTGAAAAGTGTGCATGCGTGGGCGTGAATAACATTTGAAGCATAAAGAAGGAAACCTTTCATATTAAAATCATTCCCATATTCATTGCGTATCTCTTGCGATGATCGATTCCACACAACATCCACCATTTCATGCAAATCCTCAGTAACATGTAATCCGGTTTGGAAGGATCCCGGAAATAAGACCGTTACGAATACCCCGAATGGCTCTAATTCATATCTTCAAACAATCCCTAAGATACATCAAAACTATCAAATGACTGCATTCACAATGCTCACATCGAAATTTTCGAAAAATAATTTTATTGGAAAGCAGTTGAAAAGTCATGCCTGATAGTGCTAGCATACGCTTGAAGAGCGCACTTGGAAGAAACATAAGGACCATAGGCAGGTGCTGGAAACAATGTGGACGCACTACAGCATATGATAATTCGACCGCTACGATAATTAAACTTTTAAGTAGAAAAATAGCAAAAATTTCAGGAGTATTTAGTTTTTTCAATTTTTCCGTCAAACGGTCGATGATTTTGATCAAATGAAAATCTTGTGAATTATGCTAAAACTTCCACTTGAAATTTTCCATCAAATAAAACCTGGATTTTTTGATAAGGCTTCGAAACGCGTGTGTCACCCGTATAACACCATAGACATTAACATCCCACACTTCTTTATAATCGTCTAAAACAAGGAAATCATCGTAAAACTGATTTCCTCGTATACCAGCATTATTGATTACAGCATGAAGAACTGAAAAAAAAGAATACATTCAAACATATCTCTTTTCGCTTTTAGTATTTCAATTAAAATTTTGAAATTTTAACTGAATAAATAGCACTAACAAATCTCTGAATATCACTTCTTCCATTTTGGTTTAAATATTTTTGAGTATAAAATACAATATTTATATTAGCATTAACTACAGAAACATTCATTCATTCAAAACGACCAGAAAAATTAGAGAGAAGTGTTTGTTACAAAAGAATTCATTTATTGAAGGGATGCGAACCGAGATTCCTTTCTTGTAAAATGCTATCTACAATTTTTTTAGATTTACGAACACTTTCGTCATCGGTCACGTCCATGTGAAATGCATACAATCCACCTTGACTGACCGAACCGTAACTTTCTTCTAGATCATTTAGATTCTGCAACCACGCTCGAATTTAGCGGAAAGTTTGTGGAAGCAAAAGTACATCTAAATATTCTCTTATAAAACTCTCGTTTTTTCTTATTTTTCTGCGGCAATTTAGATTTGCACAGAAATTCAACTAACTGCTAATTTGCACTGAACAATTTTGAAGACGATGAATTTCATTTGAAGACGATTAATAAAGTTACGGAAGCTTACACTCTCAAACTTGCATCCTGCAAAAACTGTCAATCCATTTTGAAGGCATCGTCCCACCAAATCTCTACCGAATCCTGAAAATCATTATTTCCTCTTCTACTGCTAATTAAGTATTTAGTGAGCATCTCCTTCAATGCACCCTTTTAAGCAAGCAAACACAACCACTTTAATCAGCACTTTAAATCATCTTTCTACAAGAAAAGCGTTTCTGTCAAATCCTCACCGCTTCCACATCCAGTGATCAATACCGCCTTTCTGTCAATTTCACTCATTGTTAATTTACGGTCCAATAATCCATAAATCATATAGAGCAGTAGTAGTGCAACAAATAGTACTGTCAGTAAAAACATCTTTATCAATGCCGTGAAAAACTTGTAATTTTTCCGGATAAAGATATGAAAATTAATAATGATGATAGCAGAAGAGGAGAGGAGTTGTAACGAATGGCTTAGTTGCTGAATTTTCATTCATCCATCACTGGCAGTGAAAATCTCTGTAACTGGCAGAGTCGGATCCACATCAATTAACAACCATCAACAGCAATTCATTGATACAGAAGTACTGTAGGCTTCACAACTTTCCGCCGACGGAAAATTTGTGGTGGAAATGCAGAAACATTTTCGCTGTACAGAACAGTGTGAAAACAAACGAAGTGATGGTAAATTGACAAAGTCACTTTGTATCTTTCTCAGATGCGACACCTTCCGACAGATTCAGAAAGTTGTTGTGGTAGCACAATGATGGGAGTGCCACGAGCATACAGCACACGACGTTACGAAGAAATCAAAACGTACAACGAGCACCGCACCCGTTCGAGCTTAAAATTTCCAAAAAAAACGTGCTTTGCTGGAAAAGCACAACTCACACCTTCCTACAGTTCAATAATTCAATTGCGAATTTATCAAAACTTAACATTCTAATTCGATAATTTTCTTGTTTTGGATTCCTAGAGTAGGCTAAGGCAAATCTGATTTCATTCATTCTTGTTCTAGTATGGCACGTAAATTCGTTAAAATGATGTGTAACGAAGGAAGCGATGACGTCGGTACGATTTTACCTGCTTCAACTCATGTGCATCTATTTCTGACTTTACAACATGCACAGCAACTTGTACTACCACTTCACTATGAAGCTCTATATTTACTCGATACTCACCTAAATTCACCTAAACGTATGACCTCTCTCTCTCTCTCTCTCTCTCTCTCTCTCTGTAAGTTGAAATTTAATGAAAAATGATATGGGAAAGGGTAATTGAATCGTGGAGAGCACTGACAAATGATCGTCTCATCTTGCGCTTCTGTCCGAGGCAATTGAGTGGAAGAACATTTAAGGTTGTGGAGAGAGCAACCGAACGGTTGCACTTTCCAGTTCCTTCCTTCCTTCGCTAAACTCGTTTGCCAAAACTCACAAAGCCATTTATTTGCATTCGTTTCTACGTCAGCAGTTGTCTTCGTCACCTGATCATGCCCAAGTCAATTCAACTCACTGGTGCTTTTTTTTTTCGTCACATCTTTCCGCTCGAGTAACTTCTTAGAAAATGCGCAAAGTAATTTTTCATCGAAGACATTTTCCCATCTTTTGAGGTTTTTGTAATTTCATCCGTCCCGGAGAGTTTATAAATTCGAACAATTTTTCGCCGCATTGATGAAGTAATGCTTGCACTAATAATACTATTATCCATTGCACTGCTGCTCCTGCTCTACATTTACGAATTGTTGGGCCGTAAATTGACAGTAAGTGAAATTGACAGAAAGGCAGTACTGATTACTGGATGTGGAAGCGGTAAGGATTTTTGTGGTAGTACAGAGAGAGAGAGAGGAAGAGACATTAGCTGGGATCTTTTGAAACCTGGACAAATTTTCAAACACATAAGATGTCACAAAAGAGATTAAAATAGATTAAATGGTTTCCAGGATTTGGCAGAGATTTAGTGAAACGATGTCTTCAAAATGGATTAACAGTTTTTGCAGGATGTCGTCGTGCTATTGTATGCTTCTAAACTATCTGAAATTTACTTTCCATTTTCATCCGCTTCTTTAATTGTGGATGTTTATAGCCTTTTTTAAAATTTACTAATTGAAAATCATTTCATCCAATGTTTCACATTAAATTTGGTTGGTAGTAGAGTGTGAAGGAATTGGAAGAAAGCTACAGCTCAATCAGTCAAGGTCGATTGTATGCATTTCAAATGGATGTGACCGATGACAAGAGTGTTCAAAAATCCAGAGAAATTGTAGACAGAATTTTAAGGGAAAAAAATCTCGGTTCGAATCTTTGATTTAAACAATTAATTTCGTATTGTAACAAACAGTCCTTTCTAAACTCTTTGATCGTTAACAATGAATAGTGAGGGAAATGTTTGTTTCATCAAAACATGTTCTATTTTATACTGAAGAAGTAAGCAAATTAAAATTTGATGAAGTGAAGTTTAGGAATACGCCCGCAGGGTTATGTTAGTATTACTTGTCAGAGGAAAATATTCCTCATGCGAAAAAATTATAAAAAGTGGAGATGTTGAGGGTCCCAATTGAAGGCATATTCACTTTCAGTGCTTCATGCGTTAGTTAACAACGCCGGGATTCGGGGCAATATCTTTTACGACGATTTTTTAATTTTGGACGATTATAAAGAAGTGTGGGAAGTGAATGTATGTGGCGTAATACGAGTAACACAGACATTTCGGGACCTTATCAAAAAGTCCAGGTCCAGCAACACAGATCTTTCTTACATGTTTGACCATCCATTGAAGGACAACTGAAAATGAGTATTGAAAGTGAACACGCACGGAGGGAAATTCTGAAGTTTAATAATATTTGTTTCTCATACTCGGTTATGCTATAAAAACTTACAAGGGATAGTTTTCAGGAATTTTTATCAATCAGTTAATCTCAGAAATTCATGCTCATTTTCATGCATAAAATTCATCCCCTTTACTACAATATGCATCAGAAGAAAAAACTCTCTCTCTCTCTCACCCTCTAAGAATTGAGTGCATTTGGCCATTCATCCCTATCGGCGCCGCCCTTTTCAAAACAAAACCGTTTCAGAGGTCGAATAGTAATGTGTTCAAGCAGCGTTACGCTTCTTTGCGTACCTGGATATGGTCCTTACAGTTCATCCAAGTGTGCTCTTCAAGCCTACACCGATGTTATTAGGTATGAAATCCAATCCATACGGTTTGTGTAAATTTTACAAGGATCCTGCAAACAAAATGTTGTCTTGTCCTCAGCAGCTAAATGTGCATGAATTAACTGACTTGGAGGCATGAACTTGGGTCATATGGAGTACAAGTGGTAGCTGTGACTCCCGGGTCCTTTTCAAGTGGAATGCAGGAAGCTCAGGGATTAAAAAATATGATCGATACAGTTTGGAATCGAGCATCGGAAGATCTCCGCGAAGAATATGGTCACAATTATATTGACAAAGGTATTTCCATTCTACGTGTTAAGAACTCACTCGGAAGCTAACGATGCATGTGTACGTGTAATTCAATGAAATGAAACGAGACTGCATATATGTGCACGAGACGGAGACGTACGGGACGCCGAGGATTTTCTGAGAG
This sequence comes from Litomosoides sigmodontis, assembly GCA_963070105.1. Classification (NCBI taxonomy): domain Eukaryota; kingdom Metazoa; phylum Nematoda; class Chromadorea; order Rhabditida; family Onchocercidae; genus Litomosoides; species Litomosoides sigmodontis. The sequence goes on along the minus strand of OY718807.1, from coordinate 4,921,486 downwards.
CGTATGATGTGCGTTGAACAGTTCTGTTTTTAGCAAAAGCGTTTGTAAATAATCTTCAATCGAAAGTGCTATCGAAAGATACGACATGGGTGATCAACTCTTATTACGAAGCTATAGTTGCAAGGCGGCCGAAACTATCTAACATAGTTGGCTGGGATGCGTTACTTCTGTGAGTTGTACATTTGCCTAAAACAGGAAGTAATGAGCAACTAACGGTTTAGATCAGTTTGAGCCACAATTTAGAGATCTTATTAGCACGACTTGGCCACATGAAATTAGTGCTTTTGATTGGACTTCTTCCGATTTATTTAGCCAAAAAGCTACAAAATTCAATGTTTCGGTCCTTGTTGCTACTGCTTTCAGTTTGCAGTTTCTATCCAATTTCATGGCTTCCGCCATTTATGCAAAAGTACGTCGTACGATTGGCTCTTTATCTTTCGCACGCACCGCTACCAGCAGTGGTAAAGAAGAGAAATTTGAAGAGTAACTGAATTCTGAAGGACGTACATTCTGCATCGTAAATTCATTTCGTATTTGAATCACTTTTCACATTTATGTTGTCATTTCGAAACTGTATGAAATCTGTTTTAAATGATGCTCTGAGCAGTAAAGCAAAATAAATTCCTCTTGATTGGACGTCTAAGTTGCAAAAAGTGCGTGAGAATAGTTTGCGCATTCTTGTGTTAAAATAAACATCGAATAAAGGAAAGCATGTAAGGTTGATTATTTTCCACTGTTTTTTTAATGCAAATCTATGCACAGAAGTTCCGGCTATAGCGACTGGAAAAAAGATGACAGTTGTTGCGCTTGACCAGTTGAAATTTTTTTCGCGTCCAAACTTCCCGACTAGTAGTAGTAGTAGCAGCATTTTGGCGTACTTTCCAAGTGAGTCCTCGGTGCAGCGAATGGAGAAGAAAAATCCGAAGCACAGGAACGGATAGTTCTGCTCCATACAGGAAGAATGTAGCAATCCTTCCTTCCATCCAACGAATCAGTAATGGAAGGAAGGACTTACCTGGGCAGTTCGCTCCGACCTGCTACGTTCCACTTTTCTTTCCCTGTCAAATGCAGTACGTTTTCCCAGTGAATTTATAGCCGTAAGTAATGTGAAACAGTGATGGTGCAGTAAATATTGTTGTTAGCGTCAACGACGCTTCTTCTGCAAAGCAATGATTCAAAACAAATTTTGAATGCTCAGGCTTGAGCAATACACTGGTCTTGTCCCTTGCTTTCGAGATTCAGACGATTAAACAGGAAGCTATTTTTGCATATTTCGCAAACAGATCAGCTGACAAACGGGTCAAACAAAAATTTCATGAAAGTGGTAAGAGTTAACTGATGGAAGAGGATTTTAAAAAGGAATGCCGAATTCAAAAGAGGCAATGAACTAATTGATATTAACTGGAAATGAATTGCACAGCTCGAAATTCATTTGTGATTGTCGCACGCAAATGTACAACCTGGATAATTGTTGAAAATTTGAAATCAGTGCATGTGTGTCATATCATAGGCTTCTGAAATGAATCTGAAACTGTTACTGTCACTGAAAAAAGTTCGATGACTCATTCTCATGAAGTTCGATCTTTTCGGAGAAGTTTGGAACTTCGGTGGAACACACGGTGACTATCAACCAGGTGAACCCATCCATTAGCACACAGATCAAGCAACCACAAATTATTGGTAAGACAAGCACGATCACCGCACTCTCAACCACTGACGTTTCTCTTTACGTTTGAAATGCATTCTTACCACTCTCCCACATCGCAGTACTATTTCTTCGGATTTCCGTCGCATTCACATAGGCTGTTAGTTTCCGAACTGCTCAAACACTTTCTCCTTCTCTCTCTCTCTTTCATTCCTTACGCATTCATTCTCAATGTATTGTCGTCCTCTCGGCTTGGCATCAGCAGTTCCTAGTTCCTAGACTTGGTCTTCCTTCCCTCCGTGTCTTAGTTAGCGTTGCTAAGTCCATTGCTGAGACTTTTTGTTTCTAGGAGGTGGAAGTGAGCAAGGTTTTTCGTTAACAGCCATCGAGGTGAATTTGAGCAGAAATTTCATTCAACCATTTTCGTGAGAGCTCGACGATGGCGTTCAATCGATAATGTCCCTCATTCTTTAATTAATTGTTAATTGCTATCGAAGAAAGGTCGTTGCAGTCGACAGATATGTTCGATAGCTGCTTTCCACCGTTGCGAATGTGCTTGGAGTGTGTACAAGGACCAAGCTTTTCAGTCACTCGGAATCATACGCAATCCCAAAATGAACAACACCCTGTGAGATTGGACACCACGTTCATGGGTAAGCCAAGCGCTGGCGCTTGCCAGTCAGCGATCAAGTAATGTGTGAAGTAGTATTTTAATTAGGTTGTTAAGTGAGACATTTGGCTTCCTGAAATTTGCTTTTGCTATTCAAAATTGCAACGTGTATTGCATAGGCTAGCAGCCACTGGCCAAGATGTGTGATTTGCGTATAAATGGTGGAAAATGTAGTAAAACAGAAAAGTTTATTTCACGGGGGATAGGAGAGGGAGGGGAAGGGGAAGAGAGAGAGAGGGAGGACTATAAATCAATCGTGTCAAATAGTGAAAATTTTATTACACAACATTAGGTTAATAGTATGCAGGATCGATCGTCAAAATCGAATTAATTTCTGTAACAAGAAATTATTCACTTTCAATTCGTCACTCTTTGCCTTGTCCTTAAGTGTCTTTTTTTGTACTGCAAAAATGTAGCAATGGAAAGAAAAATGAAATGTAAAGAATTAAAAAGCTTAAGAAATGAAAATGATGAACTGACTGATCCTGTCAGATGACAGAATGCATTAGCGAACGCATAAGAGATGTAACTATGTAAGGTTAGCCGCTATAGATTTGTTTTTTTGCACTTTTTTCGAAGTGAGTGTTAATCTTGTGTTTTAAAAATTACAGGTCGCTTAAGTTTTTTGATAGATGTTCTGTCTTAGGGAGATTATTTATTATACGGGTTGCAGTTTTTCAATCCTTTACGTGCTTTGAATGTAGGTGACGATGTGGTGCTGCTGAAAAACGGTCAACGAATTTGCGGTTCAGGGGCAGCTTTGAGTACAGCTCCAATCGTGCAAAATAAAGCTTACTTTCAAGTCAATATTCAACAGACTGGTAATGTATTTGTTTGACACTTGCTGTTTCATCTTTATTGCTTAAAATCCGCTTCCACTTCTGTGCCTTCAAATTTACTACATAGAATAGTGCTTGCATTAAAGCCTTTTAATAACTAATAATTGCTACATTTATGTATTTTTATTCTAGTTGGGGTTGATTAAAAGTGGGACTTTATCTGGCTTTCATATTTCTCTGACTACTTCTGTTAAAAGAAAGTATAATGGTATATTTATATAAACTCGTAGTCTGCAATCATAGTTTTATAACAAATTAATTATTCAATTTGAGCTTATGATATATTTATTTCTTATCGTGGCCAATTTTGCCTTCCAGAAAGGAAAAATAATTTTTCTAGGAATATGGGGTATCGGATTGGCGACACGATCTGCAGCTTTGAATTCCGTGCCAGTAACTGAAAACTGTTGGGTTTTGAGGCAGGATGGTCAGCTGGTAGCAAATGGTGAAATTCTAGGAAAGCTGGATGAATCTATCGATGACGGAGACAGCATTGTATGACTTTATTTCTTTAGTTCTGTTGATGTTTGAAGTGCCGAATCACATGTTAAATGATAAATTTCAGGGCGTTGCATTTGACCACATCGAACTCAAGTTTTACAAAAATGGAGTGCTATTACCACTATCAATCTCGAATGTTAAAGGACAGGTAAGCGCTTTTTGCAATAAAAAAATGAAATAGGACTATTTCGTTGTTCTATTTTGGTAAGGTTTTATGAAATAAAATAAAAGGTCTCTTATGTGTAAAATTAAGTCGGAAATCGATTACGCAGGATGATCACCAGGGAAAATCTGTGGAAAAATATTGCTAAGGGAAGCATAGCAATTTCAGTTTTTTTTCCTACTACAATAACGTATTCAATGCTTTGCAGGTTTATCCTATTGTTTATGTTGGTGATAATGCAATTTTGGACGTTATGTTTCGATTGTTTTCGTATAATGCACCTGAAGGATATGAGGAAGTCATGATTGAGCAAACTATTCTTTAAAAGCATATCGCATTGGCTTTAGGTTTTTTTTGTCATAAATAAGTTTTAAATTAATTTAAGGCGATCCATGATCATGAAAGATTCTGGTTTCTTCTTTTATCTGTTAATTTGTTTCGACTGTTTTTATGCCTCTCGATAGTCTACATTTGTATGACATTTTTATTTATTGCTTTAGTCTTGTATTTATTTCCTTTGAGAATATTCAAACTTAATAGAGTTTTCCTGACTGCAGCACTTTTTCGGCTCGGAGTTAATTGTTCTTACAGAAACCAATAACAGAGTTATTTTGTCGGGGTTGAATGTATTCATCTTAGGAAAAGTGGTACAGAAATTTTAACCATTCACTTAAAAAATTTGTCAATAAAATGTTTTGCTGTCCTGTTAGGAAGTGGGAAATTGTGGTAAGTGTTGTTGCAAATGCCTTGCAAATAGTGTTGTTGTGAAAGTGATACTAAATCTGTATAAATTTCAATTTGCATATCAACCATTTTTCTTCTCTCGCTCTATCGCTATGTGTTTTGTTCATTTATTCATTCATTATGGATATTTTTGTGCGAAATGAAGTCTTACGTTTCTGTTGGCTTTCATTTTACTAGTGAGTTTTTATGGTTATATCCTCAGCTTTCATCATACGTACACATAGCCGAACGTAATTGTACGATCACGGGAAATGGTTACTTCCGGCTGATTATTAAAATAATGCTGACCATTAAAATAGTATGCTCTTCCAGGTTGCCAGATGTTCTTAGCTCAACACCGACTCACGTTTTTATTTCTACAAACGGTGAAAAGATGTTCCGCAAGAGGAGTTGTTTCCGTTAGTATTTCATTTTATTTTTGAGCTCCCATTTTTTTAACACTACATAGCTTTAATTCCTCTTTGTGTTCCGCTGTAGCGTAATTTCCCATTTGATTCCATCTGAAGGGCTATCCATCTCCTTCATCTTTATCCCATATCCAGTTATTATCTACAAATAATTCACAGTTTTCTCATCTTCAGCATCTGACATTTCACTTGCCGTAATTTGTTACCATCTAGAATCTTCATTACCTATTTTATCATTTTTCACTTTTGTTTTACTCACCAACTTTTTGAAAAGAAACTAACGACATGTAGCCTTTCAGTTTAAAACAGGAGATTGAGAATAGAGGCTAGAATCATCATTACCATCTTTGTTTTCTATTTATTTGTTATCATGACATATTTGCAGCATAGTAATGACATTTTTTTACAGGATAGTGCAATCGGATCTCAACGAAAAATGAAAGTGACTGTGATACCAGGTGATGGCGTAGGTTCAGAACTTACTCATGCTGTACAGCATATTGTACAAAGTACGGGAATACCACTAGAGTTCGAAGAAGTTTTTTTAAGGTTTCTTTGTTTTAAATTTGTTAAATTACTAAGACAACGATATAGTTTGTTATAGACCTTGTCAGTTTGTAATTTGTTGTCAGTAAGTTAAACAAAATTTTTGAACAAACCAATGTATCCTCCCGTTAGTTTTAGTTAGACAAGAGCCATGTCCTTTGTTAACCTGCGTAGCTATGACAGATAATTAAATGAATAAAGGTGGTGCCGATGTCCATTCTAGGTTGTCTGTGCCTGTGCATAGCTGCTGCAGATATGAAAGCTTGTTGTGAAATCAATTTTAATAGTGACGTTTTCTATCCTTGCATATATTGGCTTACAATGTATCTTTTTGGACATGTATTCTTTTTTTGAAGCGAAGTTCAGCATTCACGTTCAGTAAGCCTTGAGGATGCGATTAAAACCATTAAGAAAAATAATAACGTGGCATTGAAAGGCGCAATTAAGGAGGCGGAAGCGGCAAACGACCCCGATAGAGAAGACATCAATCGATCATTGAAAAAAGGTCTTGACCTTTTCGCCAGTGTTTCAAATATTAAAGTTGGTATACATTTTAAATGCTTCATTTAAAACATGACATTTAATGCCAATTTTGAATGTAATCCGTTCAGGAATGATCGTTACAAATACCGATCGTGAAGTCCATTTTAATTAATATCAATCCGTAGTTGCTTCACTTCACCGCTTCCATGCTTCGTTTCCTATTCAGTTACCTCTTTATTGGCGATTTGCCTTATTTTTCTCATTTTTTTTATTTGGCGACTTTTTAACAGGAATTTAAAACTTTTTAAACGTAATTTTCTTTCCAGATCTTTGTATCTAATATCGAATGAAGCTGATTTTTGACCTTGAATTTTTATTTTTAACTTTTATGTGCACTGTTAAAAATTTTCAGAGTTTAGATGGGATCAAAACGCGACATCGAAAAAGTCTAGATTTTATTATTATTCGTGAACAGACAGAAGGCGAATATTCATCGCTGGAACATGAGTTGGTACCTGGTGTTGTCGAATGTCTTAAAATTTCTACAGAGGAAAAGTCGTATCGAATAGCGAAATTTGCTTTTGATTATGCTACAAAATTTGGTCGACACAAGGTCACAGCCGTTCACAAAGCAAATATCATGAAGTTGGGTGACGGACTGTTTTTGCGAATTTGTGAAGCAGTTAGTTTATTTAGATTATTATCCTATCATGCACAATTTGCTTCATAAGCAGTAATTATGTATTATTTTATTACTTGAAACTAGTATTGAAAATTGAACAATCCTCTCGACTTCTTCTTGGTAATAAAAGAGTAATTTTTCAGTTGTAATTTTATTTCTTAGTAACTACAAAACAACTACAAAAGTGGGCATATTACGAACTCTATCCTTCGTTCTTCGAGAATTCGAAGATTTCTTTCAAAATATTTTAAAAGCTTATGGTTTAATCTTTTCCATTAATCATCTTCGGTTGCAAATTCTAAGTAGAATAATCTGTAGTCATTGATCCTTCACGAATTCTAATATTTTCACATAATTTTAAGCACATAAAGTAATTTATTCCAGGTCTCGAAATTATACCCAAATATCAAGTTTGAATCCATGATTATCGACAACTGTTGTATGCAACTGGTATCTAAACCTGAGCAGTTTGACGTAATGGTTATGCCCAACCTTTATGGTAATATTGTTGGTAATTTGGGAGCTGGCTTAGTCGGAGGTGCTGGAGTTGTTGCTGGTCGCTCAATTGGATCTGATGCGGTTATTTTCGAGCCAGGTGCCCGTCACGCCTACGAACAAGCGTTAGGAAAGTGCGTTATACTAATTTTGACAATTTTTGAGTTTTTGTCGGGTTGTAATGAAACGATTGTAGTTTTCTTCCCAAGTATTTATGCAATTCATTTCCCTAATAACTATTTCTGTACTTTCAGGAGGAGAAGGAGGGGGGAGGAGGATACCTTGCTCGATTTCTGTCGGTTGTGCATTTCATCTGTATTGATAATCTTCTGCTTTTTCAGGCAAATTGCAAATCCAACTGCGATGATTTTGTGCTGTGCAGATTTATTACAGCATTTACGGTTGCAGAAATACGGTGCTGCTCTCCGATTAGCAGCTGAAGCTGTGATTGCCGAAGGTAAAATAAAAACTCGCGACCTTGGCGGTTCTTCATCAACACTGGAGTTCGCGGACGCAGTAATTCAGAAATACAGCTTATGAAGCTTTAACTGGGTAATACTGATTGCACATTGCACATGCAGATATTTTGGCATAATACAGAAATTGCTGACGTAAACCAATAGCTGACATGTTTTGGTTGCTTTCAATTTTGAAATTTTCATATATTATATGGAAACCTACATGAGTCCTCTCCATATTCATTCTATACATTACAGTTGCCTATACTTACCGGTTTATTTTTCTATTAATGTCACGTAAGTAGTTTAAGTAGCAATGTTTTTGATGTTTTTTAGTAAATATTTGTTTTCGATATTTTTAATAGATAGGCTTTTATTTTTCTGAGCATTTGTTTCAACTGGAGTTTCATTTGAATTTTAACTCAAGTTACTTGTTTCGAAATATTTTCGTGTCAATATGTAAACATGTTCATTATTTAGGAAATTATATATACTATTTTTTTGGTAGTTTCATCAACATCAGACACAAAATACTTCAATAAATAAATTGAAATATGCTCTAACATAATAAATTTGAAAGAATATCATTTTACTGACAGCAACGGAACCCACTTTTAATAGCATTCTTATGGACATAGAAATGTCTTTTGAAACTCAGTGATGTATTTGAAGGAAAGACCTAGAATTAAAATTTTTTTAAAAGTATATTCACATAAGGACTGATGGAAGGTAAGGCATGAAGTCGAACTTATCGTTCACTCCATTTCATAGTGCTTTTCAATACGATTGTGTTCGAGTCAAAGACTAATAATCTATTGTCCGCATAAAAACATTCCCACCATAGATTTCGTTGTCCACACTAAGGAACGGTCTATCGAAGTAGGTTTATTTGAAATTTACGGTGACATTCTGGAATTTCTGACATTGGTATATGCTGAGTTTTCCTTCGAGGACAGCGGTAGTAGTTGAATAGGTTCCGTGAAATGGAAATGGAGCAGAAGCATCCGACTCGAGATATTTATGCAAAGTAAATGAACGGAAGGTATTGTACGGAATTCGAGGTACTCTAAAAGAAGTTGTATGGAGAAAGTTTATTGAACACGATAGGTAGCTTCTGAACACAGTGGGACGGGGGATTTTCATAGGTGGTGTTTGTTTTCTGCATTTTCGGGACATCCTCTGCAATTCTGCAATTCTTGATTTCATTGTTTGATTTGTTGAAATACCGTCGGTGCATACTTCGAGTATTCCCAAAGAGACATCCAGTCTCTCTTCTTTAATTCGATTATTTATTTTTTGAATCAGAATTTAATTACGGTCATTAAAATAGCAAAATACAAATTGATTACAAGTTGTTATATAAGCTTAAAATTACGTTTGGGAGGGAGGAGGGGGAACTTCTGACTTTCAGCGTTTCATTTTGTATGTGAATTTAACAAATTTTACTGAAATTCAGAGTTTAAGAGTTTAAGGGAATTAGTTGATGCATGACTTAATGATCACTGATCAATTACAGTAAATATGGCTCATTTTTAATACTTTAGTACATGAATGTCATTTGCGGAAGTGGAGGAAAACACTGCATCATCTACGACAAATAGTGAGGAATATGAAGATGCGCAAGACCAATTATGGCCACTTCCCGAACGTTCCATGTTGACAGTCGCTACCGGACGTGGCAGTAGCCATCCTTCACGACGTGAATCACTCTCAGTTAAAAGTGAAATAAGTGATGCGCCAATCAGCAAGCAGCCATCGCCATCACATTCTGAAAATATTTCAAATTCATCTGTTCCCTCGTCGTTAAAAGTAAAAGTATTATCACTTAATGATTAGGTTTTTCATCCCAAAGCTTTCACTTAAATTGATGAGATTCAAAATCAATTTAAGTTATAACATAGTATTTTCTTATCGTGCATGGCGTTGATTATGTTTGACTCCGACATACATTATTCATAGTCGTTGGCAGCGCAGAACTTTTATGCGCAAATACATCTTTTATACCCAAGTAAGATTTTTTGCGTACGCTGGTTTAACAAGCGAAAAAAAGTAAACTTTATTTCATACATATATAGCGTGGTTTCATTTGATTCTTCCTGATAAATTATTGATAAATTATGTTCCAAGTTTTAGCTTTGTCAGCTGTGATTTGCATCATTAGTTTTATCGCTGCTCACCTTTATTTACATTCCTTCATTTTTTTTCCCAGGATGGCGTGGCAGCTGATCGCCGGTATCGTTTAGATGCCTTACGGAATCGAATGACAAGTGAATTTGGGTCGGGACATACGTTGATGAACACTAGTCTTGGTGGCTGCACCGATGATGATGCTGGTTCAGCTAGTGAAAGTACTTCTTTAGCATCCTGGGGACGCAATCTGCTTATACAAGCTCCTTATGCGAAGATGAAGTTGGTATATCCGGCTGATACAATTAGCACGAAGGCTTTTTCGAGTCATCAGAATGTGAGCAGGTAAATATGGAGTAGATGTTGAAGGAATCTTATTTATACCTTTTTGCTTAGAATCACATATAGCAGTTTATAAGCTTTGCGGTATTGAAAAGTAAAATTTCTTCAGTGGGAAAGACTCATTCTCACAGAGTATGAATTTCGACGATAACGAATCAAAAAATGTGGAGTCAACAGCAGCATTACCTCATCCCCTCGCATCATCGCTAATGAAAACGCCCTGCGATAATACTGCCTTCGGTGTAAAACTCCCACCTCCTCATAGTATTCCTCCGCCACTACCGCCGAGAAAGCCGTGCGGAAGACTTCCTACTGCTCTTTCACCCCAGCAAGTGGATTCGCTTATTGGAAAAGGGTTTGTTCAATTTTTCTTACATTTTCCCGATCTTGTTATTTTACCCACAGCTCATATTTAAGAAAACTTCACAAATTCTTCATATTCTGCTTTTAAAATGATTAATTCGGGAAAACTTTAGGATACCACCAACAAAAGAAGTAGAAGAAGCGAAGAATGGTGCAATCAATTCTTCATTTCATGCGTATGTCTATTTGTTTACTTGATTTTATTTTCCACTTATAATTCTATGGGACATTTGTATAATTGTACTCTTTTTTTCCGACTTCATGTGTTTTTTTGTTGGTAGCTGTTATATTATTGATGCACAGATTATTAAGCCTAGTACGGTGGAGTTTCCGATTTCTCTTTGTGATCTAAATCACAACTTTGGATTTAATTTCCAAGTTGTAATGTAGCTGGATTAAAAGCTGATTTTATCATTGCAGCATTAAGCCAGAAAAATCATTGAAAAAGGATGTAACTTCTTTGGTCGAAAGTTTTGCTCGATTGCGTGGACATGCAAAAACAAATTCATTAGATCGTGGATTGAGTTTGGCAAAAAGCATGAAATCAGGCCCATTTCCACCACGTAGTGGTAAAAGTAATTCCTTGAAACGAGAGTATTTCGCTGACTCACCATGTATCTCACCCTATTTATCGTTTGATGGTGGAGAAGAAGATCTAAGAAACAGCGATGCACAGGGCGTTATTCATCAAATTACATCTTCAATACTCAATGAACCATTGAAGTAAGTTAATTGTGCAGTTATAAAATGTGCAGCAGATTATTGTCATTGCTCAGAAATTTATATAGATAATTATAAGCAGTGGCTTTTGAAGATGTCTTAATGTTTTGTCTATATCGGTTTATGTTAATAAAGTTATGTTTGTTGAAAGTTTGCATGAATTGGAGCTATTCCGTATATAGATTGAAAATCTGAAAATAATCTAATGAATGATCGTGTACATTGAACTCTGAGGAGTTAAACTTTTTTACAATTAATTTAGTCGCAAGTAATCCTTCTCCGTTTATTTCAGAGAAGAATTGTTGGCATTGGAATCGCGTGTGTGCGGTTTACCTAGTGGCCGTTTGTCGTCAGTTGGGGAAGAATTTTCTACTAACTCTTCAGTTTCCACTTCCTCCCCGAAAAGATCGGTTATAAACGACAGTAGGGTAGCAGATGATACTTCCCCAGACAAATTCTATAAATTGCAAATTACAATTCCAAAGTCTGCAAATCACACGAAAGTAGTTCAATGTCTTATTTATCTGTATATAAAACTTGTAATTTGCGAAAAAAAGTTCTTGAATTTTATTTGAAAATTCGACCATTTCGCCCCCTTTTTCTTATATTGAAATGAAATTTAAAAACTTTCTAGAACTTTCTTTTGTTTGGAAACTATTACTATTGTAGGATTCAGACTCGTCATCGAAAGATTTTACGGTGGAGGATCATTCGGAACCAACACCGGAGGAAATGTCCATGAAGGAGGATTGCGCCTTGCAAAATGCTGAAACCGAATATTCAGATCCAATAACTCGAGATGTGGAAAGACGTATGAGCATGAAAGGACATCAGCAAACTTCTGGAGAGTTGGTTTTCATTCCAGATTTATGAATAGCATTTATAAACTAATATTTACATAGCGCTTGTCACACACATATTTTGGATGCAGGTTAGAAGATGGTCCTTCTTCACATACAATTCCATCGTCGAGCAGTTTTAGTCGAGCAGCCGGATTCGTTAAAGGATATGGAACCTATGCATCTGAGCTGTTTCGTGGTGTTTTCTTAAGAGCGAAAAATGCCGTATCTTCAGGGTAATTAGTTAATTCAAACTGCTATATTTCATTATACAATATTTTAATGCAATATTTTTGTTTAAATAATTACTGTTTGAGTTCAACATCAAAGTTGTCCAAAGAAGACGATGAAAGTTGTGATGAAAGTGATCATGAAGATTCTGCAATAGCTGAGGGTACTCCCATTGTACGACCGAGGAATTCCAAGAAGGGACCATTTGATTTTGATGGCACACGTTGTTACCAAGAGCTAAACAACGAGCACACGGTTGATTTTTTATTCATTCAAATAAAGTTTGTTGTCATATATTTTTAGCAAACAGAAAAATCAGTCAAGTATTATTTGTTTATTCCTTGAAGTATTTTTACAAGTTCTTGTTATTTCGATTATTTAGATTACTTAAATGCCACCATAAATAAGGCGTATTTGTTGAGTCTTAGAATAAAATAGATGAAAGGTTGTCACTTTGATCTCTTGGTCTAATTCTATATATTTCTGTCCCGAAAACATAAAGTGTAGACTGCTGAACTTTGAGAAAGATTAAAAAATATCTTGTTGGTGGTGAGCTCTGGATTCCTACTGATAGAGCGTGTTTAATTCAGGGTGCTATATGGTGCATGAAATTTTCGTTATGCGGACGCTTATTGGCTACGGCTGGTCAGGATAGTATAATACGGGTTTGGGTACTGCGCAATCATTTGTCATACTTCAATGCTTTACGGGACCGTTACAATTCACATTCTAAGAAAATTTCTATGTCTATGGGCGAAAATCTGTTGCAGAATGCGATGCAAGATATTGAGAATGATTTACGTTCTTCCTCTACTACGGTAATATCGACCGATTATAAAAATTGATGCCAAACTGTTAATTTTTTTTGGTGTTTTGAAAGCTTATCTTTTATTATGTGTCTTAAAAAGGAAATATTCCGAGTACATAAATATATACAAAGTATTCTCATTGGTATTGCTTATTTTCTAATGAGAAATTTGAGGTTCGGTAAGACTTTATGCAGAAATATGGGAAAGGAAAGAAGACGAAGAATAGCTTAACTTTATTTATTTTTTATCATCATAGCTTGCCAAGTACATAATGTATTTCTTGCAGCATGTTCTAGAATGCTGCTTACTTGTTGCCGAAAGATATTTCAGCTTGGTGAAAGCGCTGGGTCATCCACATCACATGACGATGAAAATAGTTCCCTGACGACTGCTTTAATGGCGTCAAAACCATTATGTACATATAGGAGTCATACTGCCGACGTGTTGGATTTGTCGTGGTCTCGTAATTACTTCATCCTATCATCTGGAATGGATCGCACTGTTAAATTGTGGCACCTCTCTCGTCCGGAATGTCTCTGTTGTTTTCAGCATATGGATTTCGTTACATGCATTGCCTTTATGCCAAAGGTTATGATTTGTTTTTACACCTTCCAGAATATTACTAATTAATCAGCGGGAGATAATTTATTTAACTACACATTAAAGTGACATTTGTCGAGAATTGCTTTCCTTTTCAATGATGTCTCATTGACATTTTTTTCCAGGATGACCGGTACTTTCTTTCCGGATCACTGGATGGTAAACTTCGTCTATGGCATATACCGGACAAGAAAGTAGCCTTATGGAACGAAGTTGAGCAAGTGAAGTTCATAACGGCTATAGCATTCGCTAAAAATGGGAAATTTGCGGTGGTAGGTACCTACGATGGTCGTTGTTTTTTCTATACGACTGATCAACTCAAATATCATACAGTGATCGACGTCAGATCAAGTCGAGGCAAAAATGCCAGAGGGCACAAAGTAATTTTTCTAACATTTTGCAACTTTTTCAAGTTTGATGAAAGTAAGCAGATCAAGTTCAATATTTTCACATATTGCTCTCGTTTAAGCATCCATCACAAATCATTACAGGTAACAGGCTTAGCTGTCCATGGAGATAAATTATTGGTCACTTCGAATGACTCACGTATTCGCATGTACGACCTACGAGATATGGCTCTTACTTGCAAATTTAAGGTATATTTAATTAAAGAAGGTATATTTAATTAAAGCTGTAATTTCCTCTCGTTTGCGTTTTTCATACGAATTTCTAATTCTTCATTGCAGGGTGCTCAGAATGAAAGAAGTCAGATTCGAGCTTCTTTATCACCTGATGGTAAACATATTGTCTGTGGAAGTGAGGATCGTTTTATTTATATTTGGACGACTGCTGATTTGCCATCTTCATTAGCTGTACGCAAAGATCGTAACGATTCATGGCAGCGTTTGCGAGGTTAAGTGCTTGGGAACTTTCGTGCAAAAATTCATAAGGACAGTTAGGGACTACTTCAAGCACAACTTCGGCAATTTTTTCTTAACTATAAAGAGTAGTAAGTGTCATATCAAACTGTTATGTTAAATAAAGTACAAATGGTTTACAACAGTTCAATTTAAAAATCTTTAAATAGTATTTTGAGAGATGACGCGGATATAACTTGGCAGTAAAGGTGAATTTGAATACGTGATAATTTGACGTGTATTATTTCAACAAACCTTCACAACTTCATGTGCTTTACCAGCAGGCACGTACCTTGATTTTATATGACATAAGATCGGATCGTGTTTTGTTGTCGTAGAAGCGCAAAGTGATAGATTTATTAACTTGGATAACGAGTAATTATTATTGATGAAATCTTAGGTCATTCAGCATGTGTAACAGTGGCAATTTTTGCACCTCGTCCGCAGTTGTTTCTAAGTCTTCTGGAGCAACGTCGTAGCGGTGATGATAGGAACGAACAATCGAAATCTAGCAAAAATATATCAGATCGACAAATTCATGGCGATGTCATCATTTCGGCTGATTTAAACGGTTCAATTCGTATTTTCGTGAATCGTACTAAAATTAAAGCTGGCTCATCAAATTTTTTTCCCACCGATTGATTTTTGAAAGTCTGACTTTGACTTAAGTTTAAATGTAGCTTTTCAATTTCATGTTCATCGATTGGCAAGTACTTAGCTATTTTAATTGTTCCATGAGTGATTGGTTGGTTGTGCTTATTACGCTTGACGGCTAACAAAATTGGTGTTTTGATATAAGACAAATATTCACTGTTCCTGCTACGTCGCTCATGTCGAACTGTTCATATATTCAAGATAGATTTATCTGCCCCGTGTACAACTGAACATAACTCTTTTCAGTATCTTTCATATGTTTTTACATAATCGCTGTATATAATATTCTGTTTTCTATAGATAGCACTTGGTGTTTTCATTTACATGTGTTTCGTGTTTTTAGCATATATTTTACAGTACATGTATGGAGTACTTAAAAAAGAGCAAACGATTATTAAAAGAGCTTTAAAACGTGCCCTATGAAGATACAGTAAGGAATAGCACATTTAGTGTGTCTACCAATTTTAGTTGGCAGAAACAGATATTGGACTAGGTATATTTCTATGTTTTATACAAATATCCAAGTGATGCCGATATTTCTAGGGAAAAAGGAGGCGTATATGTACTCAAGACCGATGATGTGTGAACATTTGTAATTTTACTTGTTTGAATTCGATGAAGAATTAATGTCATCTAGTTTCGTATCTTTTGCTATTGACCAAAACATTTCGGCCTTTGGTAGTTGCCTCGGTTTGTGTTTTTTCTTTTTTAAAATTGATTCACAAGTTGTTTATTTAATATTGCAGTACTTTTGCCAATAATCGTTGTTCCGATTACGAGTATCCAGTGTGATCGTGCCTTATTGAAATAAAATAATGCATGCAAGTTTTCTAACTCTTTATCAGGTTACTCTCTGAAGGAAATATTTTTAATTTTTTTTTTGCAACATTGAAAGAATATGGTTGTGGTTCTCATACCTTTTCGTTTCGCGTAAGTAATATTTTTATATTGCTGTGGTATCCTTCCTGATGCTACACAGTCATACTTATGAAATCTACTTTCCCCTTATTATTTTCATCATTTCCACAAGCAAAAATTCGTTTCTGATGTTATCCCATATTTTCCAAGTGATGTGCTATTTGCACACTTCTCATGTTTCTTTACTCATTGGTGCACAAAGAGGTCTAAAAGTATTTGCTCAAATGGTTTATACAGTTAGTAGTATCACTCAGTTGTGAAGTTATGGTGATTTTTACCAAGATTTTCCAATTTCTGTTGAAAAGCTACAAAAAGTTCTGGCAATAATTGCTTGCAAACTTTGTCATTTAATGAAATTGTGAGTAACTACTGTTTCAGTTGATGTCTTTTCGGTATTTTTCATCCATACTATCAAAATTGGATGTACCGTGGCATCGAATAATTGCTTCTACGCGTTGTTTGATGAGCTCTAAGCCAACTGATACCGTTGAATCGATCCCATCTGCTTTCGTTGGCAGTGAAAACTTAACTCTCGAAAGTCAACATCCAAGTGCAGTTGGGGACGCCACTAATGGGGAACAGCTTGTCTTGTCTTACAGTCAAAAAGCATTAGAAACATTAAAGTAAAGTGTAGAAAGTTGTTAAATTTGGATGAGATACACAAAATTTTTGTTTCAAATAGTCTGCATATTATTTTAAAGTTTTGCTGAAACGAAATTTCCTGTTATTACAGGAATAGGTTCGGAATAAAAATGATTTCAGTTATATTGCTGAAGTCATTAATTGAGAAAGTTTGATTTGACTACTTTGGTCATTAGTTATCCATAAATTTTGGTGTTCTACAGGCTGGACAAATATCCATATTACGTGGAGCGTGAATGGTGGAAACATGGTAACAGAATGACATTTTGGTCCACTTGGCGGATGAAAAGAGATGTCAAAAGACGACAGTTGCTTGCAAATCTCGGCCCAGATCGCGTCCGATTGAAGGCATTGAAATGTAATACTATACTGCCAGAATTGATTAGAGATGAATGTGCAAAAAAGTTGCACAATTTACCAAAAGGGTCATGTCCAAGTCTTATTCAACATTTATGCCAGTATAGCGGTGCACGGCGTGGTAAACTGAACAGATTTCATCTTCATCGACAGATTTTCAGGCAATTGTTTTATATAATTTACTACTAAATAAACAAATTTTAGTGCTTCATTTTCTTCTTGTTCTACGGGTGATTTTGATTTTAGTGCAGAATAATTCAATTTCTTTTGTAGGAAACACTTGAAATAGTCTTTTAATTCTTGCAGTTTTATCCATGAATAAAAAATTGATTCATAGTGAAATAATGGAGGAATAAAGTGGATGTTTCATTGACCATGCAATAAATGCGTTCTTAAAATAGCAATACTTACTTTTGGAAATGAGGGCAATTGCACACTTTTAGAGATAACGTCTGTTGATATTTTAGGCGTCTTGCTGATCATGGTCAATTATCCGGTGTGCAGCGAGGAGTTTGGTGATAAAAGTGCTTTAGACTGTTTTGCTGTATTTATTCGCTTAAATAAATATTTTTTTCATGTCCTTTCATTTTGAAAGATTTGTTCAAGGATACAAGTACTCGATATATTTTTATTGAATTGTGCGCATAATTTCATGTATTTCTCGCCGAGTGACTTGATTCTTTTCTCTCTTTCGGTAGTCTACGAGTAATAGATTTCAGGTCATTGGACATGGTTCAAAATTATGCGATTTTATCCATACTGTATGCTTTGATTCAAGGTAATGATTATACGTTTTGATCAAAATGTACTTCATGCTTTTGTATCAAGTTGATTTATATGTTCGTGAAATTGTTCTTCTCCGCATTCCAACTGATTTTTTCAGGGTCATTGTGTGCCAAACTGTATTTCTTAGCCTCCGAATCAGTAGAACTTCCGAATCCCGCTACAACTTTTTTATCTCACAGTGACGTTGTGCAAGCCAACAAATACATTCTAGGGATGACAGCGGAGGCTCCTCTTACATGGACAAGTAATGGAGATATTTTTCGAAGACCGCGAGCATTGGCAGTAGGTTGGTTTTTTTTTATATGGTGAAAAAATCTCATAGCCTTAGGTTCGAAGTGTTATTTTTCACATACCAAAATTTTATTTGAATCTTTCAGTTACTGTAATTGATGGAAAAGTTCTGAGCAGTCTGCCATCTGGGTATACGGTGTTGACAGACGGCGAAGATTTTGACCATGAAGAACTAGTGAGTAATAAAATATTTGCTGATGAAGGACAAGAGTGGATTTTTATGCGTAATGGAAAACTGGAAGGTTCACAGATTGCTTCTGACGCTCAAGATGCTTTCTCAAAAATTGAAGTCAGGACTAAAAGCAAACCACTGCGGCGGGAAATTGAAAATATTTATAAAATTTCGGAATCGGTAAAGTGTTTGAGGTTATCATAAAGGAATGAGAAATTCTCAGTTTAACTAATAATGCTGCCAGTCGCAAGAGAAGTTAATTATCATAGCGATTTGAATTATGTCATTACTACTTTTTTGTCATTATTTCATTTCTTTATGATATACGCACTTATCAGAAAGATTTTTGTTTACGAAATGATGAATGCTATAAAAAGTGATTGCAATTTTTCGGCACTAATAACTACTGTGTGACTAAGATTGCGTATATCATAAAGAAATGAAATTATTAATCTTAAAATTCAGCCTAAAAACTAAAAACTACGTTTTGTTCGAAGATTCATTTTCAGATTAGTAAGGCGAAGATTGCTGTCACTAAAAATGTTCCAACAATTTTTATTATCCACGTGAAAGGTTTGCCAACTGCTGAACAAGAATTATCTGAGGAAAAGTATATTCAAGCTGTTGTCGAGTTGGAAAACGCTATCTGGCACTTAATTTCTGTATTGAAAAATACATACAATGGTCGAGTGATAGCGGAACTCATTGCGGAATCAATGTCTGAAGTCAAAACAAGGCAGAAAAGACAAGTAAAGCTCTCGTCATAAAATATGAATGAATATTTATTGGATTGCCCTTTTTTGAACTTTCGTAATTATCTTAGTTTTATTATTCTTTATGTCACCATCTCTAATGGAAGAGAAAAAAAGTATTTCCAAAGCTTTTTTTGCGGCAAGCTTAGTAGGTGAAATCAGGCAATATTCTGCTAGTATTTAAGTTAGTGAATACTTATACACTTTCAGTACACTGTTTATTTTCAGAAGGAGAAGTAGGAACTAAAATGGCAGGACACTTTCTACCTTTTCATTTCTCCTTTAATATTGCTTTTTTTGCAAGTTAAATTCGACAGTTTTGAGAGAATAACTGAGTAAATTTATGTATTATTGTTGATAATAACTCACACTAAATTACTTGCTTCAATATTTACGGTGTTGTACGTCAGTCGTCACCAATTCATAGTGAGGTGTGCTGGTTAAGGCGTGAGAATGTTGATGTTAATTCGTCTTATTTAGCTTATTTCTTTCAGAATTCCGGAAGTAGCGCTGATCGAATAATAAAATTACGGAATGACTTAAATGTTTATCAGGTTTTTATCTTTATTTGTTCTTTAAATATCTTGGCTGATAGTTGTTTTTTAATTTTAATTTTGCTTTTATTTTTTCATTTGCTTAAGACTAGCTATTACTTTCATTCTTCGACTCTTCTTTTATACAAATTCTAGTTATAATATGTAATTTATATTTTCCAAAGTCTGTTGGGCAGTTAGTAGTTTCCCACGGGTTTACATATTTATAGTGAGATATGCCTACATTGCAATATAAATGTATCGTGTGGAACTTTTGAACTAAACTTCAAAGATCTGACATTGGATGTTGAATTATATGGCTCTTTTTACAAATTATTTTTATTAGAATACATCAATGTCCACTTTCAGTTCACTTCGACCAACTATCCAGCTCTGTTTGGAATAGTTGTGCTTGTAACTGTTGCGCTTTCATTAGCTGTTTTCCTCATAGCTGTTGGTTTCTGGAACATGGATCCGGGCAAAGATTCAATTATCTATCGTGTGGTAACAACTAGGATGAAGAAAGATTAATGGTCACCAAATGGCCATTGTATTATTGTATAATTTTGCTGTCCTGTATCGAATCAAAGTAGACTATTCTCCAAATAAGAAGAGCTTTGTTGATTAGCAAGATTTAATTGTTAAGCTTCACTTTATATTCGAGTTGTGGTTTTCTTCTGACATCCATTATCCATTGTTGGGCAGAGCACTGAAAGGGCGAGTGGGGGGAGGGGGGGGGGGGGGGGGAGGAGGTGGTAGGGGGAGTCATAACAAAAAAGAAAGAGAAATCCTTTCCTTCAGTTTTTTTTTCTTGGAAAGCTCTGAAAATTCAAGAATGTGTGAGCAATTGTCAGTCACTTATATCGAATGCTGAAGAAACGTATTTTACATTAATTGATTTATTGCAGCTGAAGAAAACGATTTTTTTCTCAAGTTGGTGTTGAAGTTGTGAATTTTGTAGATGTGTTTCTTTAATATTTATTCTGCTTTTCCTTTTAAATTTTTTTTCCAATCTCTAGTGCAGATTTTATTAAAAGATGTTCAGACTAGAATTATAGATAACTTATCAATATTTGAGTGTTTTGCTTAACGCATTTGTCCGAAAAAGAAACATTGAGACCAGGTCGCATTAGTAGAGTTTGTTAGCTAATAGCATGGGATGAATTAGAGTACCTTTACGTTTGTTGTATCAGTTGATCTATTCAGTTCACCATATTCTTGCTTTGTGACTACTATGATATTATTTTGAGAAGTATATTTTTGCTGTAATATTTTAGAAAAACATTCGTAGAAAGCTGTTGTGAAATGCAAATTAACAGATATAACACACACAACAGTCTTAAACATTTTTTCTAATTTGTAGTTGTATAGCCTTAATTTCAATTCATGATTTAAACCTTCTTATTGTCACGTTCGGAAATGGTATTTGTGGTTGTTGGAAGTGGGGATTTGGGATTTTGCAGCTTGAATATTCGTTATCGAGTTCTTTGGAAGTTAGTCACTTCGTTGTTTGATAGCGGTTCCATACATGGTTTTGAAAGAGCTGTTCTTGAAGTTGTCGTTCAAATATTGTAATATTACGGGTAATTTCATGTTGTCAGGAATATTAATAAGGATGCTAATTTTTAATTAGGGACCTGAATGGAAGATATTTTTGCTCAAATAGCACTTTTTTTCCACAAATCACAATTCGGCACAACGACACGGTGAACGTTTTTTCGTGCCTAAAGTCTTTCGCAATAAAGAGATGCTTCACTTTGTGAACGCCAGCCTATATTTGGCGGGTAGTAATGTGTCAGGGGAGAAGCTGACACGTGGTGTGTGAAAAAGTTTAATCGTTTGTGTCCAGGTACGCCACGATTCTCTCTTTCATTCCGGAAATATACTGGATTTCGTAGTCGATCCAAATCACTTAGGTTGAGAAGGCTTCGGCCTTTTTCTTTTCTCTGCTACAAATTGAAATACAAGAGAGTGAGAAGTTTTTCAAAATAATCGAAGGCTGGACAGTTATCATGAATCTCATGCTTTTTGCATACTTTCTAATGCATAACTTCACATATAGGTGGCAGTCGCCTTCGTTGACGTGTTTTAATACTCATCTAACGCGTTACACACGTTTTCACGAAAGCTTATGGCACTACTTTTCAAACTATTTTGCATTACCTCTTCTCCAATTAAACAATGAAATTGATCATCTGATTGAATTGATCATAGGACACAAATTTCAGTAAATGGTCATTTATTTGTGCCCTATCTTAGAAATTGTCTTTGCAAAATTCTGGTTCTTTCATATTTAGAAATTATTTTGACTCTTCATGGTTTTAAATACTACCTGTTAATGTTGTAACATCTACTTCTTAGGTTATATCCAATTATCAACCTTGAAACATTTGACATTAGAAGATATAGCAAAACCGAACTACCTGTTCAGAATGTGCAGTATTCATTGACGACAAGTATACATTTGGTTCTCGGTTGATTTTTTTATAGGCGCCACCACGTGATCTGAAATGACGTGGATTATAGTTTCATTTTCATTGATGCCAGATTAATTCTCACTATTGCTTCTGATCTTAGATCAAACTTAAGAAAATAGCTTACCTTAATTGTCGATTGCCATAAGCGGAACTGACGCCCGAACAATGAGAAGAGGAGCCGGAACTGATCGATGAAATGGTGCGCACATTGCAGTTTGTATCCGCACTGTTAGACTGGGAACGTCCATCGCAGTGGTTTACGCTATGAAGTTCAGTACTTGCCAACGGCGATGGTGCGTTTGAGGCTGAATTAAGGTAAATTTTGAGGTTTGGAGAGAATCCCATCAACTGCTCATTTAGCGTGTCATAAGTAGTGCTCAATTACTTTCATTAGTGTCGAGGAACGAGGAGGACTTGTCGTCAATTTCTTTAAAGGTACCTGAATTGCTGCTGGGAAGCAAAATTTGGATCATTTCAAGCGCCGTCAAATGTATCACAGCAAACCATAAAGCTGATGACAGGGGATCTGCTGGCTTGTCAACCTGAAAATAATTATATCGCACAACAAGTGTGTAACCAGTATTCTCATTTTGTGAACTAGTCGAACACGAACGTGTACGTAAGTGATTGCCATTCGACTGTATCGATCACGTGCTGCATGATCAAAATCGCTATGCCGCGAAACGAATTCTTTAAGGATTCTCAAATCAAAAATCTGAAATTTACGTATTATGAACGATCAGTTATGCATGTGTATGTTCAAGTTGATAATATTTTTGTGGTGCAGATCCGTCGAAGGTTACGACGCCATACTCTCAGGAAATGTAACGGAACAATGAAATTTTGCGAAAAAAACGCCTCTCACTTTGATTGGGTCACTTTCAACAATAAGCTCTCCAAGTATTCCAGTAACGAATACACTTCCTTCTGTACATTTAAGCCAAACATTACCGACGTCGTCAATTTTCATTTTCACACCCTGCAAACTCATCAAAACATTTTGCGCTTCACAAATGAAAAATTCATTACTGAAAAGCCACTCTCAGCAGATTTTTTTGAACTGATCTTTGGGAAGTTAGCGGCCTTTGTTAGATGTTGAAATTTGTAAATTTATCACTTGAAATAGAAGAATTGAAATGAAGTCATCCTCGAAACTTCGGCTGGCTTTTTTTAGAAAATTTTCATAGATTGAAATTTTGAAATAAAATATTAATTGAAATTTTGATAAAACACACTGATTAAGTATGCAGTAACTAGAAATACTGATTAAATGGAGTGTTTTTCAGGGCAATCTGTACTGAAATTAAAATATTACATACTTTTCCGAAAGTCTCAAATGCGCTGATAGTACCATCATCACGATACGAGTTCTCGAAATGTTGTAAACCAATTCTACGGAAGAAAAAAAAACATTGAAGATTCATTTACCATTCGTGAAGTAAATTTATATTAATAGTTAAAATGTAGAAAAATTAAATTAAGTGTGGGAGAGATAAAAGCATTTCGGAAACGAATTCATTCAGGTATTTTTTTGAATAGAAAAAAGAATTGCAGATTTCAGAGATAATAATCAAATGCATTTCCGATATTTTCCAATTCAATAATCACATTAGTGAACGTACCTCTCCCTCTAATATGCACATTAAATTTATTAAAAAATCAGGTTTTTCGCTGGAAAGTAAATGTAAACAAGCTTTTGTGTTAAATTTTTGGCGTAAATTGGAGAAAGGAGAGGTGTGCACATCTGCTACAGTGATCACAAATAAGCGTTTTAAAGTAAAGTAGCTATTAGTTTAAATTCACTGAAATAGGATGAAAGTCCTTGAAGTGAATTTATCTCATCAAATCCACAACAACAACAATCGTTCATTAACCAATTTAGCATTTTGGTTATATGCTAATACATTTTTAAACGTAAAACACTTTTTTTCTTTTTAATTAAAACGCATCAGTTTCATTCCTTCACTTTTTCCTACATATCATTTGTCAAAATTTATTTAGAAAGATAAGAAATGAATTTAGTAACTTTTAGGAATTCCATATTATTCCATAATCTTTATGATAAGCTCAAAAAAAAATTACTAGTGAACTTTAGCCTGGAACATCACTCTTTATTTTATTTAAACAAGAAAGGAAGACTTGCCGAAGACCGTCAAATTCAGCGTCACTTCCGTCAACTGTAACGACACGTGAGCGAAGGTATGCCTTTGCAGAACGAATATTCCTTTCCATTACAATTACTTTGCCCCAAATTTGTTCTTCAATATTCGGAAGTTTTCGATAAACTTCCAAAATATTATCCTTAAATAGTTTATTGTTGGAGTAATATCCTTACTGTTAAATTGAATGAATTAATTAATGTTAATTAATTAATGTTGGAGGAAGATGCTTGATGAAAAGCTTCAATTAGTTACTAATTCACCAAAATATTACAAATTCATATTTAAGAGAAAAATATGATTGATTTAGCAAATTCAAAGCTGTTGACCCACTCTTTCAAAAAAATCGATTTCTTTCCAGCTTCGTGAAATTCCCAAAGTTGTGGTACTCCGTTGACAATTGTTACTGTTCAGAAGACGTTCAATCAAAGTTGCACGACAAAATGCCATACTGAAAGAATGGATCAGTGAAATGGGTAGTTTGTAAAATATAATGCTTCCGTTAAACCAATTTTAATTTCAATTAAATTACGAAATTCAACAAATTTTCACATATTACTTAATAATAGATAATAAAATTAGTAAAAGCAATATCGCAAACAAAAAAGCTTATGAATGTTGTAAAACTGTTGGAAAGAGAGAGAGAGAGAGAGAGAGAGAGAGAGGAGGAAGTGTTGCGAATTGTAAATAAAGTAAATTTACAAGTGAAAAGAGATGAAGCAAGAGATCTAGTTAAATTCGGAACGAAGGAATGAAGGCCGGCATCCTCAACGATTCAAGTTCCCGTCAAATCTCATCCATTCAATGACTGCAGCCACGCGTTAAACATTGCTAATTTACTTTTTCAACTATTGACAGATAAATATGAATTATAAGTAAACTGAACGGTACCATGCAAATTTTCTCTGATAAGTATACTTTGATAAAAAGATGGGTACTCGAAATTAAATTAAATTGGATTAATTACGAATAAGTGATGCGTTCTACTTGTTGATTAGTCTGCAACAGTTATTGTAAGAGTAATGAAATTCAAACAGAAATGAAAAATGAAATTGGCAATAAATTTCCTTAACCTTAAATGAGCTAAAAACCAAAAATTGGGTAAGTCAAACAAACAGTGTTGAAGGAAGAAATTTATCAGTTTAAAAATATCTGTTGGAAATATTTAAAATATATTGATCATTTGAAAGTGAAAATGTTAGAGGCGCTCATTGTTTGGTATCTGAATTTTCTCGTCGAATTATTCAAATTCAACTTTTGCAACAGCTCATAATTTTTATTTGTAGTTGTAATTTATAAAATTAAAAATTGGCAACTTTCAATACTTTATCATTTACAAGGAAATTTTAAAAAGTCAATTTACGCAAATCATTTCATGCATATATGTTCTTCCTACGAAACTAATTGTGTGCAATGAAATTAAATTTAAATCAGATCTCAAGAGAAAAGAAAAGAGATTTACTTATATAAGTCAAAAATATAAAATTGAAAAAAGGCAAAAATGGTTCAGGGGAGATTTGCAAAAAATGTTGAAATTTTAAAGCAAACGATACTTTTAATTAAATCAACTTGATTTGATATTATTGGAACTTTTCCTTTCTCCTACCTTACAAGACAATTTCAAATATAGCATGTTGAAATGCAAAATTTAAAAGGAAATAGATTGCAGAAAAGTTAGAAATGCGGTGCAATCCAACATTTCTAGCTGGCAGCACGAACAATGAGAGTTATTTTTCGTAACAATATTTGAAATATTTAAAAATTTTTTTAAATACATTATCCTGATATCATCATTTTAAATAGTAATTGAGATAGATGATACGATATGATTCTGAACGTACAACATATTTCTTATTTATTGACCTGCTCGAATCCATTACATTAACACTAACATCATTTCAGCAATTTACAAATTATTATAAAAATTTAGATTTATACAAGGGAAGAGATTGAATCGACGACCCATCGCACAATTTCATTACTCTCTCTGCGACAAAAAAACTGTAAAAAAAATTACCAAAATTGTTGGTTCTGTAAGAGCTACAATTATTTCAGGAATTCCGATGTCTCCTTTTTGTTAATTGCAAAATTCTTGAAATAATAGATCGTAGGCTACGGATTTTGCACTTTCAAATAGACACCAAGTAAGTGCAATTTTAAAAATGCTAAATAAAATCCCTTTTTAGAGATAACATCTTTTCTGGAAATGAGAGAAGCGAAAAGATACCGTAGAAATCTCGCAAAAATTACATTTGGCTAAATTTCCTTACGGAATTTTGCAATTATTGGAGCATAAAATACTATCCAGCTTTTCCATTCATTAACCTTAACAGTTGCGGCACTCTTTTGAAAGCAAAGAGGCAATGAAATTTGATAAATTCAACTGAAAGTTCCCGCATGCCTTTAATTGCTATGAAAGCGAATGGCGAATTGGAACTTAATTAAAAGGCTTGCACATAATTAAGTGTATGAAATGTGCATGAAGAAGTAGTGTTATACGGGCATTTAGATTATGTTACGTTGCTAAATTCAATTCATCTTTCATCCATTTTCCCTTAGCTTCCTACTTTAAGGTTTAATGTGAAACATTGGAAGTTCAAGAAAAACTGCGCAAACGTCATGAAAATATCCTGTCAATCGATTTTTGCATCTTTCAATAAGTAACATCACTTCGCATACTAAGCAACATCTCATCGCAATAAGTTTCAAAATTCAAATATTCAAATTTTGTAAGGCAATATATATGTCAATTCTAGCTGAATTCACAATAACGCTTTATAGTGCGAATCAAACACTTCAAAACAGTCTCGCTTAAACCAACAGAAAAAATGAAAAGAATTGAACTAAATTGAAATCGCCGTATCCCAGCGATGAGTCAGCCTTGCTGAATATTCCTCATTATCCACGACATATGAGAACTTGTGGAGTCCATTAATCAACCAGTTGGTCGGTGCGATTGGTCGCGTTTTGTGCTCTTCCCTTTCCGATCTAATAATAATTATTGAATTTGAAAAATATTTGCAAATCGTCAAGTTCACATTATTATGCGATAAATTCCAATGAAGAACGGTGTACGCTTTCAATTGACAATCGATTCAATTGAAATGTCAATATTTCAGCGTTAATTGAAATTAAAATTAGAACGAACTTGGAAAGAGGATATTTCCAGGAAATTTTCAGTCGCATTAATGAGTGCATTGTTTCAGGTGAAGTGATGTTTATCAGTTTTTACTTGTACCATTCCATCCAAGCAGTCCCACTCGGACATTCTCATCCTTGCATTTCACACAGATATTTGGTAATTAATAAGTGTGTTACGATGAGCTTTGCGGAACCACTTGATTATGCAAATTTAAGCGTAGCTTATCATCGATCGCTTTAATCATTGAAAATCATTTGGCCAAATACCTTTCTTCTCGTATGATTATAATTCGAGAAATATTCTCCACGTGCTAATTGTCCGATCTTTGCGAGTATCCTCTTCCACGTCAAGATGACGCTAACCGTCATGCGTTCAGTTTGAGCCATGAAGGTAAACTGACGTGTGGTAGGAGAAAAGTGCTATCAGTGAAACAGTTTAAGAAGTGTGCTAATACGAATTTTGTTAAATATTTCATTAATGAAGAAATTTTCATTCATTTAATTGGACTTCTAAAGATGAAGATGGAAGTGGAGGAAATAGAGAGACAGAGGCAGAGAGAGCAAGAAAGACAGAGCGTTTGCTTGCTAATATCCAATGCTCCCAAATGTCACATGAAACTTCGTATCATTAAAATTTCCATTTCTGACGCTTCCGTTCAGACCTTAACGAAAAGTGTGGTGAAAGCGGAGAAAAACAGACTGATTAATACAGGCATAGACATATGTGGACAAAGAGACAAGACAACACATATAAATTAGAAAGATGCAATTATTGCGTGGGAATATGGTGATATGAACAATGATGCAGAGGGAATGGTTGAAAGAGTAAGTAAGTGCTAGAGGGAGACAGAGAAGTGAGGTTTGCAAGTAAGAATTAACTGAGATTTACATCGCATTTTTTGGTCAAATTTACTGAAATTGTAAGAGGTCAATAGGAAGAGAAAAATTTCGAGGTAAATGCACTATTTCCTCCTCATTTCATTGATTCATTTCCATCTTAAACTGAAATTATTTCAATTTCAGTTTAACCTTTCAGTGATTTTTGCCACACTTCTCAACAGTTCAACGCTTGGCAACGTGGGAATACTGCTGAGTGACTTGATGTAATTTAATTACCGATATCAATGAACGGATCAAATTACGTACGCTATATAAGTGAAGTGGAAACGAACAGCAAGGGAGGAGGAAGGATGGGCCATCGTGTCGACGAAAATAAAATGAAATTAATGAATGGTAGAATGAATGAGTTTTAGTTTCACTGCTGAGGATTTGCAGCAGAAAACAAAAGCATTTCGTAATTAGCAAATTTTAAGTTCGGCTCTTCCATGTTAATCTATTCAAATTTTCACCTTACAGTGAAGGAAATTGTTGGAAAAATTAATTTTGCACTTTGGAATATTTTTCTGTCGCAGTTCGGTTAGATTAATGTGGAAATTTTACTTTCGTTGTGTGTGCATTGCTTGTTGCTAAGTGAAGCTTTGTACTGTAAATTAATTTATCCTAAATTCTGCCCCATTCTCTTATCAAAGGTAATTCAGTCTGAGAAATAAGTCTTTCGACCTCAGCTATGTTTTTCAAAAAGAGAAACTTTGATAATTTCATGTCTACTGAATTTATCATTGCTCGCAGACACGGTTGGAAGACTCATCTCCGTTTTTCGATTGTTCCTGTTCTGTGAAGTATTTTTCCAGAGATGGAAATTTTAAGTGTCATATGTGTTTTTTCGGATCGTTTCGAACTTACGACATTTTACGACAACTAGTTATTGCAAGTGTTGAAGATTGCTGGAATATTATGACATTTTGAAATCTAAAATTGGAGCAATCTGTTCAAGCTTTCCTTTCGGATTCAAATAGTTTTCAGCAGAGTAGTTGCTTGTTTATAATTAATTTCCACAGACATCTCGAGTTCAGTTTCAACTACTACTGCTCATTTAAAATATGCTCGCTTTTCCCAACTGAAAGATTTCAAAGCTTTTAGCAAAATCTGAAATGGTGGAATTGCAATACAGAATAATAAATTACGCAACTATTTGGAAGCAAACATATACTCCAAAAAACATCCAAAAATTTCCAAATGTGAAACAATTTGAAATGAAATTTATGTGTAAAAGCAATTCACATTGTGTTAAACAACTTGGACCACAAAAAATGAACGTAACGAATTTAGAAAAATGAAACATTCATTAAAAAGTTATGAAAATTTCAATATCAGCTTGAAATTTTCCTCGAATTTATGCCTAATAAAGTTGACACTCAAACATCGTGCATACGTAACTACACAGCTGGAAATTGAAGAACTTAATAAATGGAAAAGATTAAAGTTGGAAGGATAGGTATTAAAATTGTGACGGAGGCATAAGCATTGCTAACTTGAAAATTAATTGAATAAAATTGGGTGGAATTTTTGGCAGACCTTTTTCGGAGCATTGTGACATTTAGGAATTCGTAGGGCTTTTCCTTGCTTACAGTAACAACCATTGCAACTGTTTCATACTCGAAGTGAAGAAAGCTAACATTATAGGTGCCAGGTATTACCAAACGCCAAAAGTCACCATCACTGCTACTCGACACAATTTTGCCAAGATTGTTGATTGAAATTTGGACATCCGGTATTCCGGTACCAGTTATTTCATCTATCACAAAGCCGGAAATTGTGTGGTGAATCTGAAAGAAACTTTGGTCAAGCAACTATCAGTACAAAAACATTTTACTTCTCAGTTAATCTCATTTAAATTTACAGAACAAATCATCTCATTAATTATTTATTACTGAATGACTGTTTTAACATTACTTACTGTATTTTCTACAGTATTCCAACTATCGTTTACTGTGCATCATTCATTACGTTTCGTTTTTTGTTCATAAAATTAAGGTTAAACTATTACCTTTTCAATAAAAGATATTAGAGCGAATTTATGCTCATCCCATACTTCCTTTAATTGCTGATTCGTTGAATACTTCACGCAGCTCATTTCAATTGTTAACTCAAAACAGTTAGCAAATACATAATTCCAATCTTGCATTCCACCTAGAAACTTTTCTTATCAATTCAGTATGTATTTGTTAAAATCTAGCGTGAAGGATTAATATTCTATTTAAATTATTCCACTAATCAATTAATTTGCCAATTTATTTAAATACTCTCAACAATGTTACTATCAAAAAATAAGGAGGAAAAAAAACTAGCCCGAAACGCTGTACCACCTATTGCCGTTTGTAATTCCTTCATTGAGATCATCGTCACTGTACTGATTTATACACCTGGGACCCTAAATGATATATTCGTAGGTACCGGATGAGCGTAAAGGAGGAATTTTTACGGAATAAATCATCCATATGGGGTTGAGAGACAATTTACGTGACAATTAAAGGTCAGAAAATGAATTTTTTACTTGCTAAATTAACAAAATATTTTTCTACTAATTAGCCATTTGTCACAAAAAACAAAATTTGCATATACCTTCTTCCACATGTACTTGTGTGCTCGAGCATAGAAGTACGAAAGCGCCACGAAGAGTTCGTGATCACCTGTTTTTTCTTCCACACCTTCGACCCTTCCATCATCATAGGGGAAATTAACCACCACTGAACCATCATGCAAATTTGCTGACAAGACGAACGGTATCGATCTAAACTAAATTTTTGGAATTAGTAAGGAACATCGAATTTCACCACAAGCACAATTTCGTTTCACACCTTGTCCATTGCATAATAGCGTTAGTTTCCGGTTGAATATTTCGGACCATTGTTGGATTCAACCGCTGTGGGAAATTTCGATTTAAATCTACGTCAGCAGCATTCGTTCGACCCTTAAATTCAAACCATTTTCATTCACCAAAGGTTGTTTGATTTCATCCCAATTATTATATTATGATGGAATTAAAAAACAATTTGATTAATATGCCGTGACCTTAAGCCAACCATATCGTCCCGGAATAGCTTTTAGGAATCCGTCCGGATTCATTGTTGACAAGAGATGAATTCGCGTCCTATCCACAAGCTTTGTTAGTACTTCATTTTTCCCATAATTTACGAGCAAAACGTCTGCCAAGCAGAGCAATAACTCTCGACCAGATATCTGGAAAGCTTTTGCATTCCTTCTCAAATTTCACCACAAATTCTAATTTACTTTTTCTTCAATGTAATTATTAGCAAATAATCTATCGTTCAAGTGTTAAAATCCATCAAAAAGTTTGCAATTTGCAAGAGGAACACACACCTCATTACCATGAATATTAGCGACATATTTAAATTCTGGTATTCCTGGGACATGTCTCGTCGGAAATTTTCCAATAGCCAATACGGTTAGTGGCCTGCCTTGCACTGACCTGCCTATCTCATACAAATATGTTATTTGTGGATATTTCTGATGCAAACTCTGAAAGTAATTTTCTGTTTAAATTTGAAACAATGTAAATTCAGTGAAGTGATATTATCATAGCAAAGAAAGATGAATGAAGAAAAACAAACAACCAATTCATTCAAAATCTCTTCGTTACTATGAACTTTAATTTGTGCTGTTTCACTGAACGCACCGATCCGTCGCATTATTGTTGTATAATTGTCCATTGCATGGTCATTCTCCAAATTTCTGATTATTTCCTGCAAATTAACTTCCAACTAACAATGATTTTGATCAAAAACTAAAACGTCCAATTCATTTCCATCAAGTTCCGTTAACTTATGCAAAGGGAATTGAGAAATCGTTTTAATTTAAACAATTTCTTCACTAATTAAAAAATTGGTAGAAGAAAGTGAGAGAAGAAAAAGCACGTACGTTGGTGTCAAGCTCGCATGTTGCGAAATAGACGATAATTAAAAAAATATATATAATTTCAATGGACATGATGTTTCCTCTCACATCTGAAATAATAAACAGTGAGAAAAAAGAATGAAACATTGATGCTAATGTTTGAGAAGCAAAAGTTTAAAAAAAAGCTTAAAACAAATGAAATGGACGAACAGCATTAGCCTGAAATTGCGAATTACGCATGAAAATTAAAATTAACACTTGCTCATTAGCTGTGCGATGAAATTTAATCATTTACTTTAATCGACGAGGCATATATGACTTTTAATTTCTTATAATACAAATAAATAAATAATACGAGAAAATGGAATAGATGCTTTCAAAAATGCCGCAGGATATTTGAAAATTTTCACAGAACATATCAGAAATGAATTGAATTTCACTATTTGTGCGAGTTAATTAGCAATTTAATTAATACCAATAATCTCAACAACAAACTATCATCTTCTAAAAATAGAATTCAATAATTAAGGCCAAATTTGTATTTTCTTTTCAAATTTCACAAATTTGACTATGAAAAGACAATGGGAAGTAATTTAGTCCATAATGGGATGAAATGAAATAAAATAAATTATTTGGTGCCATACGTTTATTTAATTTTACGAAAAAACCACACGTAATGATAGCTTTTCCAAAAAACCAACGTTAGGTGAATCATCGGTCTAGAAGCATCGAGCACAAAAGAAAGATCGAAAAGAAATAAAGGCTTTTAGCATTTTAAAAGAATGTTAAAATTAAAATTTTTCTTAAAATCTGAAAAATATTAGAAATTTTTCAAAGTTTCGAAATTAATTTGAGTTATGATCGAGGAAGAGGACGGATGATTGATTGCTCGTAATAAAACGGAGAAAGGTAATAGCTTACTATTTCTCTCTCAAATCAGATAATTCAGGTAATTCCCCGGCAATGCAAGGGAAACGTTTGTATGCCTAGGAAACCGCAATTCCAATCTCTACCGGATTATGTCACCTGAAGAGTTTTTCTGTGACCACTTTTTGATTCTACCTGTGCTTTTTCCTGATTAACTGATTCGGAAAGCGCTCTTATTCAAAGAAAACTCGATCAGCTTTTCCGGTTTGGCAACTCTTCGTCACTAACAAAAGTTTACCAATTAAATAATGGGATTTATATATTTAATTAATCCCTCTATCCACCACAATTTCTCAATCCAATAGCTCCCCAAAAAACCGTTAATCCTTTCCTCTTTTCACTTTGGTCACATTGTCCTCCCTCATCCGTTTTCGATGTAGCAGAGGAGGGGAAGCACATGAAAATGCCGAAGGAGTGAAAGCGATAGGGATAGACTGGGACTGTTGTAGGACGAATCGGCAGCTCAGGCTTAGTCAGCTAATAAAAGACGTTTAGTTTCGCCCTCAGTGAAGTATTGCCGAAGTGAATGAAGTCTGACTGAAGAAGGCCGACAAAGGATTTCACAAGTTACCTGAAGTTCACTTGAATCATCAATTCTTGTCGCCTTTTTGAATGACCAAAAAATGACCAAAAAAGGTGCAAGAATTGACGACGAATATGACCAATGAATTAATTAGCACTAACATTAGTCATATCGACCATGACTACCTAATGATACAATATTCTCGAAAAACATACAGAGAGAGAGAGAGAGAGAGAGAGAGAGAGAGGGAGAGATGAGCATATAAACGAGCAAAAGCGTTCCGGAATTACAATCGATACATATGAGCATGAAATTATAAAATTTTTATGTGATTTTGAAAAAGAAAGAGAAAAGTGAGGTTGACTTATTGGATGATAAAATGCCTTAGATGTCCTTAAATTTCCATATTTATTTCATTTTATCATCATTGAACAAAATTGCTAAATTGTGAGGTAAAACGAATTAGACCCTTTGGGCCATTTCAAAATTTTATTAGCGCAAAAAGAGAAAAGAACTTACTATTGCAAAGCAAAAGAAACAAAAACGACAACCAAAAAAGATAGAGTATTTATTAGGTATTAGGAATGTACAACGATAAAAATGTTTTTGTGTCTCTCATTGCTCGAATCATTTTTGGTGATCATCGATCACAGTGATCATTAATTGACGATTACGTCAAAGTTCCTGCTGAGCTGTCATCATTTGCTGATAAGACTGTTAGCAGTTGATTAGCTAATTAATTAATTTGCATTCCGAAACACTTGTGTTCCTCTTCCCACTAATGCGATTGACTAAAAAAACTATCGCTAAACAATAACTTTTGTTAAGCATTAAATTTGCGAGGAGGAAAAAAGAGCTGCTCCTTCCTAGCATTAAGTCACAAGCAAAGAATCGGAAAGAAGTCCAGCTTTCCGGAATTTCTAACAGATCGGAAAATAATTGTCGAAGTTATATTTGAAAATTTAATTCCAAAAACTAGAAGGGTTTTTTATGAATTGTAAGAGCAATTACTTACAGGATAGATCCGAAATGATGGCGAGAGGTTTCAGTGTGGATTAGCCTTATCTATCTAGAATGAAAAACTGGCAAGATAGGTGAAGGAAATAAACGTTGGCTTAGCGCAGCTGTTCCATCCGTAGAAACAGCGTTCCCACTTCCAAGGATTGCGACTGAGCGAAAATGATGTATACGTATATGAAGTCATTTTGACGCTACTTCGCTTCCCTCTGAGGTTGCCATCGTCCATCTCTTCTACGATGACTTCAGTCCGTCTTATCCCTTTCCCTTTTCCTTATCCCTTCTAAATTCACATTTAGAAATGAAATGACGTTGCCAGACAAAGGACACACTTCTGGAGATTTTCATACTTATAACGACGTGAATCGCTCAATTGTGTTCATTCTTCAGGCGAATGCACAGATTCTGATGGTTTGGTATCATTTTTGATAAGTAACTTACCTCACTTCAAAGATCACTCACTCATTAAAATGTACGATAAGTATCTTATCGTGCAGGTTACTCATTTAATTGGATGAAATATCAATTGGATGCGCAAGCGAAGCCAAATTATACTTTGTCGAATGAGTTTACGGCTATTAATCAAATAAGCTTCATAGTTTCCATTCTTTGAAATGTCAAAAACTACTCGGAAAAACAGGCAGGACCATTCAGCACAGAAGCAGCTTGACAGTACTGCCAAGCTGGAGAGATCTCTTTTCGGAATTCACGCTACTTCAGTTAGCTCTAACATGGACTGCTATTTAACTATTTCGGAATAGCTAATAAGTGCTTGCAGTCAAATAATGAAAAGTGTATTGCTTCGCTACCAATCATTTCATTACAAATTACATGGAAAAAATGAAAGTTAAATTTGCACAGGCATTTTTATTCCAATCAACATTTTCAAATATTCTATTAAAGTTATTATCTACAAATTGAAAAAAATAATTCAGTTAAAACTTATATCGGAAATGAATGCAATATTCGTCTCTCTTCACCGATTTAGGAATTAAAAAAGTTAAAAAATCTATGTGAACGAATGACACTCGTACGTGCTACTGCGTAATGGGATTTGTTAACCATGCAAGACGTCTCATTGTCAAAGCATTCATCAATTGATCAAAATTCGCTATCGAAGGATTACTAGCGTTCTGGGCAATTACAGGCACAGCATAAAAGTCAAATGATTTCATGGAAGTTGTTGGTCTATGACGCTATTCAAAATGCTAAAATTTCAACGAGTTCGTGGTAACAATTAGTTAGCATTGTTATCAGCGACGATAACTCATCCAAAGGATTGGGAATGAAATTCTTCTTGCGTTTTCTAAATTTAAAATTGCATTTGATGATTGTTTCGCTTTTTCATACAAAAGAAGACAGCTACTTGCAACTTTCAACTGCCCCATTATCCTTCGTTCGTTGTAAATTGCACACTTAAGTATTACTGCAATGTTGGATAATGAGGTTTTAAAGTGAAAAAAGTGTAAAGGCAAGTTAAAATTCGACTTGAAAAAGTACTGTAGTAGTTGGTGGATGGAACTGTACCTCGTACCACAGATAGCTTTCGCTAGCTTAGCTTAGTAATTCCACTTCTACAACAATTGAAGCATATTCTTACCTCACACTTATCTGCTTCATCCAACACCTTCAACTTGCTCTTCCCCGGGCGTAAAGATTTTACTGAAAAAGCAATGTCACTCGTTACTAACCAAACTGTGCCACTCTCGTTATCCTAAGATATTCCAAATTCAATTTTATCGAATTAATTTTACCAGACATTTTTAATTAAACAGCAGGTTGTCGCTGTGTGTGATCACTTATTTCAATCATTAATTACTTACCAATTTGTGTGTTATTAATTATCGATTTCACCAGATGATTTTTAGAGTGTGGAGCGATGGCCATTACTGATTTTGACAGAGGTAATTTTTTATGAGTTGATAACGGTAGGAGAATACTTCGTTGACGATTTAGTAATCGACTAGACATACGTGACCGTTCAGCGTCAACTATTTCAGTATTTTTTTGCGAAGCTGTTTTTTTGGGTGATTCTAGCAGCGTTAATATCCTAAATTGTTGCAAAACTTTGTGTGCTAAAAATTTTTTACGATTAATTAAATATGAAATAAATTTGCCTTAAATTACCTTTTAAATTTTAGAGTAATCATTTGTGTGCGTATAGAATGCATCAGTCGGACAGATTCACTTGACGATTCCATTTGAAAATCTCTTACTGCTTCCTCATATTTCATAAATCGGTCTAAATTAAATTGAAATTTGTAATACTGATGAAAGCTTAAGGACTACCTAAGATTCTTCGTTTTTTCATGCAAACATCAAATATCTTCAATGGTTCAGTGGAAGCAAGTGAAGAGGAATTGGCAAAAGTCGTAATTTACGCAGTTGAGCTTTTTGATTTGCTCAAAATAAATGGCAAAATAAGACTTGCTCATCGTTTTATAAGTGGGAAAAAAGCTACCGCACCGAGATGAAAGTAGTTAAGTGAGGACTTACATAGATAGATGCATGACTCTACACAAAAGCCTTTAAACCATTAATTTAATAAAAGAGAAAGCTATGTTTCAATTATTGGTTGAAACGAGAGACTTACAAAAGATTACTGTAACAGATGCGAAAAATAAAATTATTCCAAGCCAATATGCAATGAATGAGATTGCCATCGTTGCGGGAAGTTTTGTTTGGAAGGCAATGAGCTCCAATAAATTACTGCCATACGTGGTACTGATAAGTGATAACGTTATCACACACGTTTGTGAAACATATACTCCAACCATATATTTAGTTCCTCTCTGTAAATACTTGCTGTAAAACAACGTTTTCAAACGATTACAAAACAATATGATGAAATTTATAACTTATTTAGCGAAATTTATTGAATTTTATCACTTTTATTTGCATATTTGCAAACAAAAAAAGATTCTTTATTTTAAAATAAAAAATTATTTGTAACAAACAGTTAATTAATTATTTTCTGGAAACAAATATTTTATTGTCTTATTGAAAAAAACAGCGGTATGTTAGAGTGACAGCTACTTTAAATAAAAAGCACGTAAGTCATGGTGCGGCATGTATTTGTTGTTTAAGCTGTCGTTGAAATTGATTCGACAACTTACTCGTTACGCTCCTTGTAAACAAACACACAGCTTTACTACACGCATACTCCTAAACCAATACTCACAGTAACCCTTCTAGGCTAGTATTTTGCCATGCATGTCCTGAAAATTAATTAAGCATATTCAAAAGTTTTGTTAGGAAAATGCAAAATTCATTGCAAAATTTATTCTTCATATGCAAATTAATTAAATCAGTAAATTTTCAGTTGTGCTGTTTTCAACTGTTTCCTTCTCTGTTCTATTCAATTATTTTTAAACTCGTTTACTCTCACTCCTCCATCCAGTCGGCAAAGCTCACTTATCTTCCATTTGAATATGTCAATGCAAAATTGCAAAGGAAACTATGTTTAGCAATAAACTGTTAGGTTAAATCAATCATTTCGTTTCAAACCGTCATTTTCAGCCACTCAATTCACTCATTAAATGCAAATCAATCATTCTTCTCATTATCATCAATCTTATCATTTAAGACGATTAAACCACCGCCACTCAACGCTCCTGCACAGGTCGTCTCAGAAGTGCGATGTCCGACCTCAAGAGGAGCCAATTCTGTACTCACTTCCCTCTCTCTCGTAACTACCTTCTGATGTTGTTTCGTACGTGAGAGACGTCCAAACCGTATTCCTCTCTGCAACCATCCTAACCTAAACCTTTTTCACAGCAATAGGAGCAATGGTTTTCTGCATCCATGAACTTGTAGGAACCGCTGAGTCGAACTGATTTATTTACAAATTTGCAAGTATGGGATTGATAATGTGGCATGACAAATGATCAACGATTACTGTTAGGATCGTAACGCATGCTACGTACTAAACCATTACAATGGATGCCACGTAAAGTAATGCTTTTGAGAAATTGAACTTCTATTGGTGGATCGATCCGATCACATAATTCACAGCTTTCCAAATACAACTCAGTGAGTTCCGGTAATGAAATTAATGCGCTGAAAAAAGTTGAGCAACAATTACCAAACCATTCCCACGTACATCACGTTTCCAAATAAGTCGCATTCTCTTGCGAACAAAAAAACTACTACCAAATTGACATTACTCATTATTTCATAAGGTATTAATTTACGTTCGGCAATTAGTTACGCCTAGAAGTGTTGCAAGCACTGGATCAGCCTATTTTTTAGCTTCGTGTGAATTCCGTTGAACAACTCATAAAATAACACTACGAAGACAAAATTGTAATAACAAATAAATTCAGGGAACGATAGTGTAAAGTTAGTGTGTGCAAAAATTGTTAGTTAAAACAGTAGCACTAAACGTACGTGTAAAATCGCTTCAACTGATCATTAGTAGCAAATAAAGCATTCCAAATATGTACAAAGCACAATGAACGATGTGTCATTAAAAACCATACCAGTAATTCAGGATATTTTGCAGTACTGTATCGTACACCAAGCTGTATAGTACGTAACACTCATAAAGTGAAGAGTTAATGTGAATTTAAAAAGTTCGAGGAATAAATGGAATTCTCTTTTCAGTGCTACTGTCATCTCGTGAATATATCTGTGTTATTAACCGATAGTTGCTCGTACTGAATGATAAAATGTAATTAGATTCTGCTAATTGCATTACATGTTGCTATCCATCACGTCTAACTTCCGCTTTTTCAACTACAAAATTGTAATATTCAGATTTTCTATAGTGGATGAGGAGTGGGAAGAGAGAATTCAACACACTTACACTTATACGTTTCAATTTGTGCAAATTGTAATGACCCTCACACAGTGAATACAAAACTCTCGCTAAAGTGTCGTATGGACCGTTGAGCACTAGCGCCTGCAAATGTCGCATGTGACGTGTGGGTGGCACTTCTAAGATATGTGAACATCCTGCAACAGAAAAAGTTAGATGAAATTCGCATTCGATTTTATGGAATCCTATAAATATATCAAAAACTCACACGTGCGTGTACAACACAATTTATTGCAAATTGACGTGCGTTACGGAATATTCCAGAAAAAAACGTATTCTTTGGAAACGTAACAAACTTTATCAAAAAGAATTTTTTCTAGAACAGATCAATTAAAATCTATAAAAGCTATACCTTTACCAGTGATTTTTTGATGAATTACAAATCCATCCATTACCAAAACCTTCAGCTGTCGAAAATATTGCAAACCCAGGACGGCGTCTGCTTCAAAAAATGGCTTATTGCAAATTTGACTTAAATCCAACTGATATAACCGTGGCGCGGCTGACGCCAACTGTAAAATGAAGAAATTTAAAGAGGAAAATAAGGAAAGGTAAGCAATTTTATAGCTTCTACTTTTCCACCCTTTCTCGTTTAGTGCAAATACTGCCACCTTAAATAGCCAGATAACCGGTAATACTTTCGGAAATCAATAATTCATCTTCTGTTACACTAATTATGCCAAGTGTTCATAGCGCAATTAAAAAAGGAAGATGCTAAAGCTACTGGGAATTCATAAGAGGAACTGAATGTCATTTGTCATTTCTCCAGTGATAGCAATGACATTCATTTTTGTGTTTAAAAAAAGTGCAATTACTTGAACTAAGCCGGCCAACGTGAGGACAACTGAGCAATGACGCAGTGAAAGCTCGCGTAGAGTCGGCATATAGAGACTGATAAAGGTAGATATTTTATCACAAACTGCTTCATAATCGTTTTGCTCATTTAAGAGAGCTAAACCTCTCTGCTTACAATCTCGAAATATTGCCAAATAATCACAAGTAACATCGAGATGACTTCGATGGCTTAAATTATGTTCAGCAAGCCACCTGTAGTATTTCGACACCTGTGAAGTAGTTCAAATTTGAAATTCACAAATCAAGCTCATCAAATTATGAAGGACATCAAATATGCAAATTTTGATAATTTCTACGTATCGCTTCATAGGTTACCTTTCCTCTCTTTACTAGAAAATTTATGAAATCTGAAACTTTCGCTTTTTAATTTAGTACTTGTGGAAGCAAGCTCTGTGAGATCAATCAAAAAAAGCAATCTTAAAAATATATTTCAAGAAAAGAATAAAATTGCAAACTTGTCGTAACTGAAGTACTGAGAAGAAATCGCAATAATTTAGAATGGTTAATTGAATTTCAGGTGGTAAGGAACAAATTGTAACCATGCTTTACCAATTAGTAAAAATTCAAAATTAGCAAATCGGAACGGATATTAGCTTAAGGAAGAACTGTAATGAAGGAATGTTAGATTAAAAACAATGAGAGTGGTTAGTCTCGAAATATCAGAAATGTTTCTGAAAATATGTCACAGTTGTGAAAATATCAATCACTTCAGCAAGCATTTAGCTAATTTTAGGTTGAACATTTGATTTTTTTAAAATGAAATTTTAAATAGAAAATTTTGGAAGTGATGAAGCAGGGAAGTGAGGAGGAGAAGAAGAAGGTGGCAAAATTCGCTTTTGTTAGTTTTGCCAAAAAGAAAAAAAATCAATACGTGTCGATTTGCTTCCACTTGTTGTCGTCGAATAAATGTTTTTTCATTGTGTTTTTCAACATCTCTCAAAATACACTTTTACTTTACTTAGTTTACCTAACTTATTACTTACCTACTTTGCTTACTTGTCGTATATCACACAAATTGTCAAGCAAGTAATAAGTGTCATCGAAGTGTCGGGTCGTTTAAAAGAGATTAGAAAAAGAGAAAAAAAAAGTTGTTCATATCTGCTCATTTCTTTTTCTGACATATTGAAAACGTGTTGCTGTTGATTGGTGATTTCGTTTGACTGTTTGCAGTGGACAGTTCATTTACGGGAAATATTAATAGTTTGAAATTTAAATTTTGTTTTTAGTTTCTTTACTTTCCCTTTCTCTCTCTCTCCCTCTCTCCCTTTCTTCTACAGATTGAATTGAAATTAGGCCTTTGGTGGAATGAGGTGAGGAATGAGAAAAGAGTGAGGAGGATGCGAGAAATTAGCTAAAATTGAAATAACCACTGGATGGTTTCATGGAAAATATGTGATTTAATGGAGAAAAATAGTGAGGGGACAGTCGTGTGAAATTACTTGATGTTACATACAGGAAGGGAGAGAGAGAGAGAGAAGAAACAAGGAAAATTATAAATTTCAAAAGAAAACGAGGGGCTGCACTTATTGAATGTTATTAGTTGATCGATAATTGATCAGTTTGAATTAATTATGCGTAAGATGTAGCATTTTATTACTCGCTCAATCAAACTAGTCAAATTTTATGCAAATGTGCATGCAATCTAAAGAGATGCAAATTAACATAAATTGACAAAAAACGAGGAAATGAGTAGGTTGAAAGGTTGCATTGCGTCTAGCGAATGTTGAGAAGTATTTCGCAGTTTACACTTCACACCTTGCGGGCGTAGACGAGACATTTCCTTCGTTCCTTTCATTTCATTCTCCGAGTTGAACTGATCGCACCCTTTTCCTTCCTCTCTCACTTTTCCGAATTAATTCCCATCATTGTGCGTAAACAGTTATTTGACTGAAATTGGCTGACTCCCTCTCGTTTGTGAGAGATTCTCTCCTTCACTCAGTTACTTCGTAATTTGATGAGTGTACTAGCAAGACAAAAAGTCTAGCGGAAGGTTGTAGTTTCCGTCCAACAACTGCGGAAAACATTTTCACAGTAAATGAAATTTAAAAGTGATGTGATGCGACCGTACGAGAAATGAATTTCCCGCTGCAACGACCGCTAATAGTATCATTGAAGTGCCTCTTGCTTATTTTTCAAAAATTAAAAATTGAAATGCAACATTCTCGGAAGTTTATGCCACATGAAAGATATAATTTATACGAAACATAAAAACGGAGACTGTGCGCAGCTGTCTGAAATGGACGATTATCCGTAGAGTGAACCAGAAGCAGTACTATTAATTTTTATTTTGCTGTTCTCGATATACGGTGTAGCGAATTTCAGTACAAGTTGCTGATCGTTCGGAATAACATATGGGAAAGTGCATTCCGTCACCTACGTGAGAATCGACTGGAAATGCCCATAGACCCCAACCAAATACAGCACGTAAATTGCGGTATGTTCCCACATTGTAGTCTGCACTGGAATCCCCACTGAAATATTCATCGGATTGAAATTTTAATCGATTACATTTAAATTAAGGCAATAATTTTTTACCAACATTTTGTCTTTAATTTATGATCTCTAAAACAAATGGGAGAGAGAGAGAACGAGAAGGCGAAGAGAATGATGGACAAAAGAGAGATTAATTTTTCCTCCAAGATTGTGAAATCTTTCAATTCTCTACAGTATTTTAACCTTACCTTCCTTGCTTTCACTAATTAAAAGCCTGAGTATGATTCACACATCCTAAATTTGCAAACTCTCCCTCACTGTACAATTTTTTTCAATTCCAATTTTTATCTAATTTTAACTTTGGGGTATAAAATGTCCTCATTTCGCAACTATTTTCCAAATTTAATTAATTGCTTTTAATTTGAAATTCGAGGTAGCTAATCCAACATGAAGGATCTTTTTTGTGAAAAAAGGTGTAGCGCTGAAATGTAAGCGTTCAACGGACAGACAAACTACCGAATATTTGGTGGTTTCGCCTGTTCGCAAGTGGTCTCATTGAGCGTCGCAAGTCGTATGTGATAAATGAGAAGCTCACCGAGTGGATAATAACCAAAAATGGCAAATAAAACGACGCATAGAAAGACGCAAATAAAATTAACAATTTGTTCCGTCCATTGTTGTCGCACAAAATATCGAATGACACATTCTATGCTTGTCAATAAGGCCCTAAAAAATTCCCCTTTAGCAATTTTCAATTCTTCTCTCAAAGTATTTGCGGTTATTGCTGCAAAATAACTGCTATTACCATTTGTTGATAACAGTTTTTTATTTTAAAAAATAGGAAATTCTAAAATGCTGCATCTAATTTTTCAATGGTACTGTAGGGGCAATGAAGCAATTGATTAATGGCTTAATTAAAGATGCCGCAATGGTTGACAGTAATAGAAGAACTAGCCAAGCTAATAAGATGCAACTATAGATGAGATAAAGCATGAAGTATTTGTAATTGTTGAATGAGACACATTTGTTGATCCACGGACAGTGATGGTCGTATTTCACAACACAGAAGCCACACGATGAGCAATGGTGGCTTCGATCAGGCTTGATAAGCGAACATTGATAACAGTACCTTCAAAAGGAGCAGAATTTACATTCAGTTTTAAATTCTCCAACATTTTTTTTAATTTTTCACAATTCTAATTTTAAATACGCTAAATATAAACATACCGCTAAAAAATTGCAGTAAATTAAAATGCATATTTGTAAATTAGAAATGATATGGATCTGCAGAAGGATATTTTAAAACAAAATGACTGCATAAGGTATATGCTCCAATACTTTCCCTCATTTCTTCCATTTCATAGTGCAGTAGCACTGTTGACCTTTCCAAGGAAAGGAATGAATTCCTTATGCAATGGCAGAAATAATCTTTTAGGTCAAAAATCCTCTCCATTTTTCTCGGTAAAATTTTTGAAAAAAATTTGAATTTCTTTATTTACAAGGAGTGCAAATAAGCATAGGAAAAGTGGAATACCGTAGACGATTGTAATTGTCCACTTCAACGAAGCGTAATCCTTTATTTTCGGCAAAACTATTCAATATGTCGGACTGATTTTGTACCTGTTCAGTGGTAGAAGTGTCCGGGAGATATCGATCTTCCTTGAACGGCGTCACTGCTTTTATCTTTTCATCCGTCTCCTTATCAGTCTGAATTTATAACAGCTAATCTTCCCAACACTATCGCTTAGCATTATCTCAATTAAATGAATTAATGTTAATTGTCACGCAACGCTACAAATTTAAAACTTCAATGGTGAACAACTGAAAGAATGAAGCAGTTGATAATCCACTGATAATAATGATATCCCTTAAAATGCTACAAAATTGTGTTCAATGATGGGAAATAATTTAAAATTTAAAAGAGCGCACGAAATACTGAATGGGTACTCGCGCAGTTGGTGTGACAATTGACATTACAAGAGACCAAATCATCATGAAGAGGATAACATTGAAGACAATTAGATAGACTGTAATTTGAGTGATGTTTGTTAAGAATTGAAAACATGTGATCCATGTGTAAACGT
Source organism: Litomosoides sigmodontis (assembly GCA_963070105.1). Classification (NCBI taxonomy): domain Eukaryota; kingdom Metazoa; phylum Nematoda; class Chromadorea; order Rhabditida; family Onchocercidae; genus Litomosoides; species Litomosoides sigmodontis. The sequence continues at coordinate 4,876,670 of OY718807.1, read as the reverse complement.
AATATCTGTAACAGTTACTTTTACTAAATAAATTATCTTTCCACGTTTTCTCCTCACCTAACAGTTGTTCTTCCATTAACAACCATTCTTTTCAAAAAATAAAACAAAAAGATAAATGAAAGTTACGCGAGATGTCATATGACATGTAAATTCCGCTAGAAAAACACTTCGAATCGAAGAACTAAAAATCATATGAAGCTAAAAGTAAAATTACTTTAATTTTAATTCTATCCTTGAATAACCCGAAGTTTCATTGACAGTGAAATCAAATAAAATAAATTAAAAGTGCATACGAATAGATGAAAATCAGAAGTTGCATGAGAAGAAGCGCATTTAGCGCTAAATTTAGAAAGAATCCACGGAACGGATGCTTCTTGCGATAATTCCGCACAAATATATAAATTTTTGAGTACCACGACATTATTCAACCTAAAAGCTTTCTAAAATTTAATTTCTGAGAAGAATTTCAGAAGTATGCGGAAGTGGAGGAAGAGAAGTAGAGGAAAAACGAATTTGAATGAATTTCTCCTTGTGATATGAAACCCACTGCTTTATGCAAAACTTTGAGCAAAATGCAGATGAATTTTATGAAACAGACTGCCGAAAATTGATAACTGACTAATCAATGAGCCTTGAAATTCATAGACCATTCTTAAATTTATTTCAAGTTCTTCTCAAATATGCAATTTCAGTTTAATTATTTCGGTTCATTGTTACTGTGTTCGAAAAATAAAAAGTAAAATGAGACTTTGCTAGTTCTGAGCTTCAAGCACAAAACGCATTTAATATTTTGTTCTTGAAAAGATTAAAATTTTCACCATGAAATGTAAACTGAAAGGTAAAGCAGTCATTTCTTTCCTAGGAAATAAAGTTATGAATTCAGTAATACACGCATCTGTAATTGCTCCAAAGCATTCATGCAACTTCAACTAGTAGTACAACAATAATGCCCTGAAAATCATTTGAAATATGTTATTTGTAGAACTTTTATAATTGAATAAATAAACAAATCAAATCGAGTCACTAATTATATGATCGAAGTTTAATAATCTATATAATTAGTGTTTGCTTATTATGTCTTTCTTGACGATTATTATCTCTTCTTTGCCACACATTCAGCTCTCTCTCAAAATCCATTTTTTCAGCGGAATATTTCTGAGAATTTAACAGTTCTCGGTTATGTGTCATCGCAAAATTTCTTTTTTAACTTTTAGATATCATCTGTTTTAATCGTCTCGTATTCCGCACAACAATGAGGAGTCAAGTAAGGCAAGCTTTCGTTAAAACATTGAAAAATACTGAACCGATTAGGCATTTAAATGCATTTAATTAGATGTTGTTAGAGCAATGTGTAATATATTTTGAATAGCGTGACATTATAGCATTGCCTACAATGAAGACATTTCTACCACTGAGATAATATCTCTTTCAAAGCTTTTATCAAATCATATAACAAAATTTTAATAGTACATGACTACTGAAATTCAATGTTCAGTAAGTCTTTGCGCGATATTTTACCATTTGGCGTTTTCGGCAATTTACGTACTATTTGTATGCCCCCACGTAGTTGTTTGTGTGGCGCTACTCGGTCTGCAATAGTTTAAATTAACAACTATTGGTCGAGATTGCTCGTAATTCATTAACTGATAAAAGATGTCGTAGAAAACTAGTACAACAAAGGAAACTGTTAATATAGGCGGTACATTAATGTATTTTAACATCATCTGCTGGCAAATACATTCCAAGCAAAAAAAATGAAAAATTTTATAAACTGAGTAGGAAATATTTAAAATTCATGCATTCATTGAAAACAATGCCTTGAATGCTTAGGTCCTCTGTTCACACATTTTACATTATCGTTTAAAATCAAAAAAGTTTCGAACCGTTTAAATATTTGATAAGATTCCTAGACTGGAACTCAGCCGCCTCATCATTTACCAATACAACAAATGCTTTTGGAACCTGGTAAATACATTCATTCACGATCGATTCTTATTTTAAGAATTCACTGTTACTCGTATTACCCACTTATTCCGACAAAGTCTCCTAGTTCATTAAAAATTTTTTTTGTCTACTTCCTTATTTCTAATTCAAATGCGAACATTGCTAACTGCCTTAGTTTTGTCCTGAAATTTCTTAAAGGCATGTGATAGCTGACAATGTGTGAGTGTTTAAGGAAAATACGATGACCTGTCCGTGATCCTTATCCGCTACACCAATAACAGCTGCATCACTGACATCATTGTGACCTCTTAAGATATCCTCCTGAAAATTTGCATGTGATTACGGTCCAATACTTCAGCTAATTACACTTGCTTAAGATTATCTTAGAACAAAATGGAAAATGAACAAAAGGGAACAACCAATTCAGTTGGCGACACCTGCATTCCGTTTACTTTAATTAAATCCTTCTTTCGATCGACAACGAAGTAAAAGTTGTTGGAGTCGAAATACATCACATCGCCTGAAGCAATATCACAAAATAAGAGGTTTCTCCGAAACTTGGAAAAGGACGAATACAACAATTATTCGATGACGTCAAAAGTGGAAAACATAATGGGAAATGAATTACCAGTGTGCAACCACTTGTTGCTGTCAATTACTTTCTTCGTTTCTTCTACATCGTTCAAATAACCTTTCATGATCGCTTCTGACCGCAGCAGCAGTTCACCAGGTTTCCACGGTTCTCTTAGTACTGCACCAGTTTCTTCATCCACCAGCTGCATCAAGATTTGGAAATCAAATTCAAAGATTAATTGCATAAATCTCTCCTATCAAATCATCAATATTTTCAAAATTCGTTTAAAATGACCATAGCCTCGAAACCGGGCAGCAATTTTCCACAGCTTCCCAAATAACTGTCATTATCGAGCGGAGTACCCAGCGGTGTTATATGGCTTAGAACTACCAATTCCGTCATACCGTAACCTAAAATAATAATGTTGAACGCTGCAAAGAGCTGTGGAAAGAAAACATTGATAAAATTTCACAGTATGATTAACGACCCTAAGCACATAATTATGTGATAATTTTTGGCTAAATTTGATCAATGATTAGTGTAATCATGAATTGCTGCTATAGGGTAATTACCTACCAATAACGACAGAGTAATTTAATTAATTTCTTTTTAACGTTTCTCAAGTGTTTTGAATTTTATTAGCACAATATGAACATCTGTATATTTGTTAAAACTCATTTATTTCATTTGCTAAAACTCAATTATATACTCAATTATTTCGTTAAAATAATCCATGGAAATACTTGTTACCTGAAGCTGAAACAGTAGTTTTCCAAAAATTACCAATCGCAGAGAAAACAAATACCTTGTATTAAATTAATCACATGAGGGAATTTGTGTAAAAATCGTTTGCTAAGTTCTTTACTCAAAGGAGCACTTCCACACAAAACAGTCGTTACTGATGACAAATCCCAATGCTTCGTTTGAATTTCATTGTGGCAAAGACTCTCCAGTATTACCGGTACCACATTTACTGTATCGATCTAAACATGGAAAAGTTCAAGGCATGCTCGATGGTAAAGAGTTACTTTGAAGAGTTTGTAAAGAAATCAATTTATTGATAAATAAATGAAAGAGCAAGACAAGACGGTCAGAATCGAACATTCATTTAATGCAGTCATGAGATTCGTTCAGTGTATTATAAAGGACACTTAAAAAAACGATAGTTTTGATACATACATTTTTAAATATTTAGTGCTAGAAGATTTTTAAAGCTATTTGAACAATACCTTATATCTCTCAATACAACCCAACATTATTGCAGGATGGAAACGCTCCATTATGATGGTTTGGTGTCCTTCTAATAAGCAATAACATAATGCCCAGAATCCGGAACCGTGATAAAACGGTAATGCGCCAATAGTCACACGTCGACGACTTTCCGATAATTTGTCAAATAGCGCTCTTAAAATGGATAAGTAAATGATTTATTGAGGTTTTTTAAAAAGGAATCTATAAAAATATACAGCAAAGTAATTTCGCCTGCTTTCTTTTTTCGGAAACCTGAAAATATGACGAGAGAGAGATAAAAAGATGTTGAAAGAAAGAAAAAGGGAATTTAATGAATATTCTTTTGAATAAGAGGAACTTGTAGGAACAATGCAGTGAGAAATGAATCATTCATATAAGCAAGTTTATGTAAAATTAACATTTTGTAAGGAGTAAGTACATTATTACTCTTTACTTGAAATGGACATTTCATTAGCTTACTGCTTAAGAACAGCGGTTGAAACGTTGAAGTTACGATGAGTTAGCTGGACACACTTTGAGGATCCAGTAGTACCACTACTAAATGGTGTTAACAGTACATCTTCCAGGGTAATCTCCTTCTCACTCCCGACAAACCAATTTTCCACCTGCCTTTCGGTTAAACTATCGAAATCTTCTCCAAATTGCGTGGACCGTTTATCTACGATTATTAACTGCAACGGAATAACGGAGAGATATCTGAAGGGAAAGATATTCAGCGAAAGGTAGAAATTATACTAAATTAACGCAATCAGTTTTGTCAACCACAAATCAATTCATTACTTCATTGATTGGAACAAGCAGAACCTGGTTGCCCATAATTTTGGTAATGTACTTTTGATATGCCTACAGGAAGCTCCTTTGCTCGAGAATAATCACTTGATAGAGGGCAAAACTTACATGTCGGAATTTTATGAAGTACTCGAGAAATGTCACGCTTTTCTTTGATGCATGGTATTCCTTTGGAATCTGTCTTCTCGCATAAAGTTACTTTAATGCCTAACAAGGAAAAAGTGCAGATATTATGAAACAAAAAAAAAGGAAACCTTGCACTGTGTGACATGATTGACAGCAACATGATAATTATGAGATGAAACAATCAGAAATTTAGCACCTGTTAATTTCAGAACTCTTTCCAGCTCATCTAAAATTACATTAGAATATTTAAGTGAACTTATTTCAGGATCTCCGTGTTAAGAAACAGCACTCCTGGGCAAAAAAACGTGACTCCTTCCCAAAAAAATTTTGAAATAAGAAAGTAAAGACCATTTCAACTTTCTAGCTTATTAACTATCTTGCGAAAATTGCTTTCATTTGCCTCCAAAATAGGTCTTCTCAGAAATTACCCATATATTTAACAGTTTGATATTATGAAAACATTACGTTGAGTGGATTCCGGATTCATACCGGATATGGAGCATCCAACAATTGCACTACCCAGGAAGATGACAGCATATTGATAACAGTTTTCAAGGCAAACAACCACAATATCACCTTTCTTAGCATCCAGTAATTTCAGGGCATTAGCGAAACTGTAAGACTTATTCCGAAGCTGATTGAATGTTAAGTTCTCACCAGTATGTGCACTCGTCTGTAAGCAGTACACTCACACAGCTAGAAGAAATTGCACTTCATTTCATTGTTTCAATTTCAATTGCTTAACTTCTGTTGTTTGATGCCTTTAACATCAACAGAGTCGATGACTTTTATGCATATCTTACACGTGCCAAAAATTTTTCTAGCGCAGGACATTTCCGAAAATCGGCGTCATGAAGATAATAATCAATTTCTAAATTTTATGGCAGATTTAAAAGCACACGCCTACATAATTATACAGTTAATTATAGATTTAATTTCGAACTATGCTAACAATGTTTACAGCAAAAGTAAACACGATAAATAAGGCATACCAGTGCCGTATTGTTACCATATTGCACAGCGGCATTGAGGATTTGCAAATGGAAAAGTTGGTTACTGACGGAGACCATTGGTTGTTTAATATATGACAAGAAATAAAGAAATATATCTATGATTTCGTCGGGAGCATGGATGACTGGGGCAATTGACATAAATGAGGCTAATTTTGGACTCCAATACTACCAACACATTCATGAAATTAGACAACCAAAGATCGGGTGCATTTTCCATCCATTAGAATTTTTGAAAATAAAAAGGCACATTTTGCCTCTACAAACCACAAAATACTTTTTTTTAAATTTTTTCAGATTGTACGAAGTTTAAAGGTGTACAAAAAAGATGCGTATATACATAAGCATGTACACTAGAAATCTCGATTATCAGACCATAATCTGAAATAAACTTCGTCATACTTCAAAATGTGCACTCAAAAGGAATAGAGCACAATTCAGTGCGACAGGATAACAGCTACCCATGAATTCATCCTGTTGTTTGTGATATAGACGGCTGCACCAAATGAATCACATCACCGAGACGGACCATATGAGGCACCATCTCTTCAAAAATTCATCAATTAATCAAACACCCAATACTACTGTGGAACTTCAGGACATGGAATACAAACTGTTGCACTCACCGAGAAAACAATTCACGTAAATAAAAAAACTTAAACGCTCTCAGCTGAACCATTCCTTCCGTTTCTTGCTTTTCACACTCAGTTAAAGCAAAAAAATACCAAATTTAATACAAACCGTGCAGGAATTCAAGTTTATCGTTGTCTTGAATATAATCCGACAAGTGAGAATATTCAATGCATTTTGGTTTGCCACTTGATTCATATGATTCTTTCGCTAATTTGCATATAAAAAGTTCCTTTAAACAATTATTATTTATTAAGCAAATTAATGGCTTGCACCATTACTAATCAGCTTGTAGTTTGGAAAAACTAAGATCAGGAGTTACGCGCAATCCAATTCAAGTAAAAACTGATTCAAAGTAATCCACATCCTACTGATATTTACTTAATTTTATCCAATTCAACAGCTACAAATTAATTCCTTCCACCAGCTTGCAATTGCATTTATGTCGGCTCGTTAATTTAAACAGAACAGCAGAATTACTTCAGGAAGAATCTAATTTCAGCTTCTACAAGGAAATTAATACCTGACCAACAATGATCCTCCACGTATAAATCTGCCACTCTAATAGATCTTTTAAACATTACAATAACCAAAACTTTGCTAAATACTTACTGCAGCCTTAGTCATGGCGAATAAGCCTTCACTTGATATCGGCACTTGCTCACCACCACTTTGCATGATCGTTCTAACCCGTGCAAGGGGTAACTCATGCTGTGCATTTAACATTGACAGCGATGACGACGACGGTGCTTCATTTTCCGAATGATCGGACTTCCGAAATACTGCCGACATTTGATCATCGTCCTGTGTATCACTATCTTCATTTAGTGCCATCCTTACTTTCGCTAAAACGCGGAATCTATAAACTTGAAGTACAAAAATATAAACAGGACTGGGAGTAACTCAACCGAGCTTAAAACCCCGAAAAACTTAATGATCCATTGTTTTGTACCTTCGCCCTCACAATCGTACACATAACAACAATCAATAAGGAGTAATAATCATTGCCTTTCCTCACTCAGATCTTCTCAGTATTTGTACTCCTCGCTATCAATACAGCAGTTTAAAAGTAATCTAGATCTCCATACCATAACATGTTGCGTTATGCAACAAATCTGGTTTAAAAAGCAAAATTCAAAATTTATGAATTCATAATAAGGAAATCAGATAATCATGACAATCATACAACTGATACAATGAAAAGATTAAACTGACTTGTTATAGGCAAGACTTTTTCTACTTATCACATCACTTTATAGCAAGAAATCATGGAGAATGAAGCAATTTCTCATATCACAGAAAAATGAGGAAATAAAACCAATAAAACTTCAAGTTTATGATTCGAGATAATAAAACCCCAACTTTGGACATCGCGGTCCATGTGCTGTACTTTTACTAATTTTATTTGTATCATAATTATTTAATCTTTCTATAAACCCTTCAAAAATGGACTAATGTACAATAGTTATATACGACAACAAGTTAAGAAAAACTTAAAAAAATTTCATCCCTTCGTATGAAAGCAGTAAAAATCTTATGAAACAAATCACAGTCATAAATCAGTAAAATTTATCCGCGAAGTGAAAAATATTTTTAGTATAAGAATCATTATGCTCCCTCATAACAATCATTATAAATGTGTAAATTTATTAACATTCACATATTTCCATATAATAATAGATCAGTTAACAGTAAATGATTTTCTCCGTAACCTTCCATCTGCTCCTGAAACAACACTAAGAAATTAAAGGGAAAAAGTGAGCGAGTAACTGCGATGCGGTCTTATTATATTAAGAGTGATGAACATGCCCCAACTTGTGGTATTACTCCCTTTGATCGTAGAAGACTAATACATCGAAATCATTGGCAGTTATAACAAAACGCAATCTTGAAATAATGAATTAAAATAGAACCCTTATAGATAACAAAATAACATCGTCTTTAAACTTTCATCGCCTTTATTTCAGCTCGGGTTCGATTTTACTGATTCAGTTGTGGTATTCATATCTGTAATTAGCATAATAAAAATTAGGAACAGAAAATATTACGAAAATTCAACAGAGTACAGTTAAAAATATGCACTTTTTAGAAGCTTCCAATAAAACAAGAAAATTGTATGATTGATGGACAAATTCCATGAAATCGCCAATTCGTTCATACTAGAATTATAGTAAATCATGTTTATATGCACTTGGTATATCTAAATTCGTTCATTCTAAATATATCCATTCTAAATTCGCATCCTTAGATGTTGTGGTCAGTTATTCGCATTAGTTTACAATCATATGATTTCTGCGCTAGACAGCTTGTTTCTACCTTTTAGAGTTTAAAACCTAATTTTTACTTATGAAAAAGAATTTTCTATCAGTATCTACAGAGATCTGTCAACCCTCCACGGTTATACTAACCATAACGTTGCAGGTTTCCTTCAAACTCCCGCTTTCGTGCTTCATTGTTGCTCCCGTCAGTTACCTCCTTTTCACCCCCCACAAAACGTGCAGCAGTAGTTGGTGAAATCGAACTGTTATTGTCACCGTAATTTACATTATAGCAATATTTTGAATCCTGTATGAAAGGGGTGTTCAAAACTCTTTTATAGCATGAAAGTTATGCATTTTCTTTCCAAATTTTCAGTTCGTGAGGCATGATGAGGAAAGCAATATATGAAAGACAATAATTAAATTTTTATATATGTTCAAATTTTACCATAAATTCGAAACTCACATTTAAATTTCCTTCCAAAATAATTGCCTGCTCGTCATTCGCCATAGTGAGTTGGCCAGTTTCAAAGAGATGCTGAACGCTTTCGATATCATCAAATTGAATTTGCACCTCTTCATCCTCTCCTAATTCGATCTTAAAATATATATCGTAAAAAGCTTTCTCTTCTTTTTTCCGTTCAGTACCTTATAAGAATACAGCATGTACTGTGAAGGTGGGAAACAGGAGGCCTAGATTTAACATGCTTGTATGGAGATATGATGAAGACAGAAAAGATCAATGAAACAACTTCAGCTAATGCCGTACACTTACTTTTGTGTCCCAACAACGGTAAAGTCATTCTAAGCTATACTTTTGGTCAAAAAAAATTAGTCAAACAAAAAATATATTCTATACATACAACTTCTCCGTTTTCATCTATGAAGATCTGATTGCCATCTGGATCCTCATCAATACGACAAATACGACGAATGACAGGCTCCGCTGCCGGCAATGGCTGAAACATTTAACGAAGTTAAAGAAAGTCCCAATCTAAAACCATGACGTATAAGGTCTTAAGAAATTAACAAAAATATTAACCAAAGTATGCTTAGATATGTAAGTAAATTTGGTTTATTATGGTTTTACAGTTCAGTTATTTCAAAAGACTTTCTTATTGCCAATCAAATTTCATCAGTGATCTGAATACATGGAATGATTGTAATTATTCTAACTTCTGACCCACTGTTAATGAAAGCAGTAATTCAAAAAAACGAAATATGCATTAACACAAAAAGCAAGTTGCATAAGTAACACTTCCTTACAATGACCGCTCATTAAACATCAATTAAGATAACAACGTCATTTTTTCAACATGAGTAATCGTTTCAAACAATAATCGGTATTTCTGATAGATAAAAGTGTTTTTGCCAAGTACATTTGCTGAAGATTTTATTTCCAAAGAAAAAACGGCAGAAATTACCTCCTGAACAGGTACTTCAGGTGCCAGTGTAGGAGGAGGTTCAACGCTATCGACATCATCTGTTTGCTTCGAAGTCTTCCCCGACTTGCTTGCGGTTTCTATAAGTTTGAATCTTTTATTATTGACTTGAAACCAAAAACCAAAGTGGTCGATATTCACAATTTACTATAAACACTGTCTACAGATGTGTTAGGCATGCCTGTAGAACGTTGTTGGGTATGTGCAGCTAATTCTGTCTCTTTCCTTGTGTCGTTTAGGAAGTAGTGGCGCGCTTCTGATGGATGAACAGCTTTCACATGACGCTCTACGGCGCGTTCACCGTAAAATACTACTCCTGTGAATAGAATAAAATTAAGCATACGATACTCGCATTCGACAAATGTAGCCTGATGTCTTTTACAGTTGTACTAAGAGTGCTCTGAAAACGGTATTCCGGTTGACAGTCGCCTAAACGCATCAAATAAATCTAATGAAGGCAACTGCTAATGAAGAATATTTCCAACATGTGCACTGACCGCAGACGGGACATGATTTTCCGTTTGGTAGATCCGGCCGCATAACTGTCAGTTCAAAAGATGGTCTTGTGCGAAAATGAGGAACGGATACTACTGAACTATCGGAACCTTCACGTTTATTAGCAACCATTTTTTTCTGCGCTGAAGACAGCTGCAAATTTCTCTGTGCCAGTGCTCTCACTGCACGACGCAATGCAAGGGCATCGAACTAAAAAATTTAATGTAAAAACGACAAACTTAATCACATCTGGTACTTCCTTACATAGCGGACACTCTACAACAAACAAATCATAAATTTACTAGCTTTCAAAGTTAATAGTCGGTTCAATAACATTTTTGAAAAGAAAGTAGATAAAAGAAGCAAAAATATGGGTATATTTTTATGGGTATTTATGGGTATAGTATAGGTATAAACTATGGGTAAATAAAATAATGGAGTAAATGGGTTTATGAGTATATAAAGCAAAATTCGCACTAAAAACTAAGACGCATAAAAATTCCATTCCAATCAATAGTTAAAACCTTCGAATTTAAAAATAGAGGAGCAATATTTATAAAAACGTGCCAATCATACTTCACCTGTTCCCTTTTGTCTGAATCAATATATAACTTCGTATATGGACAGGAACGACGATAATGTGAAAGCAGATTATAATCGTATTTGAAACGGTTACCACAAAGCACGCATGGATGTGATCCAGTAGTGGCATGAAAACCAGCAACATGCCTCTCTAATCTGCAGTGTATCATTTATTCAGTATAATAATATGAATATAGCTTTTGTATGCGTACAATTTAATACTAAAACAAAATAAAACCGATCTCATACTTACCTTGCCATATTAACAAAAGTACGGGAACATACTGAACACTGTACCATACCATGTGTAGAAGACCATTTTGTACGCACTGGATTTGGCTCATTAGAACTTGCGGTGTCTCCAGTCACCTGCAACATATTACAAGATAAAATTAGATCAGGTTTTTTTTATTTGCAACATACTAAAAAGAAATCGAAGATTAAAATAATTTAAGAACAAATGAATAAAATAAATTAATAAACCTGGTCTAAATAACTCCATGAAACGCTATGTCCTTCTGTGTCAACCATTTCGGAGTCATCACCAGCATCCAAATGTGTTAACATTTCATGAGATGAGAAACGACCAGTAAGTCCATCCTGTTGGTAATCAATCACCGATAAATCCTTAAAAAATTCCACATTTAAACATCAATATCGCAGAAGATAAAATTTAACTTCTAACACAATCCGGAACAAGCTTCATCAAATAGTAGAATCAATAATTCCGCAGCAATAAGCTATAGAAGAAAATTTTGTATTACATAAAAAAATTATAATAAATAATGTTATACGAAAACAAACGACATCCAAATTTCAGAAAAAAATAACATACCTTGTCCTTATCTGTGGAAAGAAACAAATCCTGAGATGACATCACGTCCCCATCATCTTGTGAAACTATAACGTTTATTTATAAAACTCCAAAATCTAATGAGTCGACATAAAAGCGAACAGAGTTTACAAACAAAAGAAACAATGCAGGTAGATACGACAAAACTGGCAGGACTTTATACCAGTTTTTATATCTGGATAGAAATAAAGGGAGATATTGGTAGTACTGAAAAAAGCTTATGGCTCTGCTTAGCACGTTAACTGCACACAGTGCAATGAAACGGGAAATAAAGTTTGATACTTCAAGTTCTATCAAGATGCCTACAACGGTGACATTGCCAATTAGTCCTTTTAGTGTCTAGTCCTTTTTCACTTATAAGAAAAAAACTGCAAAGCTTACCCCCACCGAATCGCTGCAAATATTCTTCACCTAATTCACGCATTATATCTGCCACCATATCCTTCAGTGTTTCGTCATCCATAGATAAATCTCGAGTATTGGAAAGACGTGCCTAAGTAATAGAAACAAAAAGTTGGAAATATAGTGAAATCTTACTATTTCAACGCAAAGATAATTTCAGTAAAAAAATTTTAAAGCATGTACTTACCTGTATCTCGTTACAACTGCTTCGCCAGTGTTTGATTAAACTATAGTGCTGACGAAATATTTGTCCGCAGAGGCTGCAAAAATGTTCGCCGCTGCCGCTTCGAGCGTCTACTGGAATAATACCTCTATGCATTGCCACGTGCCACTGAATCACAGAATTTGATATTTTCACACCGCATTGTTTGCAAGGAACACCCGAATGCACACTGGTTTGAGTGCCTGAAGACAGTTAGAGATATGAAGAAGTTAATTGAGGAGTAAAAAATAAGACAGCTGTCGACAACTTTATGCTTTTTTTTTGTATAAAAACGCCAATAGAAATATCCAGTATATCATAATATAGCACTTTAGTGCAACTAAGCTTGATGTATTTTAAACACACTCTGTGTAAGACAGAATGTTCCACAAAAAAAAAGCTAACTTAAAGGAGCTTGCATATCAATGAGACCAAATGTGTCTGATCTGAAGAGTAAATTCGGATTAATGCCTATTTTCATAACAGGTGGTGGCGCTTCATCCGCTTTTTTCCTTGCAAATTTCAATACCATAGATCGCAAGACATTAACATCCATTGTCTGGAAAACGTTTCAAATGAAAACATAATACGCGACGTCAGTCATAAATGAAAATTAGCAAGACCAACAATGTGAAAGTTACGCTACAAACAAACCCTTCTTCTTTCAGCTGGTACCAGTTCGCTCAGTTCATGACATGTTCGACGCCAGTGGTAAAACAGATTGTATTCATATTTGTAGACTTTCTGACATAGCGGACATTGGAATGAACCAGAAATCTAGTTTGAAAAACCGATTAGACAAATATGCAACATATCATACTTATGCGTTATTTTTCTCAGAACTGCATTCCATATCTTATATTTCCATAAAGCTTATACATCGTTAAAATTTAAACACTAACGAATATGAAAATAACAATTTTTTGATCCTAACATTAGTTGTTTCCATCCAACCCAGACATTATATGAAAAACTTTGCGTTAATGGTAGATTGTTTTTCAGAGTACTTAGAAAATATAGTGGAGAAAGAACCTGATGAACTGCTAAATGTCTTTCCAGTCTAGCAGTGTTGATGAAAGTCTGATCGCATTCCGGACATGAATATGTGCCGTACACACGGTTTCTATAAATTGATAATTACTGATGCTCTCGTTTTCAATTGAATCAAAGTGAATAGATATTTGAAAATCTATTCACTTTGATCAACTAACATATGTCAAAATCAACACCGAATTAAACGAAAAAGGACCTCCTGTATCTTCCCAGTTGATATGGATCATAACTGGTAGAGTTTCCAAACAGCTGCTGCATAATTTTACCATGCTTATCGATATCCACGACTTCAACACCATGATAAGAATCATTTTCTGAAAAAAAAGAAACAAACTCTACTTAAGAGAATTTCCACTGAAAATTTCATAACCCGAAAACAATTCGTAATCATTCTTCAAGAGAGAGAAAATCGGAACAGCAGTGCACGAATTTAAACTAGGGATCAAGTATTGCTCACTACATACATCTAAATAGAACTGGAAGCTCGAAGAATCTTTTTCATAACAGGTCTGATGCACAATTAAATGGCCAAAACCAACAAAGCTATGCAATAAACCAACAAATTAATCTTAAAAATTCAAAAAATACGTTTTCCGTAATGGGAAGGTGGAAGCTCTGATTCATTCAGCTCATCTATTTCCAGCAATACTGTCTCTGTACCATCATCGTTTCTCAAGATTTGAACGTTATCTACTTTTCCGATGTCTGAAATGCCATCTCTTCAGTCATAAAATAAATAATATCTTTTTGTAATTTTTTATTGCAAGTGAAACAAAAATTTGGATACCGCACCAACATCCGGTCCATTCAAGCTCAAGATCAAATAATACTCCCGATCATCTCCAACAATCACTTGCCCAATCGTGCTTTCTTCAACTAATTCTGTTTCTTCAACCTAAAAAAGACGTCTTGAAAAAAGTTATCCATTTTCCGAGTATTGGTTTCTACATAAAATCTCTTACATTAAAGTTATTCTGTTACTAGCTGCGTATAAGAAGGAATCTTTCAGAATAATTGATTGCTAATAACCATATTATAGAGTAAATTCCCTTACTCCCGTAAACAATAGGCTTTTTTTTGCGTGCCAAGAACAGACAGTCTGCTCCGTCCCTTGCAAATTAGTAATTAGTAATAAATCATATAAATTAGGAAGTAACTAAATGTTCTGAGAAATTTCAAACTCAACACTTTCTTGTGGGATACAATCATCCGCATCGACAGCTTTTGGGACATCGCTTGTTTTCTGCACAGCTTCCACTCCATCTGATGACTTATCAGATATTTCCTCTGCAAATCGATTAACATCTTTAATTACTATGAATGAATTTAAAACAATCACTAAAATGATTGTCTAAAACCTTTAATGTCATATACAGCTTCATCATACTGACGCAGGAGAATGGGTGGATGGGCCCATACATGAATAAACGAAAAGTTTATTACAAGAAAATTTTTTCATACACGATACGGATAACTGATAATCGCACATACGGGATGGTTTTTGAAAACAAAATATTAATTAGTCTAAAAGCCCAAGCGTACATTAAACGAAAAGTTGAAAATGGCGGGTACAAAAGAACAGCTACAAAATTCAAGCAATCTTGACGGGAACAAATTACCCATTGAGGCGCTGATCATCTGGTCAGCCTTCTCTCGAAGCCAATTTCTCGATGATTTCTAAAGTACCAATTCTGCGGTGAATTCCTCGGCAACTTCTAAGCATACTGTCGGTACTCTGTAGGACTGCCGAAACGCGGCCTTGCTAGACATATTGTGGCCTTACGCTTGCTCTGTTTCCGTTGAGGTTTGGTTAAGTGCGTAGCGTGTTTTCACGTCTTCAGAATATATATATATATATATATGTATATATATACACGTGCGTGTATACGGGTTCTAAAGATAACTGTTCCACCTTTAACATTCACTTACATCTGCACTGTAGCTCGATTCGTTGACGCCCAAAAGCCTACGAGCAATGTAGAAACTGTGAAATTCTTGGCTTTTTAAATGAAATATTATATCCTGCCTCATTGTTTGGTCGTTTAAGTCATACATAGGTACCGCTAGTAGGGCTAGTGTTGTTGGAAGAGTGAAACGGGTCGGGAAATCATCGATAATAGTGAGTAATTGGTGGATACTAATTAATTAAGGGATTTGCTAGAAGATTAACCCTGTAAAAGGAAAAGATATTGACGGAAAAAATTTAATCATTCGAACAGTAAGATAAAAAGCGAAAGAAATTACAATGATCCAAGTTTTAAAGTTGTACATATATATGTTTTGCAATTCGTAATAAGGATTCAAGTAACACAGTGCTATTTTCAACTTTTGTTTATTGTATTGCAGTCTGCAATTCAGTTTTATATAATAAAATATGATTAAATTAATTTTAGTTTATTGAGTGTGAATCTTTCACGCTGATCAATAACAGTGAATGCTTCGGTACTATTGCGTTATGCGCATCTTCTCATTGCGTATCCACCTCGTATAAAGCGTGCTTTTTCAATGCTATGCGCACCGGCTGCAGAACGAAACAAGCAGCCAATATTGGACATTCTTAAATTGTATATCGACAAAAAACCACGTACTGTACGTGTTCTTGGTTCCATCTGCTTGTTAAGGTTTTTCAAATGAATAAATCGAATCATGAAATTTGAGTGAAGTTCAAAAATGTTTTCAATATTTTCATGTGATTTTCGAAAACTTAACTTTTAGTTGCTAGAAATTGCATCTGGTAGCGGCCAGCATGTTTGCCATTTTGCACCGTGTTTTCCAAACGTTTTATTTCAACCTTCCGATATGGATGATCGTAATGTGAAATCCATAAACCTCTACATTGATCATTTCAAGGTTTCTTAAAGCCATTTTTTTAAAGCTTAAAATATCTTAAAAATGTTTGCACATTCTGAAATTGTTCCAAGTTGTTTTGTCTGTTTTTCAGTATATAAGTGGTATGAATGTTGTTAGTGCGTACAAGCTTAGTGACTAAAAGTTTTTCTGTCAGTGAATTTCAGTTTTCTACCAGACTGTCAACGAAATAAGTTAGTTTTCGATAGTGGAAAGTCTGTAAGTATAAGTGTAAGCCGCTTATGCTCTTCAATTCTAGTACTTCATGCGTTTGAAAATTATTTTTTTTCAGCTATGCAACGTTAAACGGGCTCTGAAAATTGACGTTCGAAAAGATATTAACAGCTGGAACTTGCCGAAGGAGTTTCAACCGAAATACATCGATTATCTCTTGTCAATCAACATGATACATATCAGTTCAGATGCTGCTGTTATTGCACTGTTTAAGGTCGGTATAATTTTCGCAAGCGAGACTTTCATTTTAATTAAAAGAGATATGTTAAATATGTCACAATTGTTGTGTCATTCTGATTCAATAATAATTGTAGAGTGCTGGATTATTATTGTCTACAAAACATGGTTTATTGATTACATATGGTCCGTATGCAGTGAATGGTCAAATAACCCCCCAAAGCAATGTTGATTTTCAACTATCACTTCGTTCCACCAATCCTGAATGGGGTTTACGTGACATAAGTGTTTTGAAAGAGGTTATATTGTTCAATTAATCTTTGCAAATTGCTGTCTGTAAATTGTCGATATAATTTTTGAATTCTGAATTATATTCTTTACTCAGTGCCGTTCTTTCTAAGGATAAGAGCCGAAGTGGGGGAAAGATTTGACACCCTTCTTTTGCAAATGACATGTCCTCTTCATCTTTTGATTTTTTAAGCCGTGAAATTGCGAGCAATATTAGGTCTAATTTTCCTAAATTAAAAAAAAAACAGTTGCAGAGATTCGCTTGATGAGTTCGCTTATACCGGTACTGTGCTAGAGTAGTTATCGGATTGACCAAAAAAATTATAAAAGTTATCTTTTCTTTTGTAGGAAGCAAGAGCTAGTGGATTATATATGCAAAAAGTATACGATATGCCAGCCAACAATAAGATGCTAATTTTTGGACGGCAAGAAGTATCTTGAACCGAAACTATGTATTAGATCTAAAAATCGTCGATGAAGAGAATTTATAGCAGATGATGAGGAGATTTCTTTGCGAAATTTGTATTTAGCAGTTGCCCGAGTAAATACTTGATCTTACTTTTTAACCACAATCGTGCAACGACTTCTATAAACACAAATTGGAATTTGAATAAAAGTTTAAGAAATGGGCATGCTATTTGCCACCATAACAAGTGCAAGTTACTGGCTAGAAAGAAACGATTAGAAGAAAAATCTTTCACTGCACGATGATGTGCAGTTAATACTGCAATTGTTGGATGCATTGCCATGGGTTCTCCAGAAGTTCCTGAGGTGTGGTGCCACCTGAAAGAGTTCAGAATTCGACGATATATTAAAGCAAACTGCTCCATCATTCTAGCATTTCCTCGAAGATCAATAACCAAATCGCGTGCAATGGAGGATGGTATGTAGGAAATTCGAAATGTTTGGGATCGACGTTTTCAATACGTCTCAGATCAAGCGTACAAATTATTTCACATATTTTTGTTGTGGTTGATGAGTAGGTTCATTGTGGGAGTGCTGTGTGGTTTTGATAGACCGTATGTCTTGATGTTTTGCATGTTAAAATTGATATTATGCACTACTCGAAGGATATAAATTGGATAGAAAGTCGGAGTTCTAGTCAGAATCGCGGAGACCTGCTTGCTTTTTGTTGGTTCGTTGTGTAAACTGCTCTTCGATAAAAAGATGTTACAATGCAAAGGCTTTATGTACGTTAGTTGAAGTAAGATATACATACAGTTCTGCCTGGATTGAGGTTACGTTCCAGGCAGTTCTTGTGCAAACAGTTATTGGAATCAAAATTTTGTCAAAATTTTCTTTTAGGCTTAAATGGTAGGATCACAGAACAGTACCCATATGTCGCGAAAATTTGAAGTCATAGACAAACAGATCAGGAGACGTTCACGAGATAATGGCGGTCCTTCGAGAGAAATATGTACATGTTTATTTTATTGCACACATCATTTGTAATTATATGTAATTCTTTTTCCATACATTACATGGAAATTACGAGCCCTTTTTATTTGATGTATAAATTCAGTGAAAACTTTTCGATGCAACTTTCTTCGTCTATTTTACCTAACCAGTTGAGAGACATCATTTCAATTTTCCTAAGGTACCGTAACTTCGGCGAATTTTTATTGGTCCCATTCGGTTATGGGATAGTGCAGTTAGATTTATTAAATTTGATAATTGTGTGTTTTCTAAATTTGATTTGCTCTAAATTTGATAATTGTTTATTTTTTGCTTGATCTCTTTTCTTTTTTCAGTATTAACGGAACGAAGTGGGATGCGCATGGCTTGTGACCGGAATTATGTATATGTAATCGGCGGTTTTTCACCTTCACGAGAGTCTCTACTTGCAGGGGTCTGTCGTGCACAAAATTACAAACTGAGGGGTTTAGATGGATAAGGAAATGATCTTGTAGAGTTCCGTTGCTAATAACTGTGAGCCATCTTTTAATTAGTCATGTAAGAATTAATGATCCTGCTGGTAATGGGCAATTATCAGTTCATATTTGTTAAATGACAGTAACCTCTACACAAATGCACAGCACAATTGTGCTGTGCTCATCAAAGTAAGATCCTTTCGCAAGAACATCTAACATGGCTTTTAATCCACTTTTAATAAGGGTTATTTAACAAACCAACAGAAGATAGACTAAAAGAATGGCCAGTTAAGATATTTTAACCAAATCATTCCATCACTGTGTTCATCATTTTGTTTGGATCATTTTATCATGAATCTTCTGAAGTTTAGTTTAGGAAGTTTGGCGTTTCAATGTTCTGACCGATACTTGGGAACTGATGTCTATACCAGAAAAGGATTTTCCCGAAGAATTGGCATCATTTGCAAGTAATTTTACCTGTTCTTTGTTATCTAATTTATGAATTACTTAGTTGTTTTATTATTATTCTGATTCAGATATTGAAACATTACGATTATTAGGTATCCTTTTTTTATCTGCATTTCTTGTACTTTATAGGTTGCTTTTTCGGTGAACCAATTTTGTCTGAATTTTATATGTTTGGTGGAACTGCAGTTCCATTCGGTACAAGAGCTTCCAATTCAGTCAATGTGCTTAAACGCGTAAACGATGAAACTTTTATTTGGAAACAGCTGAAAGCAATTGGTGATATTCCCGTTAGGCAGTATGGCTCGGTAAGTATTAATGATCAGTTGTAGAAGATAATTAATTTGGTTTTTTGTGATGGAAAATGGAGATCCAAAGTAAGTAAAAGAAACAAGTGACTCTTGAGTAATACAGTGTCTAGAAAATTGAAGTAATCTTAAGCGTATAATTAATCTTTGGTTTTTTTTAAAATTTGTTTGAAAAATATATCAGCTACAGTTAATAAAAGATATGTTTACAGTGTGACATGATTTGTTAGGAATTGCATTTCTTAAAGCCTTTTTTCGAAATTGTAAAAAGGTCCATTTTTCTAAGTATCTTTTTATATGTCATTTCTGATTACTGCTAGACAATTACTGACGTTGTTTTTGCAACCTTTCGTTTTCAGTGCCTCGTACATAATAATGGAAAATTCTATGTGTTTGGTGGAACTACTGGATGGGAGTACAATTTTGAAGTTCGTAGCTTAGAACCTGAGTTTAGTGGCAAAAAAGATGTAGGTCGGCGAGAACCAATTCGTTGGAAATGGACACTTCTTCATGTAATTTACAAGTTTCTTGTTTTGTCTTCGGCCACCAATTTTTTGTTGGTTTGAGCAGTTACTGTTAAGCTGAACAACCAAATAATTTTTTCAGAGCGGGTCAGGTATCAATGGACGTTACAGACACGAGGCTATAGTTGTTAACGATGAAATAGTATTGATAGGTGGTGGTACTCCAGAATGGACTTCACCGCTTATAGAGGTTTGCATGATCGTTTAGTTAAAATAAAATAAAATAGTTTGTGCATTGAAAGCATTATCAGTAGTTAAAGAATTAATAATTTTGATAGAAATTGCTTCTGTTTGAACCTTTAGATTTATTTGTGTTTTAAAAGAAGTCAAATCGCCAGATATTTGGTGGGATTTTAAAAAACTTAGATTTTTCTGTCAAATAGTATCTCCACTGACAGGCATGTGTGTGTACATGTTTTATGTTTCAATTTGTAGCTTTTGGTATTCAATATATCCAAAAAACAATTTCACAATCAAGTAACCCTACCTGACGCCAACTATGGATATCCAGTGGTATGTTTTGTTCTAATTGAAAGATTTATTAAATTTTCATTTTATCAGTCAACATAATGGTGTATTATTATCTAAAAAGTGCAAGAAACAAAGTAGAGCTTGATGTAAATATGTGAAATACCAACCATTCGTGATTGGCAGCTGTTTATTAAGGGTCGATTATACTACGGTTGTGTGAAATTTGGCAATAATGCTTACATAATTGGTGGTTGTACAGAAAACTCAGTAGTACGCCACTTGATTGGTCGAATGGTTTTGGTATTTTTTTTATTGCTTAAATTTTGTATTTAATTAACCTTCATATGGTATCTTACATTTTCTTACATGGTGCTTTTGGAAAATATTTCACGATTTTTGCAATGTACATATGCTTGTGACAGAACGAGATAGTAGGACGAATAGAAAGAGGGGTTCACAATTATATTTGAATCTACGAGTGTTTTAGCGCCCTAAGCTGCTTAAAGACTGTTGGCAACTCAATCTGAAGGAGTGGCGGTGGAAATTGTTGCCTTGTCAATTGAATCAGCAATTATGTTTTCACGCAGCTACTGTTACTCCAGTATGTGCAAATATTTTTATGCTGTAGCAATTTTCTTATGAAAAGAACTGGAATGTTTTAGTCCGACCTCAGCTTTCCTCATTAAAACTTTAAAATAATGAGAATTTATCTTTTTTTGGTATGAAGCGAAAATTATTCTTTATTCCATTGAAAGAAAATATTTTTTGCAGGAAGGTTGCATATATGTTTTTGGTGGTACCACAGATGAAAAGTTCGAAAGGCGGACAGATCAGCTACAGAGATGTTGGATCAAACCGCCATCCTTGTTTTATATTGCTGCACGTGCCGTTTTAAATGCATATCCCAATCTTTCTGATCGTTTTCATGACATAGCATTGACAAATATATTTGATTACGTACTATCTTTATTGGAATAAGTCTTGTCATCTCATCCGTTCAATTTAAGTCTTGTCATCTCATCCGTTCAATCTAGAATAATTACTGATCAAATAGTTGTCGTTTCGTCTTAAGAGCGTAATTGTACTAATACAGGGTTCTGGATTTCTGCTCAGTTTTTATCTCAAAATGAACTGGTACTGTTTTGAAAGCTCAGTGCTCATGGTGTAAATGAAGATATGTTTACATAACTTCAAACATTATTGTTGACTGGTTACTAATTTATTTATACTTGTTTATTTTTTGTATATCTGCATATCTGAACATATAACATTGAAAAATGAAAGGAATTTTGCAAGAATGAATTAGCATGGATGGTTTATTGAACACTGAAAAAAATTGTCTGTTCAGCTTTTTTTTTTCTTCTCAAACATGTTCAAAGATGCACTGGAAATTTATAACGGAGTAATTCATTATTGTCATCGTTATTCATGCTCAGATTCAGTGGTATGGAGTGGTTGATTTGAAATGTACTGTTTTGCGCTAGCCGTAACGGTTTTCGGTTTGTTGATTCCTCAAGATGATCTAAAAGGACAATTTTTGATGCATCTTAACGATGAATTAAATTATTTTCGATACCCACTCACTCCGTCTGACGTTTTAGCACAGAACGCAAATAAAGTAACACTGAAATAGCTTACGTGAATGTGGCGACGCAATGTTCATAATTTTTCCTCGACCAATAGTCTGCAGGTCGTCGCGTGTCCATGATGCTTGGTTATTGCTTGTTATTCTGCAGTTGCATTACATGTTAATCCATCTTGAAATGATGCATTGTTTGCGCAGATACTGTCTTCCAATAAATATTCCAAACAGGTTTTAAGGGCATAATCGAGGACGACTTTTTTAAGGGTTTCAGTCTCCGATATCCACTTTATTGCCTCTCTTCAACTTGATCATCGGAATTTGTGGCAATTTTTGGTGAGAACTGAAGAAAGCTGATTGCGGACGAAAGCTCACTAAGTCTTCCACTTTTAATTCTAAGCTCGAAATAAAGTGGATAAGTACTGTAATGGTGTCGAGGGGAAAAAGTGCACGCACATGGATATATTATGTGATTGCAGTGACCAGCTAGCTATGGCATTGAAAGCTACATCAAATTTTTTAAAAAAGCGTACTTGAAATTTACTCCAACTAATGCCGTGCTTGGAGAAGCAGGAGATCTCTTGTTGCTTCGCCAAAAAGGATCAGGTCGTATTTTCGGTAATCGATCGTAGTTATCAGCAATGCACAAGCTTGTCTGAAATGCTTCATAGAGTGTTTTTTTTGCGCAAAAACAGAATGATCATTTCATTGCCAAAATTACGAAATTTATCCGTAATTTACTTCTTTCAGACACAAAGTCTTACAGCAAAATTTTTATCGATAAGATAAATGCACTCAAAGTCATCATCGTCATCACCGAATGGATTGAGCAATGCTTGCGCAACTTTTAGCCAACCAGTGAAGAATACGAACTCTATTATTGTCATCATTAGTACAACGAGATCAAGCTGTAAGAGAGCCTGTTATCGATTTCTACCGATAAGCAATCGTTAATACCGATAAAACCTTATAATATGATACGGTATGCCATAAAAAATGTGATAAATAGACCAAAATAAGTGAATAAGTGCTAAATAGGTGCTCAAGTAGGCAAAATTTAGTGCTCAATCATATTATTTCTCAAGTTTACAATTTCATTTATAAATAAATTAAAATACGAGCGCCTCAAAATAATGGCAGAATTTGAATGAAAACATATTTGGATATTTCATAAATTACAACTCACAAATTGAAGTGTGGTTTTAAACAATCTGAAAGGTAAATTAGAACTAACATCGCTTGTGATAGTATTATTAGTAATGATGAATTGTCGACTGATAAGACATACAAGGAAGTGTACGTAAATTGCCAAAAACACTACCTAAATTGTGTGATTTATTGATGTCACCGATTCGGATGAAGTATTTTACTGTTTGAAATAATATTGGAAGAAATGCCATTTGTCGCTTATTTCATGGCAATTGTTTGGAGAGAAATGATCGTTTCTTTTTGAATTAACTTATCTTTTGCCTTCGATAAGTATAATATATTGTTGGCCAAGAGAGACCGACTAAGTAAAATCTCCCGACTTTGTAGATAAAAAGTAATGAAGGAGGAAGATTGGAAATCGGTGGGAAGTATACCTGTGAATAAACCAATGGTATTGGTATCCAATCATAATTGCATAAGAGCTGTAGATTGTGACGAAATTTGTCAACTTCCTGAAACCTCAATCAAATATCTTTCACGTATTGAATGAAATAAAAATTCTTAATTTTGATTCAGGAAGTATAACTGTCTAACAATTAAAAACTTATAAAATTCTTTTTTTACAAAATTTTACTGCTCATAATTTCCAATATAATAAATCGGAAGTGATCGTTTCTTCTTTTCGTGCTTTCAATGCCTCAGAATGAATCCATCGTATTGGCGCCCAATATTTGTCATATTGAAGTTCAATTGAATGCAATTTCTCTTTTTCCTCTCTCAAAAGAATTCCTTCAAAAAGAATTTATTCAATGATTACTGCCATTTTAAAATGTTTTTAATTCATTTCCACATATGCGAGATGTCATGTTTTTGAAATAATCGATGAAAACAGAATGACGTCTATCGTTATGAAAAGCCTGGTGCAGCCTCTCTTATCCGATAATCTATCTAATCTATCTACTGTCTCCCTTTTCCACCCCTAAAGTTCTCAGCGTTGACGTCTAAGTAAAGAAAAGCGGTTACGCACCGGCGTTGATCATGCTATCAGTGGTCGGAAAACGTTTCTTTACTTGAATACTGATATCTCGAAACACAAAAACTTGTGTAAGACACAAATATCGCGCTAAAGTTCTGCGCAATTGTCTTGCATTCTCATCTTCACCATGAATATAATTAGTGATGAATAATGCATACCTGGAAATAGAGCTAATTTTTCGTTAATCAAGTAACACAATTTATCAGATAAATTTGATAACATAATCCCAAACCATTTTCCATCTATTTCAGGAATTTTCCCCAAAATAATTTTATTTTCAGTCTGCCTATGAAACCTAAAAGAGGGCTATCCTTGAATAATTTCAAAATTGAAGGAAGAAGCAACTAACGATTCGATATAACCCATACTGATGAAAATATTAGACCATCGTAATAGGATGGTATCGACGAAGAAGCCAAGAATGAAAGTGATAGGTATGTATTCCAGTCGAGTTTCAAAGTAACAGGCTAGATTTTTGAAAATACTGAAGTAAATCGAATTGAAGTATTTAGCGAAAATTTTTTCACGCTTCAGTTCATTTCATTCTGGGTAAGGAATTGGAAATAAAATTTTACATACAATTTGATTGCTTCATTACATAGAAAATAATTTAAGTAAAAATGTACTTCTTTTGTTTAGCATTAAGGAAATAGTTTGATTGATAAGAGAATGAAATAGTTAGGAAAAGTGTGATCCAAACTAGTAATTCTTTGTAGATGTGCTTCCAGATACTTCCTTTCCATCGAAACAATACGCGAAAAATGATTAAAGGTGATAAGGAAGCTAATTCATGATGATATGATATCGTCCTTTTCCGAAACTCCATTCACCACACCTGTAATTACTCGTAAACAGTGAATACATTCCTTTAGCAGTAAGTAGAGAAAGCGGAGCTAATATATTTATCTGTTAACCTTGTGGTTGTAGTTTAGGTGCCAAGAAATTCTTACTGACAAATATCTCTCTTACCGATAAAAGATATCGGACAACCCTTTAAAGAGATCCGCAACACTTCTCGTTTACTTTCACATTTTAATATTTTTTTCTTTCTCTCCCCCTCTCTCTCTTTCTCTCTATGTATTTTTTCAACTGCTGCTCATAAGATGGTATCATACCGTCCTTTTTTCGAACTTCATTTAGGACATCTGTAATTACATTTGACAATGTATATATTTCCCCAGCACTAAAGAAACACATTACTGGGAAGTAATTACAGGTGTACTGAATGAAATTTGGAAAAAATTGCTAAAATAAATCTAAAATGCTACTGTATTTATTTGAAGCAAAAATTCCAACACCGACATGAAATGTACTAACGGAAAAAGAAGTCCAGGAAAAAGGCTCTTCAATATTTATACAGCGTGTCTGTGTATGTATGTGTGTGTGTGTGTGTGTGTGTGTGTGTGTGCGTGTGTGTGTGTGCATTTTTGAATTATGGTATATTGTAAATATACAAATAAGTCTTATGTGTATGAGAAAAGGAAGATTTTTCGACAATAAAAATTGCATAAGTTGCTTTACTTCAGTTCGGTTGCAAAAGTCAGATTGACTTCAGGTTCAATCACTATTTTCAACGTCAATTTAAGCATGAAACTGTTAATGATCTATAAATAATTTCTCATTTCAGAAAGTTCGTTTAATCATTTAGTGGCAGAAAAAGTCCCTTTATTTTTCAGATTTCATTTAATTTGTCACTTCTGGTAGTGTTCTTATAATTATAAAACTTATGCACTGCTTCATTCTAGACATTTTGAATGTACGACGTTAACTTCCCTAATTAAAATCCTAATAACACTTTCAATCCATATATTGAAAGTGTTATTAGGACCATACATATGGAAATGGATTGAACTTTCCTTCTTCCTAAAGATCACGAAGAGAAGCGAAAATGTTCAAGCGGACATAATGAAAATGGATTAATGTAAATGGGCAAATTTTTGCACGTAAACACTTTCTTTTTGACGGCATGTGTAAGGATACACTTTAAATAAGTGTACACGTGCACGTACATACTGCGTGTACTTCGTTCACGTATGCTACTGCTAAACGTATACACTACGCGTGTAAGTATATGGATCGTATGCATATATTTAGGTCATACATGCATGAATGTCTCAACGATCAATTGATAGGAGTGCGATGCTAAGATAGGAAGTGCGTGTGCCTTAGGAAGCGTCATTAATGCTTAGGGATAAATTATCTCGGATGGCTGCTTCATTTACTTCAAGCATTTGCATACAACAAATTCAAGTAATCAGCGAACACACTCATCCCCTTCCCTCAAACAATGAGTAAATAGTCGTTCAAGTGGAAGAGTGTCGTGGGATGGGAATTTACACTAATGGTCGATCAAGTTGATGTAAGTGCAGTGTGGAGATGAGCAGGTGTTTCAGCTTAATCGTGTACGTTTAGTAATGGCTTGCTTAGCTGGAAGGCTTGTTAACAGTTCGATATTAGAAGTGCTAGATCTTTCTGTTGTTTATGGATCATTCTGTAGTAAGAATGATTTGAATCGATGAAAAAGCGGCAATGATTGACAAAATAATTGAAAATTTATATCTGGGTGATGTGCAGGATGTTTTGCACGAATTTAGAATTCAGCACATTAAAAATGAATTAGAGGTTTGCGATTTTTGTTACTCTTGCTTTACTTGCCTTCTGGTTTATCATAGAATGGCTGTAAAGTCCCAAGTAATTTTTTTAATCCCGAAGTGCTTTTCATTTCTAAAACTGTCTTCTTTTTTTTTTTTAATTTAAGAAGGCCTTTTTTGTCCAGTTTTTTAAAAATAATGCAGTTAAAGGTAGCAATAAAAATAAAGCCAACGGTATATATCCATACAATTTTTGTATTTAACGATTTTCACACTTCCGAGCTTTTAGATCAGCCATATTCTTACGGTAGCAGCGGAAAGTATTTCGATGGAAAAGCGAATTGTTGGGATATCTTATATGTTTATTTTTGCATTAGATATGGATACACAAGATATGTTCGCTGGAAATTTGTTAGGTATTATCTATTATCTTTGAGCACTGTCTTTCTTGCTTACTGTTTGTTTGGAGTAATTTGTATTAAAATTGGTAACGTATAAAATGTTATATATAATAGGCAGATTACATGTGCTTTGCTTTTTGATGTATTATAGCTAGTGCGCTCATGTACATCAGAACAAATATTGAAAGTAATGGACGGGTCCTTGTACATTGGTACGTTTAAATCTCAATTTGTGACTAATTCAATTACTTGATTTTGTTTGTTTCTCCTTTTGTGTTGTGTAATTGCGCTGGAAGTGGCTGGATAGCAGAAGCAAGTAAACAAATAGCGTTAAGCAAGTCATAACAGAAATTGATAACCCAAATGGTTTGTAAATCGGAATAGAGTTGATTGGCCAAATATAGCTTTATTTGTCTTTCAAGTTTAGATCTATCGATCGCAATGTTATGAGTAATGCGAATAAATAGTATATAATTTGCTGCTTTTTCAGCGAAGCTGGAATATCACGTTCAGTATTTGTTGTTGCCGCTTATCTAATGCAAAAGTTGCAATGTTCACCGATAAAAGCTGTTGAATACATACAAAGGATACGACCAATAGCGCAGTGAGTCGTCAGAGCATTTTTTAAACACATTTTTATAATACATTAAATTTTGTGAACCATCGATGCTTGCGCTAACAGATTTTGCAAGGCAATGTAATCATCATGAACCCTCTAAGTATTCTCAAATAGTAGGAAAGCAAAGAATTCTTTTCCAAAATTCAAACCTCCAGATACCTGTTCCTAGCATTATTGTTAAATTTAAAATTGAAAATTATGAAAAAACTTACATTATAATGATTCAGTCCAAATGATGGTTTTATGCGACAGTTACAAATATTTGAAAGTTGTCACTTTAATGCCGATATGCAAGTTATTTCGCAGTGTTCGTTATACAAAAACTGGTTACTGGACATCTCTTCAAATATTGGTATTAACCTTGATAGCTTTATGACCCAAAAACTTTCCGTAAAACACAATATCTTCCAGATATAGCAGAAATCTTGCACTCGTAGTGAGTTTTTAGTACCTATTGGAATCCTTAAATTCCATTAGAAGTATAATTTGTTAACCACAGAGAATGAAGTTAGAGGTTACTGTCATGGACGTGTAATATACTCGTGTGACAATACGTTTTTGTGATAAACGCAAATATTTTGCTTTACAAGTACGTCTTATATGGATTAACAGATTGTTTATTGTTCAGCATCATCTGCAAGATATGCTGTGGACAAAAATTCACCAGACTTGGTCAATTTCTCTAATATTGAATACCGATGTCGTAAATGTAGGAAAATTTTATTCAACGATAGGCATATCATGAGGCATAAAGTATTGATACCTGGTAAAGCTACTGGCGATAGGATAATGGAGGCTGAGGATTGTAGTTTCGGTTATTTTATTTCGCCTATGAAATGGATGGCTTTAAACGAACATCGTGGAAAAGTAAGATTTCTTAAATGGAGAAATGATTTGGCTTCCGTTCTTTTATCTTTTTCCTAACGTGAGCAATTTTTTTTGGTCTTTAAGGTTATCTTGGATATTCCCTTAAGCGAAGTCCAGAAATTTTGGAACGTTTTTTTTTAATAATTTTTAGATTTTTTGTTCATGCAACGAAAAGCTGGGACATTATGATTGGGGAGGACGTGTATGTGAAGGAATGAATGGTAGACCATGTGGAAGAGCTGGTTAGTTTTATCTCAGTATATGTAGCAGAACTAAGAATTCTGAATCGAATACAACTCTTATCAAATACGTTACCAAATTATTGCTCGACTTTGAATGCTGGAAAAGGTCGGAAATAAATAGTATTTACATCCATTTTTCCGTTAGTACACCAACTATTGCGTAATGCATAGTCCACTTCATTGGGTAAAATGTTTATATTGCAAAATAGTAGCTTTTTAAGTAGAATAATTCAAATTAAAGATTTACAATGAAAAAAATCACAACTATATGTAGCATAAGTGAAGAAACCTCATGCAGTTTTCATGTTTTAGTGCGGCCATGGATTTATGTCAATCAGAATAAGACCGATCGGGTTGTAAAGACAGGTCAAAATGTGCTCCGCCTCATAGATAGTATTATTATAAGGCCGTCGGAACTTCCCCGCATATAGAACACACTCTGTTTGGTATGTTGTGGAGAAGTCTTATAAACCCTGAAAAAGTTTTACAAACTCTCACACGATCTCGTCAAATGTTTGACGCTAAAGGAATCCGATATAA
Source organism: Litomosoides sigmodontis (assembly GCA_963070105.1). Lineage (NCBI taxonomy): Eukaryota > Metazoa > Nematoda > Chromadorea > Rhabditida > Onchocercidae > Litomosoides > Litomosoides sigmodontis. Next base: position 4,846,847 of record OY718807.1, on the reverse strand, counting down.
AGTATCATCGGATAGTATAAGATGTGACACGTTCGTAATTAGTCATGATTTTTATAAACACTGCTTTTTACTTTTTTGGAGGATGTAGACAGATAACTGTACATGCTGTGCCTTCTTTTTTATAGAAATGTTAATTTGCGAATAAAAGAAGAAACTGTTGGAATAAACGACAAAAATTAATAATATTTGAGATGACATTCAAACTTGAAATTCAAGAAAGCTTCCTTTTGAAATTTCAAGAAATATTCGAACCTGTTAGAAATGGTTTTAACTGCGAAAAAGAAACGTAGCATGTTAGATTCCACTATGACAATAATCCTTAAATAAGAACTTAATGGGTGTAGTCTGGACATAAAACAAAGCCAAAAGTTTTGGAGGAAGTTCAATAAACCTGAACAACATTCTTTGATAAGAAAATGCTCTGTTATAGACGAAAAAAATATTCATTATATACATGTTAGAGGACCATAGAAAAGATATGATTAACCAGTTAATGGTACCCATAAAATTTAATACTATGAACAAATGCCTTCTTAAATTTACTCAAACGAAGCAGAAAACTATTTTTTTCTTTCCCATCCAATCACATTTCGTACAAAGAACAACTCTCAATTTGTATGAAAATCTGCTATTGGTTGCAATAGCTCATTTAACAACAATAGCAGGGAGCTCCTTGCATATTCCTCAAGAATATAAAAACTGGCACATACAAAGTCTATTTCAAAGCTACCGAAAGTTTTTTCAACATTTTTGAAGACAAGTTGCAATATTTTTAATAAATGAGAAAAAAAAGACCTAAAAATATGAATACACAGTTTTTTTGCTCGTCTCACCCTCATTAGATCACCTGATTCGTTGACAGTTGAATAGTTTATTCCACGATCGACAACTAACTGTGGTTATTGAACCTAACAATGTTGCAGGATTATGAGTGCTTTGCTGTATCCTGACTACTGTTGGTATAAGCAAAAAGAACTTTCTTAACTGAGTTTCCGTTGGCTGCGTACTTAGGCCAAGCTGCCAGTAACCTATGTGCCGTATCACATTGTAAAATACCACTGTATCGGATTCGGTTGCCAAATTATACAGCTTTTGCATTTCCTCCACATTCTCTTCTACCACCTTCAAGACTTTTTTGGGCATTTGCTATTATTTCGATAAAAAGTAATAAAAAAGAATGCATTTCAACCGGTGTAGACTACATCGATTGAAAAGCATAAGTGAATGTAATCACTTATTCAGGCTCTACCTCCAGTCATGCTAATATCACGATGTTTCTGCTGAGAAAGATCGGTAACAATGTACTATATACTCAAAGGGGGATAGTACGTTATGCGTGTTCTGCATAACTGTAAAACCGTAATTTAATCGTTTTCCCATTAATACAAACACTAATACAAACACAATTGTGAAAGAGGTAAACGAAAATGCACCTGAATTTATATAGCAAGCGTTGAGAGCTAAAGAATGGTAAAATGTAAAAGATGATGGACTAACTTTTTGCTTATCTTCAGTGTTATTTCCTGCATTAATTGAAGCGAATCGAAAATTGAGCAGCACGGCTGGCAAAGAACTGTCAATCACAATTACATCCCCCGAGTAATCCGTGTCCTTAAGTTTGTGGAAACGTAAAATCACCGAAAACAATTACTGGAAATGGACATGAAAGATGAAAAATATTGAACATAAAACATGAGTTATTGACATTTGAAGTCCTTAAATTTCAAACAAACCTCTACGAACCCCAGCTTGCTAGAAGGATATTTGTTTGTACCGTAACATGCAAAGTCCTCAAATAAATAGGATGGATTTGACAGTCTATCAGAAAGGCGCACTAGTGCATTCGGATAGTGTATTATGTGGTCCATGAAAGCAAGGCCTTCTTTGTTATATAGAAAAACAACCGGAATAACAATGTCGTCTTTAATGGTCTGATCCCCAGACATTGCAAATGGTGGCAGTACATCGATACTTGTACCAACAGTGTTATCTGTAACACATAATTTTCGCAATAAAATTAAATTAGCCAAAATTATGAAGGAACAGAACATGGATCAAGATTTATGACAAACGAACACCTTCCGAAGAATCATTTTTGAAGCACGAAACACTTCTGTACATTCCCAGCATTGTGTACTTTTCAAACAAAATAAAACTTCTGTCTAAAGTATTACCAATAATAATGATACCAACAGCACCGCTTTGTTGAACATAACGCGCTTTTTCTTGAAACATGCAATCCTGACGTTGAACGACCGCAATACGACCAATCATCCTTCGTGCATTTGTCAACGGCCCACAAGCGCGAAAAGGCATAGCGATTTGTACTTCTGCTATCACCTGAAGAAATTCAAACAAAATGACCAATTAATTCCTCGTAAAAATCAATGATCAAATAATGTTTGGACAAATAAAAATAAACTGTAGATAATAAATTTTTATGTGACGCTCCGAACTTATCCCTCCCCTCACTCGTAAGATGTGCTTGAATCTACCGCAACTTAGAATGCTTGAACCTATTGTAGTTTCCCTCACAGAAGAAAAACATGTCGCAGTAAGATTATCCCAAACCGTTAGTAGTAAAGTTCATAAATAAAAGATGTAACTTACTGCCTTATAATTCAAATCTTGGCCAAACTGTGCAGAAACAGCTCGCCAATGTAACATTCCAAATATAGGCTGCGATACCACTTGGACAATTCGATCACCATTGAAACCTGAAGCAACCCAATTTTAAGGAGATATTAACGCACTGGCTGAACTAACCGAATTTAGTGTAAGGAATGAAGCGCAGTTAGAATTTTAGAAGAGAGAGATATCATAAACCGTATTCTACGGTCATTTATCCTAAAAACATAACTATAACGAGATGAAACTTTGGAAATAAAATCGGAATAGAAAGGAAGTATTTGGAGGGAAACAATGCAGTACAGAGCCTAATCTCTTTAATGAAAAACAAACCAAATCCATATTTTTCTGAGCCTGCCATCACGATCATTTCCTGAATAAACTCACTGCCAAGAACGGCCCATTTTGGAGAAACAGCCTAAAAAACACAACATTCATTTTAAATACTAACTATATTTATAAGCAACCTGTTACTGTTCTCTCTGGTCTTTTTCGATATATTTTCTCTATAAAATTACGAGCACCAAAATTACCATAGGAGAAAGGATCAGTAAAAATAACAATCCAGAGCGACTTTCTAACCGAATGTTGTGAAATGAAACGAAAAGCGTTTCTGATTTGATTGAGCAACCTCAACAGCTTTCTCATGCATTAAATATACCTATCAGGCGCATCTCTACGAAACGGGTTATTCTTGATAAACAATCCATTCTTAACTAGCTAGTGCTATGGTAATGCATCATGTTTATCTTTAGAGATTAAAAAATTAAAGTTTGTTTACTGAGACATATTCTAATAAAATCCACCCATATAATCAAAAAATCTGAACATGCCAAAAATAACATCGAGAAAGCAAAACTGTTAAAATGAAAAGAATGAATAAAAATGTGAAAAAAAAGGAAAAAGCAAGAAATATCTTCTTTTTGTTAAAATGGGTTAATTTTGGAAAAGTTAATGAATCTTCAAGAAGAAATGGAGTAGGAATAAGAATTGGAGAAAACTATAAAATTAACGATCATGTAAGGTGAAACACAAATAATGTTTTGGGGCAATCGATAGTGCTTGAAGTTAATGAGTGTATAGAAAAAAAATTCGCTTTTCACACTTTTTCTGCTTAAAAATATTGGACAAGAGAAAGTGAATGAAGGCGATATAGAAATAAAACATTTGAGGAAGAATTACAGCTGGTATGATACAACTGAAAACTGCACTACCACTACTACTGTTATTGTCAAAGTGGCCAAAAAAAGACCCAAAAGGCACTCCGCAATTGAAAAAATCAAAACTATTTTCCTTTCAAAAATTTCAAAAAATTACTGCTCCTCACCTCAATTTCAAATATGAAATTCAGAAAAGAGGGAATACTCAATAACGATAAGGTCTCTTTCCCTCGATTTTTGATAGCTTAATACTTCCAACTTAAAAATTCTTTTCTGAAATATGAGAAAGTAGTGATTTTTCATAAGGGAATTTGTCGGCTTCATCTTGTTTACAAAAAGATATCTGCTAAATATATTACGAATAAAAAAATCAAAAAGTGTTTCTGTGATATGAAAATGATAAGGAATCAAATGACTGCTGAACAATTACAAAAAGTATTGCTGCCGGTAGCTTTGTTACCTCTAAAAAAAATTCCCCGCTATAAAATTAATTTTTTTGAATTATTGGACGTTTGAAAGTGAGAAATGGACCCAATAAATCTATCAAATGATTTCTAGAAATTAAAAAACAGCAACAATTCCATCCTACACAGCACAATATTTCACTGCATGCGTTAACTACTTGCTTTAGTTATTACATTCCCATCGCTATCGTCATCATCACGACCATCGTCATCACCATTATTTTCATTATCACCCTTTATCACCACACATTCAGAAGTTTCCGGTCCTTCTATATTGTTTGGCTTGGCCAGTGGTTGCCTCATAGCTAATATTCGATAGACACAAACAACAACACACACAACAATTGCAGCCACAATCATAACGGAAAGCCATAGTAGGACAACAAGCATGATAATAGAGAGTGATTGGGTAACGGCAGCATGCGATGGATGAACGATGTAGATATTTGTTTGCTTTTCCACCGATGCCGCGCTATCCAACATGCACACACTATTCAACATATTATCACTCTCAGCCAGTACTGTTTCGGTCTCGGTAGTGAATTCATTCACTTCGCCCTGAAAACAGGTGCCTTTGAACTTACTATCTTCTTTTCCTTAATTCCCCCAAATGACACTTACTTCCATGACAAAAAAAGGCATAAATTGAAAAGAAAATGGATTTTTCTTTGGAGCTAGGCAAATATTATTATGAGGATCTAAAATAATAAAATTTTGAAGAGTAAGGTTCAGAAATTCTTAGAGTAGAAATTTTAAAAATAAAGGGCGAAGCACCATCCATTTTCTACCACTACTTATATTCTGCAAAAGAGCACGCAAAAGAGTGAGAAACCTTCTACAATCACTTACACTTTGCAAAACAGCACGCAAAAAAGGTGAAAAAAATATGCACACCACAATACTCCATGCAAAACCAAAGTAGATGTTGAACACAAAACTACGATAAACAACACACAGTTGTTTTCAATCAATAAAAACCAATATCTTCCTTTCCCAAAACTGAATTCGAGAATTATGAAATTGCTTCTTCAGTTATGAGCAACAAGCTAGTTTTTTTTAATAATAAAAACATACTGAATCTGGTGAATGAGTAAGATGAACACGTCCATCAACTTGAAATTCCATCTGGATTCCCATTTGCTTCAATTGTTTCATATGTTCAGCATTTGTTGCACTAAATGACCACGCACTTAGACGTTTTGGCCTGCAAAAAATATTTGGTGCAACAAAATAGATAAAACAGAAATAATTGATTCGGAAATATCCATCCTGGAGTCATACAACATACACATACAACCCCATCAGACATATATCTCCACTGGCAGTAAATAATTGTGGAGTGGATATTTGAGCGATTTAGGTATTATAAACAATACAATGAGATCGACAACTGGAATTATGAAGAGTTAGAAGTAGTAAGAAGCCACAAAAATCCCAATTCACGCTTTCTTGCTGACATCATCTCCTCTACTGAGCCTATGAAATTGGTGGTAGTGTCGTTGATTATTAAATAAAAGCATCATACAAATATTGACTTTTACGAAATTTTAGAAAGGAATTTCAGCAATCTTTCAGGTAACCCATCTGATAAAATAAAAATTCATACATTCCTGAACAACTACTGGTGCTTTCCGAATTCTTTGTCAATTCACTGACGACGCTTTGTACAGTGTTACGTAATCCCTCCGCATACGCCGGCAAATTATCATATTTCTCATTAGTTACAGTAGCAGGACATGCTGATCGGAACTTTTTAGCTATTACAGCATTTTCATCATCAATTATTTCATCTGGGTCAATGATTAAACGACGTGGAAGCTGTAAAGATCGATTTATAAATTAGTCTGTAATAATATGACAACTGCAAATTTTCAGTGGATTTACCAAAGTTTGTCAAATCGCAAATACGGCCAAACCACATCTGCACTCTTAAGTTAAACCACCCCAGTTTCGAAAGTTGCAAAGATGCCTTATCCAACTTAAAAAATCAAAAATTACAGTAGCACCTTTCAAGAAACTAACTTTCTCGCTGTTATCAGTGTCACCTATTGATAGTGGAATAAAATGAGCTTCGGTAGTAAGAACGTAGTTATCCAAATCAATTGGTAAGTCAGAAGAATCTGTGAAAATCATATACAGATATTTCAACGTTTCCGAAAGTACAAAAGAGTCCATCCTAAAAATTGACTGAATGACATTCCCAAAGACAAAACTTTGCAATTTTATAGTCGAAGTACATTTATCAATCCAAAGAAATAAATACAAGAATTTACCGGTCTTCATGATTCATTGAACGGATATCTTTGACAGCAGCAAATCCACATTCAACTCGTAAAAATTTATTCATACTGTCCAGAATCTGCCAAACAATAGTAATATTCTTTAGCATGAAAACGTAAAAACAAAAATATTCCTCTAGGAAATTGTTTAATGGAATCAGAAATTGAAAAAATCTTAAGAAAAAGAAAAAGTAAGTGCTTACGTTTTGAGCTACACGCAAATAATGCTTATCCTTTGTTGCTCTATACAGCAGATAGGTACTTTCAATAAATTCTGGTCGAATGGGATGCTGGGCCCAATGAACTTGTAAATCATGTGTAAATGCTTCCGGTAAAAATTTGTGCCTCTAAAGCAAAATACACTTTAAAACAGGTTAGAAGCTGTAGAAAGGCCAAATAACATGCCAGAATTCCGAAATAATTCGCATCGTTATTAAATATAAATGGCATACAAAGCTTATTTTTAAACCGCATAGATCCGTTCCAGATAACAACTATAAAAATGACGGAAAAGTCAAAAATATTTTCTGATGATCAGAAAAAAGCCAATGAAAAATTTACCTTAATTACTTGATAAAGTGTTTCGTGAAATTCGATAGCTGCTTTCAAATCACCCTTCAAAACCTGTATGCCAGGCCAAAACGCCAGTAATGAATCCATGTATGTTCTAGCAGCAACTGTCGGTTTATGCATATGAACATCGATGAACAGTGGACCCTTGTTAACATATCTCATTATAGCATCGTAATGCTAAAAAAACTTATCATTAGTCAGCGATTAGTAGTCGAAAAGTATCTGCAATTTGTGTCTAACTCAACTAATTTAAACTATCTTAAATATTTTCATTTCAACACATCACACTATTGTAATTATCCAGGAGTGCAATCACCCGAATTATTTGTCAGCAAAACGAAGAATTTTAACCTTATTGAAACGATATAAATACCCCTCGTCGCCCAATAAAATATATGCCTTCAAACAATACTCGTAATAAGAATCGATTCCTGCACCAATACCCGCATCTGTATTTGACAAAGCATGCATTTTAAAATGTATTACGAATATTACGAATAGTAACATCATTCTGTCACTTATACTAGTATCGACAATGCTAGAAATCCAAATTTATTAGCACTATCCGATCGTACATTTTAAGCTAGCATTGAAGGAAAATAAAACAATTTAATTTAAATCGAAAAATGAATCAAATATAAATTAATGAAGTTTGCTGTCACTACCTCGCCTTATCCAATCTCCAGAATGCACATTTAACACAGTGCCCATCAAATCACTCCCACGATGTCTCTGAGCCCAAAGAAAATCCATTGCTTTCCGAGCCTTTTCTTCGTAGATTGGTCTACCCGTAAGTCGGCTCAGTGCAGCAAATTCGAGAATCATTGTTCCCCCACAAGCTGTACAAGTGTCGTGTTGCTGTCGAAGAAAATCCAACATTCCATATTTGAGATTTATCTGCAAATTGGATACAAAAATGCACCACAAAACTAAATATTTCGAGTATCTTCTAAAGCTTTCATTTCGTCTTCTTAAAAACAAATATTCATCGTTGATGAATTCTATACAATAGTGATAATTATTTCATTACCACTTGGCACTTTAGAATCATGTATCGAAACAAGTTCACTTACTCTAGAATAAGGAATTCCGCTCGTGGTATTAAAAGCAGGAAGAAGTTTATCAGCTAAATCAGCGGCCATCTGCAACAATTCGTCTTTATACCATCTTAAACGCTTTTCATCTTTCGACTGCACCAGTTTAGCCATTATGTGACCTGTAACGCTTTAAATACTTGTTTTTTTTAGATATGTGTGAATTTTGTCAAAAGGTTATAAGTGCGGAAGCTTAAGAAGTTGTGTCAATGTCAGAAATTGATTCAGTCGATCGCAAGACTAGAATTAATGGCTTCGGAAATCGCATCTGAGTTGTATCAGGAAACAGTTTATAATGCCAATCGATCTATAACACAGCAGCAGTAGCAGACCAGATAATGATAATCAGCAACTCTAGTCCTACGGTCAAAACAGAAAAGTCTGCCTTGCCTGATATTAATCCTCCCACCATTCTGATATTCGTTTCAAAAACAGATACGACTAAATTCGAGTCGAAGCGAACATTCGTTACAATTCGTTCCACAGACTTTTCAAACTCATCCAATTCACCCAAAACGACTAGCGAATCCAGCGAGTCAACAAGGGTTAATGAGAAGCTGCAAACGTCTATCACATTAACTGTTTCCACTTCAGAAGCAAAGAAAATAAGACCCACTGCAACTTGAATTCTTTTTTTTCACAAAAACAACTCCATACGGGAACGAAAATGGTGAGGCCTTCAAGAGGAACACTTTGCCCAAGACAGGAATCGAACCTGTGTCGCCACGGCCACAACGTGGAGTACTAACCACTATACTACTTGGGCCGAAATCCAGACGCTTAAATGCGTATGAAGTGAAGTGCCCGCATTTCAAGGAAAACTGAGGTGGAAGATTTCAAAAAAATTAAAATTCCAATGATAAAATTCTGATGAAAAGGACAGAGGCAAAAAAATTGTAACTACGAATAGTCAATTGGTGCAATGTATATTTTCTCCGCGATAAAAGGAGGATCGTTTTTGCATAATATGTACTATTGATATCGTGACGGTTAAGTGTAAGTTTCCTGACATTTTTATAAAATATGAACTTGGTAAATTTTAGCAGAAATATCACCCTATTTCGCCGTAATTTTGAATTCATTATCAGTTTTCGAAAGCAGTCATACGATGCAAGTATGATTTAAAAAGACATTTTTACTGGGATAGAATATGTAACTTACATTTTCTATGTCGCCTTTTTTAGCATTTATTTCATTTTTTATAACATAACCAAATAAACAAAACTGGAAAGCTAACTCAGTAAGAAACTTATTGTTAAAATAAAGTCTGTATTTCTCATGGATGGCAACTAATTGTACAAGCAGCTAGATGAAAACTTACTTTCCTAAAGCGTCATCAACATCCCCTCGCGGCGGAGTAACACCTCGTTGTCGTCCCTTACATGATAGTGGCATCAACTCATCATGGGGGTATGCATATTTCATGTACGAATTATATCCGTGCATGAACATCTCTTTTGCTTGCAGCCTGTATAAGAATGTTATAACAAATTGGAAGCGAAAAAGAAGTCAGAAATGTCTCATACACAAAAGAATTTGTCTTGATTACTTTGTATAAAATAATAGAAACCATGCACCAAGGAAGATAGTTGTGAGAGAAGCGATTTTAGATCTTAATTTTCAAGGATCGTACTTCAGTATTGCATACTGATTGCATATAAAACGCATACGCAGCAGACGTATTAAATAAGTTGTGAAGATAAAAAAAAATTGGAACGGTTTATGCCATAACTTTAGGCTAATTATATATTGTATAGATGATTTTCAGTATATGTATATTCACTAAGGCTAAAAATATGAAAAAAGTACCACACAATGAACTATTCCTTCTTGTCGTCTTAATTTGCTGCGCAAAACAATTAAACCATCTAAGCGTGCTTTTCCGATAACTCAAAAGATTAAACATTAACTAGTTAATCTAATAGTTATTGAAAAATTACCTGAGGGCAATTCTATCAATCTTCTCACTGCCATCTGTCCTATCGCATGTAACCAATCCGATATATATGTACAAAATGTACACAGTGTACATGAGTTGATCTATTAGACTCCGCCATCTCCATATACCGTCTAGCATACTTATGGCCTTGGTAATGAAGTCGAAAAAAGTACAATCAGTTGAACACCAGAGAAATGGAAATGCAAATAGGTGCAGGATCAACTTCTATACATTCCAAATTGACAATTCTGAAATAACGGGGAAGCTTTACCAGTAAAATATCGCTTAACAGAAGAGCGCCACGAATATTTCTTGTTTCACTAATATTAAAACAAATAGCACAGTTAGCATAAGAACAAATGCATCTTGATATCCAATATATGTGCCAATAAAATGACGCTAATAAAATAACCTCAATTTAAATAACATCGAAGTAATACTGATAGAAAGATAAAATTACGCTGTGTGAAGTTGCGTGCGTCTTTCGTTAGTATTTCATTAGCTTACCACTATTAATGAAATCTATCAATACAAATTTTGGCGTCACGTTTATTACTTTCAATTTTGAGCTTATTACCTATTCCTTTCCACTACATCTACAGAAAAGTTAGTGCAAAATGAACATTAAAAGCCTCCAGTACACATAAAACAATTTGCAAGCTAGCAATTTACTATTAACGTTAAGTTTATTACTGTGTTATCGGATCAAATATTCCTGTACTCCGATCGAATACTCTATTAAAAACAACCCCTTTCAATTTGTTAATAAGTTTGATGTAATAGCTTGCACAAACAAAAATTCATCGAGTGATACAGAGACATTGCTGAAACTATTAAAACGTAATTATAACGATTACGAGGAATTGATAAAGAGTCGTTTGTTAAAAAATTATCACAGATATGTGCACTGCTGGAAAGAAATAATCAAAATCTACAACCCCTCAGTATGGCATCAAGTTAAGACGTACTTCAATGAACATGACTGCTGATACCGAAATCTACTTCCTTCTCGAGTTTCAGATTGGACTTGGAATACTTCTGCGTATTTCGACTTGAAACGAAAGGGCTGTTGTTCCGTTCATTATAACATCCACAATAACTGCAACGTCAAACGATACCACCAAACTGTACGACGCCTTAAATATCTGCAAACGCTTTAAAATGCGTTCAAAATTCTAATAGTCATAGCACAAGCACAGCAAAATAATAACAAGTTGTAGAAAAAAAAAATTGTGACGGAAAACGTCAGCAAGATTCCCACGCACGAGCGCAGCAAACAAAATGATAGTATGCGAAGTGAGAAATGACAGCTTGCTTTTTCTCCTATAAATTGTTGTTTCAACAAAATTTTACCAATACACTCAGGATATCTCTACGGAAGATTCTCCTCGCATCCAGTAAGACACGTCAGAAGATTTTATCGAGTGGAGCACATGAACAGTTATCCGAAACTTTCCGCTTGTTATTTCGTACGGCATCGCTTACAAGTTATACTCTGCTAATTTGATGTTAAACAAGGAATTGCCTTTTACCACGAGAAGGAACGTCGAGAGTACAAGGATAATTGCAAGAATAACAAAGTCCTATCGCTTCCCTCAGGAAGAGATCCGAGATCCGTACTTCGTTATGTGAACCACTCCTTCCATAGCAACATCGGAGTGAAAGCCTAACAATGACTAGAATGGAACCAAATTCCTAACTCCGAAGTGTTTGAATTCCCATCAGTAATTGTAGCACAAGTTCCTGCTCACCCCAAAACCAAGAACCTTTCGTTCGCAAATTGTGTCGCTAGCCAGGCGAGAGATGGAGAGGGCGGAGAGGTGATGGAATTTGTGTGTTCGTTGTTTTGACGCTTCAACAAGGGAAGCAGGTTTTGGGAGAGACTCGAATCGCGAGAGACAGGGAGTGCGGCGATCTGAATTCGCTTAGACAATCGCTATTGTAGTGTCAAACTTGTTTTGAAAACTAAGCACGAAGTGGAAGAGAACTCTCCGCACACACTTTACACTCAAAAAGTGCGTTCGAATTTGTACCAGAAAGTAGCATTCTCTTCTGTTCCAAATATTACGCGCATGCGACGACGAATGCTGTTAGAATTTCAAACTCTCACCCTCAACTTCTATACTAACAAAAGTACTATTCGATGAAAATACCACTGTTGCATTACAGATTATAGAGTCACCCCTTATAGGTGTACGTCAACTTATCCTGTTCATTGTGCCGCCTCTTTCGCAAATGCCATCAAATCAAAATTTAAAACCAATGCAAACCTGAATTTGAAATTGCTGCTTCAGATGTGTAAGTTTAATGAGAATTAAAAATCTTATCTGCGACTTAAAATTTTCATTAAATCACTGTGCTCATTGATCACTGAATGGTGTAAAATGTTGCAGTACCATCCAACTGCAACCGTGAGAGGTGTTTATTATAAGACTATTCTTTTCGCTAATTTCATCAAATTACCTATTATTGTTCAAAATCCTTCAAAACTACCGCTATTTTCTAAATTTTTTTGCTCCCACTTACCTAACAAATTTTCAAGTTTTTTTAGTTAAAAGAAATTCTAATGGAAAATAACTATTTTAAATTATCAGTGGAAAAGTAGTTAAATACGACTGATAAATCATCTTTTAACATTTACCCAATTAGACAGCACTTTTCTTCGAACAAGTTTTAAATAACAAACAGATTAAACAGTACGAAATTTTAAATAATGAACAGACTAAACAATCTAAAAGGAACAAAATAATTTCCTCTTTCCATCAATTCCAACACTTGAAAAACATGTGATTGAAAGGATCATTCCAAGCTCTTCACCTTATCGGTGGCATCAGTTGGATGTTTCAATCTTTTTTCACGGTCTTTGTTTCTATTTTTTTTGCTAAATATTTTTCCTTTCTTGAAGTATTTTCCACTGAGTTTTTTTTCAATTCAAGAGAGATTTACCTGACCGGGAAAAGAAACTCCATAAAATAAATATTAATATAGCGATAGCAGAATGAACAAAAAATAGATTAGAACGAAATAGCTAAACACTTGATGTCGATGATAACTTCGATTCTTTTACCATTTCAACCATAGCGGAAAATCTCTTTAAACATTCCTCTTTTCCAAAGAACTCAAACAGTTCTATAACCGGCGGTCCGCTTTGGCAATCGATTAGTGCTAAACGTATAATTCGAAATATTTGGGAACACTCAATTTCATGTGTAGAAGCCAACGCTTTAATATAATCCATATTCCAGTCTCCGCAATCCATAAAACCCTTAAGAATGGATGATACCATGTGCGGATCAAACTCAGAAACCGTTTTTTCTGGACCAGTCGGTCGTAAGAAATAATATTTGAAGTCACTGTCGGTTAACTGTTCCAGGTAACACAACTTCTGATCCACTCGTTTAAACAAATTGAGCACTTTATCAACATAACTGGAATCAGCAATAAGTTTTGCGGCAGCTTCTGGAAGTGTCCTCTGAAGACGCCTCATAATTTCTGGCACCAACTGTTTATCAATGTCAGCATTCTGTATCGCTTTATGACCATACGTATCAAGAACCAACTGATCCAACTAAAGATGTTGCAATTAAAATTAGTACAGAAGAATTACTGCAACTTTTTTAAAAATATCACCCATAAGGACTCCCAAAAAAAAATCAAGTAAATTGCATTTGAGTGAGAAGTCACCAAACTCGAATAAGTATCCTATGTAATTTCATTTTATTTGACTACATGTTCAAAATTTATGTAATGCTCCGGAAAACTACAGGCGCTGAAAATGAATTATATGCCTTCGGATATACCATTATATTTCGCTTGCCAATTAAATGGTAGTCAAAATTTGCTATCATTTCATCTAGTGCGTATAACTTTGACGCATCGAAATCTCGTATACCACTTCCATTTCGGCACAAATAATTCAATATTGCAACTGGTAAATACCCTTTCTCGATGTCATAAAATTCCACAAAAGCGTCCTATAAAAATCAGGTGAGGACACCTGTGATTGAAATATCTCGGAATATTTGCTTTCAAAATGATTATATTTCCTTATTTATAATGCAGAAATAAGAGTGGAAACGACAAATATACCTTGTCACGTTTTGAAAGTTTCTTTTTGTTATTTCTCATCAACAGTGGAAGATGAATCCACACAGGAGAAGACCATCCAAAGGCTCTAAAAAATTCAAAAATATACTAAGTCAGCCAATTACATTTCATAAAAAGTTCCAGTATAGAGTAGTGACAAATATATTTATTTAGAAATTTCAGCGTAAAGGAGCGCCCAATTCATTTGTTCATGAGTTTATTCTTTTGTTTAAACGAGTGGATTGCTTTGCAGTCACTCACATCATATATCAAAAGATCATATATATCAATCATCTCTCAATCAGATTTGCTAAATAGCAGCCTTTTATCGCAAATACTGCTTACTGATAAAGTTGCATATGCTTTGAAACAGATGAAAGCCATTCAGAACCACGTATCACGTGACTGATCAGCATCTGATGATCATCAACAACATTCGCCAAATGGTAGGTTGGAAATGAATCAGTCTTCATCAATATGAAATCTCCTTCATCGCTGTTCTGCGTGATTTCACCAAAAATTTGGTCCTTAAATTTGAGTTAAAATTTGATCCTTAAAAATCTGATCCTTGTTTTTAATGAAAAAAAAAACTGAAAATAGTGTAAAAGATATTTTTAGGGTATGCAAGTGAAGATATTAAAAAATCATGGTCAAAAATACGCAAAGATATTATTTTAAAGGACCGAAAAAAACTTGTAAAACGGCCATCACTTTGAAATGCACTTCCTTTCGTTCGAACTTGAATCTGACCGCATAATTTTCACCATTCTCCAATTTTTTTTGGACTTCTTCATTAGTCAACGCTCGACAGTGATTATCATATTTTGGCACTTCATGACGTCTGGCCGCTTCCCGGCGTAACATATCCAAACGCTTAAATGTCAGTAATACGAACATGAAATTTGAGAGCGTTCAAAGATCATGAAAATGCATTGCTAGAAAGCTTACGAAATATTGAAAATTGAAACTTCAAGAACGAATTAGGATCATTTGTTAAAGAGTAAAGAACTGGATCAATTGCCGGAAATTCTTTATTTTGACAACATATATAAGTAGCCAAATGCTTTCGTTAAGAACCAATAAGTACAATTTGTACTTAATGATCCAAAGCATCTGGACGTATAAGAATTTGGTGGCTATAACAATGTAAAGAGTTCGCCCAACCAATTTAATCGAGAAATGCTTACCGTTTTCGTACAAAAGCATCGATATGCATTACCACTATTAATAAGTTCCTCAACGGCATCCTGATAAATCGCTTTTCTTTCAGACTGTAAATATGGTCCAAATTTCCCACTGTTGGATGGACCTTCATCTCGAAAAAGCTCGTATCGATCCAATGTTGCTTCTATCTGAATGAAAAAGTTCATAGATTTGCATCTACTAGCTTTTTGGTTTAAAATTCTGAAAAATAAACAACAACGAAAAAATGAAAAATAATCATAAACGAAAATAAACTGCATTAGAATCATACTGTTACAACTAATATGAAAAAACTAATGAATTTTCAACAAAAGAACGTTCATAAAAAACGAATTGTTTAAAAAACAGTTACAAAAAAAAATGAAAGAAGAACGATAAAGCATAATCTCGTCTACGAATATAATTCAGTAAGTTTTCGCGGTAACTAAATCGAATTTTGGCCCTTCTTTTCCAGCAACCAAAATATATATAATAACACTATGACATACAGACCTGTTGCACGGCACCAGGCACCAAGCGTTGTTGGTCGGTGTCCTCGATTCGCAAAATAAATTTGCCTCCTTGAGATCGAGCAAATAAAAAATTATAAAGTGCCGTTCTCAAGCCTCCCAAATGCAAATTACCGGTTGGAGAAGGAGCGAAGCGTACACGGACATCAAGGGCTCTTTTGCTGCAGAAAGTTCTAGCAGAAATGACCAGCTGAAGGTCACACACTGAAGTTTTCAACATCGTTAATCTTAATGACCAAGACTGATTGACATTTCTAGGCAACTTTTTTCCATCTGAAATGTAACAGAAGAAATGACTATCCAAAGGCTAGTAAGCCTGAGCACAAAATTCAGCCGACGAAAAGTGCAACTATGAGTGCTATTTCACCTGAAAATAAACTTTGTCGATGATACCACAATTTGCAATTCCAAAGATTTCAGGACTTTAATCGAAGTACCTACGATTGCTAAATGATCCACGCTGATTTGCAATGCATTTATATGTGTCTGCCCAGCTTGAATTATGTGCTACTATCCCACCCCGAAATGTTTCCCTACTTTTGAAATGTGGAAGCAGTCATAGATCAGTTGTTCTGACTCATTTTAGTGCTAACTTGGAAAGAATAATAAATAATTCAGTGACAAGACATGTACAAGCAAACAAAATGGCAGAAATATTTTTTAATGACAGCATAGCATTTTTATGAATTACACAAAACTAAATGTCACGAGAATAGACGATGTAGAATGAAATACTTAATGAGATGCAAACACAGCTAGTATGCCCAGCTTTTCACCTGTAAATCAGAGCAGATGACAGAAACAACGCAAAATCTGACAATGTTATTACCCATTAGCTTGATTCTATTACTCTAGTTTCGTTTCAATTTCTTCCTTCATGTTTATTTCTGACTATGAAGGTGGACGAAACACAAAGAAATGTTTCATTTAATGAGGTAGTCCATGTGATTACACACTACGAACGCATCATATTTCAACAAAAGTTTCACGAGCTTTCAAATTTGCTCAAAATGGCTTTGGAATAAGTATGCCTTTACACTCAGTGAGTCAAACACAACAGTTGAAACTACAGAATTAGAATTACACTGTTATTCGCAAAAAAAATTTGATTTTAATTAGAATGAATCAATACCAAATTTTAAGCTAAGCTGAGAAAGAGTGAAACGTGCGTGAAAGATACGTGTTTATAGAAAAACAATTCATTTAGAGACTCTTATTTCAGGTGAAATATGATTCGGATATATGCAACCGTTTCCGACGCGCTTTTACCTCGTCAGTGAGTGTTCCGAGATTTTCATGGCTCGAATCTAGATAGCAGTCCCGCAAGCAGCCATTTATATTTACTTTTTTCGTTTTCTATAATAAAGATGGTGTATCAATAAAAAATATTTTATCTAATACAAAAAAATAGTTCGACTTAATTGCTATTACAGTAAGTCCATTCCATAAGTCAGTTTTGTGTATTTATTAACTGTTCAATAATTCTCTAACACAGTCAAAATATGTTACCGCCCAATCAGGCAGACAGAAAATTCATGGAAAAATTTGATAGGAGCAAAACAAGAGATTTATTAATAAAATCTGTGAATTGCAAAATAACAAAAAAAAGTGCACCAACCGTGAACGTTTTTACCCACCAAACAGACATCCAGACGCATGCGAATGTACCAACAGCCTGAAATTTCGTCTTATTATTCCAGTTTCCAAGAAAATCTGAAAAGCAGTATTTTGGGAAATCTATTGGAATCTTTAAAATGGTTCCGATATTCCTACGATAACTCAAAGTAAGACGATTAAAACAAACCATAAAACAGATCCATGAAACAATCAGCGTTAACTTAACACGAGGAAGCTGTGGTCGCCCAAATTTGATGCAAATCGATGCTTCTAAAGTACAAATAGCTAAATACACCCAGCTCTGCATGCCCATACGCTTGATCCTCGGATCAGTTGCGAATAAATAAAATTGCCGTATCGTTGGAGCTGATATGAAAGCGATTAAAAAGATTCTTGAGAACACTAATGGATGTGATGTGTCCACCGCGAATATGTGCTTCAGAAAAAAAGTATTTAATTCCGTAATCTGAAAAAAGTTTTAAAGATCATATCAGAAGCCAAGTTCAGCAATTTGATCGCGAAAACTTCAAACAGCAGATCTCGATTTCACAATATCATAAAGTGAAACGCACCAGCCAAACTAAAACAAATCCATAAATTGCTAGCGTCCTTCTCAGAGCACAGTTATTGTACCAGTCCACTTTCATCCAACTCTCTGGAGTAAATTGAAGCACAGCCCGCTTGAACTTACCTCGCGTTGTTTTAATGTCTCTGGAAATTTAAATATATCTAAATCAAGCAAAAAAAAGAGTTGATTCCAAAGATCAATATCACGGCATTAAATATCAAAATTTGTTAACACAAATTTTTTAATTCAATACAAGAATATTACAACTATTAACATTAAATGTAATAAGTTACTTAATGCTTTCCCAATGAAATTGTCGCATTTCAAAAAAATGTGACAGCCATATGCCAAACCATATACCCAGTCCGTTGCACAACAAAATATCCAAAATAATCGCATCCCACCAACATTCTTGAAAGTTGGGTAGTAAATGAGCAAATAATACCTAAATTAAATACTTGAATTCTCAAATAAAAATATTAAAAGCTTGAAGAAACTGTATAAAACCAAATTAATGAGCAAAGGAACTCACTCTAAATTAAGACAAACCAACTGTTTTTTTGTGAAACAAAAATATAATGTACCTCGGTCAATTCCCAGGCGATACTGATATACCAGCATATGATAGAATGACGAATAAGCAAAGCCTTCATTGCCCAACCAACAAAATGACCAATGGCAAATATGTCCATATAGCCCCATAGTCGCTCCAGTGTGATATCGGAACAGTTGACTGCATAAGCCTTAACAAAAATTATCTATAAACGACTGGTTTAATGATATCGTGATATCGGAACAGTTGACTGCATAAGCCTTAACAAAAATTATCTATAAACGACTGGTTTAATGATATCGACAGCTCAATGAAGAACACATATTTTTACGTCTTACATCATTTCATTATATTGTGTGTACATAAGTATCAATTAGTAGTGCAACCTAGCTAAAGCATAATTTTGATCAGTTTTGAATTACCGGAAAATTTCAGTAGGATTTGGCATAAAGAAAAATTTACTTTTTCATCCAACTTTTCCTTACTTAAACCTTGCGGATCGAGCCATTTCAGCACATCTTTTATATCACGAAAGTTTTGAAACAATGCAAATTGGAGCATCAGTATATACAAGACACTCATACCAAAGATGATGCGCCAGAAAACCGGATGAGGACGAATAAATGGACCTGAAACTCCTCAAAAAGAACTGTTAATACTGAACAACGACAATGAAAAAAGAAAAAAAGAAATTACCATTTGGAAATGTGAGACCACTAACAACAAGAAATAAAACAACTGCAGCAGTAATACCAGCATAAACATTAATTCCTGAATTGTCATCATTCCTGTAATAATCAGCGTCCGTTATCATTTCCTCAATACTAGTGTGAATGGGACTAGAATGGGACTATTCACACTGACTACTCGAAGTAACCAACAAGTCCTTCAAATACCAACAGTCATGGATCCCTTATACAAATCATACGCTTTTAACAAGTCATACATTCGAGTACTACTTAAACTAAAGTAAGTAAATCAACAAGACCAAGCAGCTCAAAGCGAGTTAAATTAGAAATAAACTGAGGCTGTTACCTACTAAATGCAGGAATAACGAGCAACGCACAGATGATAACAAGAACAGTAACTGTGCGTGGTTTATAAAAAAATTCCAAAGTAACATCATTAACAACACGTTCATTGATAAGTCGATAATGTATACGATCCAGTTCACGTCCCGTATATCTCCGGTGCTTTTCAGCACTGAAAATAATCAATCATATCACGTAACATACGACATACACAATCAAATTCACTTTAAAAGTTTCGAAGATAAGAAGTTCTGCATAATTTTAATTAATTTAATTAATTTGAACAAAACTTAAATTATTTCATCATAATGTATAATTAAAATTACTGAAGCATTAACTACAGAACTAAATAACAAAAAGTTGTGCATAAATGCACTAGGCACAATAAATTTATTTAAAGCAGAAGCTTAGAAGTTGACAACAATTCTTTGGATAAGAATAGAATGAAATTAGACTTCCGTAAAATAAAATGATGATTGAAAGCTATGGAAAATATACGGACTAAATGAATAAAAGTACTAATGATAAGTGGGTCAAAACATGCCCATAACAACAGTGCTACTAGTGACAATTAAATACAAATAACGTAGTGATGGCTTACATGTTCGACGTGTCACTTTCATCACCAGCGTCATCAACATCGGATAATTGTGAGGGAAGTTTCGATAAATTCCGTAATTCACCATTTAAGCAAAAATCTTCCGCTTCATTATTTACACGTTGCAAAGGAACAAAGAGCGTGTGTACATCCTGATCACCATCACTTTTCAGCCGCCTTCGCCGGATCATCCTTAAGACATCACCAGTGTGACATACGGGTCAGATCGATCACTTTTCTGGAATAACAATTCATCATCAAAACCATCATAAAGCACCAAATTTCTTGGTTCAATTCTGTTTAATAAAAAGAAAAGTAATGAGAGGAATTGGAACTAAAAAATTGGACATTAAGAAATAGTACTTAATGTAAGAAAGAAAGAATAACATTCCGAAAGAAAATTTAAAAATGAAAAAGAAAAATGAAATTATGGAGTAAGACAATTCCTATAGCAACTTCGGAAACCATTCCTCACTACCAAGTAGCTCAAAAGAAACGTTACGAATAGGGATGAACTCAAAGTATGGCTTAAAATGGAAAGGAAACGGCGAAAGTAGCACAACCAGTTGAACTGCTATTTTAGAGGAAAGCAAAAGTGAAGAAATTGAAGTTACGCTTGAAATTCGACTTTTCAAGCGGTACAAATCTACTCCACGTGAGAAATTAACACGTGAACGTGAGGATAACAACTTTCGGCTTATTAAACTGCACGATTTATTTCAGTTGTGCCACCAGGTAACAGAAACGTCTGTTGTAGAAGCACAATTGACGTCCAAATGGCGTACGTTATCGTTGCTCGTTCAGGATTGATTCCTCGAGATTACCAAAGATATTAGTAAAGTATCTGACTATGAGGATTTGCATCAGTATGAGACGCGAGTGTCCCAATTCTGCGCGATTATTGACTATCAAAGTTCACTGTTAATTGGGAAGGGATAAAGTTTTGAGCATTAGTATGGTTGAAATGGTAAAAAATCAGCGTAATGCTTGAGAGCATCCATGTCACATTTAACCAACTTGGTCTGCCGGTGACCCAACTTTTAAATATCCAAGCCTTTCCGAGTAGTCTCTGTTAATGCTTTTATGAACCAATCCTAATAATTCTAACGGTTCATCCTATTTTCCTGGCAAAACTGCAATGCCAATCTTTCAAGCCTTTTTGAGCAAAACTTTCTCTATTCAGGTCGAATTTATTTCGAAAGAGACCACTTCCAACATTAACTAGAGGAAACTCCTTAGCTTGATGTTTTCATTTTTGAAACAGTCTCAGCTTTCATTTCTGCATAAATTTCGTGAGCTAAACTTGCGACGACAACTTTACTCCATGCCACCAACGAATTTCTTGCATTTTATACATCAAAAGTGATTTACAAATTTCTTCCCGACCCTTACGTATCACTGAATCACAAAACTTTAGGAACGTATTTAGCCCATTTCTTAATATCATTCATCTTCCTTCATCACTGCAGTTGGCTTTTCACTTTGTTTCTAATTGAACAATCAGTTGGTAATGCAGTAATGGTGAAGTAAGTAAAAAAGCTACGTGAAAAAGGGCAAACGAAAGAAGGCAGGGCAAACGTGATGATCACATGTAATTCCAAGATGAAGTTCTTTGCAGAGAAATCATCCAGTGAATCACGGACTGTTAATAAACTGTGAAACAATTTGTAAGCCTGACTACAGTGCCAACCAACTCATTTGAAACCCTTAGCACTTCAGCAATTTACACGTTAACGCCCGAGCATTACTCTTGCTGTGGGATTTACCTTTTCGTTACTATTTCGCCATTCGGTGGTTTCAGTCCCTTGTTTGAGGCTCTGTGTGGGGAGGTTGGGAGAGATTGGTGTGCTTACTCAGATAATTGACAGAAATGTGGAAGCGTTAAATTAGTTAATTTAGTGGCAATTAGGAACGTGCGGTGAAAAGTTTAAGTTGGAAATGACAGAGGGAATAAAAGCTAAGAAACTGAAGGATAGAGAAAATGTACTGTTAACTGTGATGATTGCTTCTTTAGTTAGCGTTAGTTGACGTTCAAAGTTTCAAGATGGATGAAGTACATGCATGTAAGTTATCATTGTGTTTAAGGAAAAATGAATCCATTGACGAATATCCAGAAGCAGAATAAAATTAATGAACGTGAACTGTTACTTGGATATACTGGAAGTAGCAGCAAGAGCTGGCACCAGAAATATTCCGATTCAGCATGGATCTATGTTGGTGGCTTGCCGTATGATCTTAACGAAGGCGATGTTATTGCTGTTTTTTCACAGTGAGTTTTTTTTTAGACGAAATGTTTAAAAACGTTTATCGTCTAATTCAAAGTAGCCTCACGTAACCAAGTTTCCAATTCTTGCACCGCTGAGAACTGCTACCCACGCTATCTCCTATGCCATTGTCGATATCGTCTTTGCATGCTTTGTGGTTGCCAATTAAAATTAGCATAAAATTGTGAAGGTGAAATTGTGTATTTTAGCCTTTATAAGAAAATGAAAGATTATTCGTTGGCAATGTTTAAATAAAGTAGCTCTTTATCCCTAATACACAGCACGGACTTCGAAGCGGAGTTTATAACAGATATGCCTTTGCCAAAAAACGAGCAATAAAAGACGCTAATATCCGAATACCTTTTTGTTGATAAATAATGTGCTGTTTAGAGAAGTTATTTTGCATCACTTTTTTCCTGTTTTTGTCATTATGCTTAAAGGTCCTATTGATTGCTCAACTACGTTTTTTCAGTATCTGACGACTAGGCGTATCATATGTCCATTTTTTGTTTATTAAAGTGCAGCATGGCTGCGAAATGAGTGTAGTTATGATTTTAATATGAACATTTTTTTATTTTTTTGGGTATGGCGAAATCGTGAACATCAATTTGATTCGGGATCGTAAAACTGGAAAATCACGAGGCTTCGCATTTGTTTGTTATGAAGATCAACGATCAACTATTCTGGCTGTTGATAATTTCAACGGAATTAAGGTTTATGATAAAGTTGCAGTTTTGAAAGCTGAAATTTGGTTTTTTTGGTTAAAAGGCTATCGTTTTTCGCTTTTGTGAGTGAGAATATAAAGGTATAAACCTATATATACATATACTTGTATATACATATATATAAAATATTGTCACCTCTACATTTAATTACAGCTATTAAAGAGAATTATACGTGTAGATCATGTGGAAGAGTACAAGGTTCCAAAATATCATGAAGACATCGATGAGGAAACAAGACGAATTTGGGAAGAAGGTTGCGCTCCAAAACCAATTGCCGTACTTCAAGGTTTGTGCAATGATTTGTAGTTGAAAGAGATAGTCTTGTGATTGAATCTGAAATTTATAACTTTATTTGGTTAATGAAGACTCAAACAGTTGTTTAGCAGAACCTTTTCTCTTAATCCTAATTAACTCTGCTTTTAAGAAGACGATTTGGAGGACATAGATCCAGTTGAAGCACTGAAGATGAAGGGAGTCATTGGCGAGGTTCGTGTTTTCTTGTTTTCGCAAAAAGTCTCAATGAGAGTTTGATGAATAATGTATCATGCTTGTATGATTTTTCTATTTGATAAAAGAATAATTAGTTGAAGGCTGGTAATGAGAGCATGGGTTGTAATCCACTCAATCGTAATCAATTCTGAAGACGATCGAGCGATTACAGCTGTTCTATGCTGTCTTTTATATCCTTTTATCAATTTTATAATTCCAAAACTTTCGGCATCAATTTTGGATTAGTCGTCTTTTTCAACTGCTTGCATATTTTGCAGGATGGTGTCGTGAAAGTGGATAAAGCTCTGGAAAAGAAACTGAAAAAAGAGCAGAAAAGATTAAAGAAAGAAACGAAGAAGGCCAGAAAAGAGGAAAAACGTCGTAAGCGTAAACTTGAGGAAGAGCAATTGGAATTGGATAAAAAGATTGAGGACGATGAATCTTGGAAAAAACAGAAAAAACTAATTGATTTAGGACCGGTTAAGGTGCTTTTATCAGGCACAATCATTTTCCATTCATTTTTCTTGAATATTTTCCTTGATTAGGAAGAGTAGCTCACTCTTTCTACTTTTTTTTTTAAAATTTCAATTAAATCTTTGCTTTATGTTTTTGTTTTTCCCGTGCATTTGATTGTCATTTTTTGCTTTATTGCATGAGTCTAATACATTCTGTGCTTGCAGGAGGAGGAAATCTATGGTGGTAATGAACATTTCAATTTTGGAAAACCGAAGAAGGAAATCCCACCTCCTCCAACACATAATCCTAGGCCTGACTTCGAAAAAGCTGATTGGCGTGACATAGAAATGTGGAAAGCAGTACGTGAAAAGGAGAAACAAGAAAAAGGAGAGAAAGAATCGAATTGGAAGGAAGAGGAGCATTATTTACCATCTAGGTTTCGAAAAGAATGACTTTCATCCCATCTCTATCCTTTAACTGATCTCATTCCTGGACAGTTCTACTCCAGACGTTTTTTGTATCGTCAAATGTCTCTAATTGAAAGGGACTTATGTATATAAGAAAATAAAAGGAAGACGTCTTTGATTAACACTAATTTAAATGATTTGGATTACTGAATTTTTAATGTGTTGTCTTTGTGTTGGAGAGCATATAGATGCGAAAAATCTATAGTATAATCTTAATATGATTTCCCTTCTACCGTTGTCTGAACCTTATTTTAAGGTTGGTTAGTATCAGTGTGAAGTTGTGCTTCTTTTTGCGTTGAAATTTCTAACGTTTTATAGGATCAGCTTCTCAAAGCTTATAGTTACAAAACAGTTACAGAAAGTACTTTGAGATGTCGTAGCACTGAACTAATGTTGGTAGTTTTATTAAATTAGTGGTCTTCCTGCAACTAGAAATTGTATTTTCTCGAATAGTTCAGTTGTTCCATAATCTGTTCATGTTATAGCACTGTTACAATTACCAGTGATTTCATTGGATTGCTTCATCCCACATGTCTTAATGCCGGTAATTGGGATTTCAGCACTTTCAGTTGAAATTTCTAACGATTTGCACAAAATAATTGAGATCTATTTAGACTTTATTGCACTTTTGCAGGTAACTTGGTTCGCTTATTAACTGCAACGATTCATTAAATAAATTCATTAAAAAAATCGACATAAGTGATTTAGCAAGTGACACAGGCCGGTCTGCGAAAAGTCATGTTTTCATTCCTTTTTAGTAGTTTGCTTGTGTTTTTCTGATTTTTTTGAAACTTTCGTGGCTACAAATGAATGCTTTTTGCTAGGCGAAAAAATAGAAAGAATGAAATTACGAATAAAAAGACTGTTGCAAATATCTATCAGTTTGAGGATTAGCAGTTTTGTGAAATTTTGAAGCTAATTTCCGGAGACAATATACTCGTTATTCTTATTAATCAGTTGCGGAATGTGCGGTGTAATAACGATGGACGAAATATGTACCATTTATCATTTCAAATATCACCAGCAACGTTCTTCGGAGGAGGTAAAAGCTCTCCGAGAAGTATGACTAGTAATTATTGCTTCTTCCTCCTGCATTTTTATTCTAGCCACCCGTCAGTAATCTATTATCAGAAAATACCATTTGGAACAATCGGTTGAAGCAAACAGAAATTGTTTGGTGTTTTTTGCACAGAAAATAATGACGTCCTCCGACACAAAATTTGAAAATATTAATGTTCTGAATTGACAGCCAGGAAGACGCTAAAGACACCTTCAGACACTCTCAATTTCGCGACAAATTTTGTTTCAAACATTTTTTACATAAATTAGTTTGCTATCTTAATTATTCATGTAAATTTGAAGGTTCAAGAATACTTCGCAATGGTACTTGGAAGTGGTTAATTTCATTTGTATGAGCGGATTTATTCTTTTCTCGACTTCACAGATTTTCAGTAAAAAAAACACCACTAAAACGATAAAGCAAAATAGCACAGTTAAATTTTACTCAGGAAATCTCCTAACTTTCAGAGAGATGAAAAGTTCAGTTGAAGTAATTCAGAGCATAATCTATCAAACCAAATTCCTCTACAAATTACAGCATTGTCAACATTTTCACATAGTCGATCGGTGTGGTTTAACTTCACCACGTGAGGCACATATGTTTATTTGAAAATCATTTTTAATGCCTTAAATTCCTCTCTACACATACACATTTATGTTTAAAGTTAATTTTTCACAGATTTATTCTTTCACAACGTTGTGGAATTTCAATAGCAGAACTTTCCGGATGAGAAATAAGAAGGATCGGAACAAATTCCTGCTATTTTAAAAATTTTACATGTAACATAACAGTGGCAAAAAAACCTTCGAAAAACTTGAACACTAAATTAACCGTTCATGAAGGATGAAGAAATGGAGTGGTTAAATTTGTTTTGAATATTTCTCGTAACTAACGTCCAGTGTCTTCGAGTTCATCGTTTTTTTTTTTTGTTGTGTGAAGTTTTTGCTAAGTTATCGTAAAATTAAAAAGACAGGCGTTGAAGTTTTTTGAAGAAATTAAGTAGCGCTGCTAACTTTGCAGCTAAAAGCATTTAATTTCAAATGTTTGTATTTTTAATTTTTGAATTGTTAAATAATACTGAAATGTTTTGTAGAGAACTGAATGAAGAAAGCTCCCTTGGTATTTATTCAAAGCATTCAAAGAAAAATTTCAGCCCAGAAGCTTTAGATAATTTGTTAGGAGTGGATAATATTAGAAGACACACCAAAACAGTAATTCTTCTCACCCACTAATTAATTACAAAACTAAAGAAGGAAGCGAACGGTTAAATAACTAAGTGCTTCTCAATTTTCAGGCTTTTTTTCCTTCAGTGTAATGTGCTTTGAAGCATTTTTGTTAAACGTTGGGGAAAACAAGAAAAATGCTCGCTACTATGTGTTAGCTTGAAAAGTGAAAATTTCGAAAAAACGAAAAGGAACAAACAAAGTTTCGTTGAAGTTGTAAAAATCCTTGGAAGATCGTGCAGGAAAAGCCCTGCCGACTTAATCAATTATCCCATAACACATTGGCTTGCAACTTCAACCACACAGTTAGCCTTTCATCGACTAACTTACTTAGCCACTCTACCAGAGCTGTCAGGTCGTAGAGCTCTGTGAATTTGCACAATTTTCAGTGATTGAAAGGTTAAATTAATCGAGCTAATGATGGAAGGAAATTTCATTTTCGCTAACTGTCAGCGATGCACTCATTGACAGTTAATTTGTTTGTGTTAAAACTCTCCGTGATTTTCATCGAATTTTGCTAATTAGGAAGAGATGAAAGGATGTGAGTGATGTAGCAAATGCTCAAAATTGAGTTATTGATGGTGCATTTTAATTTAAGAGGAAAAAGGACAAAGCTAAAAATTCGCTATTTTTTATCTAATTTAGATGAACAATTAAACTTTCTAAAACTTACAGCAAGGAAACAGTGGAAATAAATTGTTCTTTTTTTCTCTCTCCTAGACTTTCCTGTATATTTTCATAATATTTGAAGTGGCAAATTCACATATTCTTGTCACACCAACGTCGAATTTCAATTGTTGTCGCATCATTTTCCTTTTTACAAATTTTTAGCAAAAAAAGATAAAGAGAGAGGTAGAGGAAGAGAAAGAGGACAAGCATTGAAGGGGTAAGAATCAATTATTTTTCTGAGAGAAGTAAACAAAAATAAGAAGCTCTAGTTGGAAGCATCTTCAACATAATGTCTTTTCCCACATCATAAGTTGAAGTTTTTACACCTCATTCATAACCTCATATTTTTCCCTTTCTCTCTCTCTTTCCCTCTCTTTCAACAATATTGCTACATTTGTCATTTAATAACGACAAGTGAACTAGCAAAAATCGGTCATTATTATGGTCAAATAAAATTTGTAACAATTCTCTAGAACTTAAAAATGCTTGAAAAGATTAGCAATAAAGAGACTGGGAAAAATGTTTAAAATTTATAAAAACTTGAAATTTAACAACTACCATATCCCTTTTGCCATATCCCTCAAATTCCTAGCAATAAACCATTTCACTTTTGCCCACAATTTCAACTTTATTATTAATCATTGCTGCTAAATGCTAATTAGCGTAACCGTTCGGTAGCGATCGAAAACATTGACAATCATCACTTGCGTCGTAACTTTCGCGTAAAAGTTCATACACAGTTCGAATTCGACGCATCTGTTAGCAATATGTTTCTGATAACATATTGAATAAATCGTCCGTTCTGTGGTACTGTCGAAAAAACATTTTTGTATTTTGCGAGAGGACAGGATGGATTTTGTTTTATTTGCTTTGCACCACAAAATCATTGTTTTTTTTTGCTGTTAAACTAAATGCTTTTTTTTGCGGAACTCAAATCACAAATGCATAATTAATCATTTCAATAAACACACACACACACACAAGAAGTTTTGTTTTTGTTTCTGTTTTCTTTCGTTTTTTTGAAAACAAAAATAATGAAAGGTTAAAAAAATTTTTATTTTATGAATGAAATATTAAAAAATTTGATTTATATTGACATTATCGAATCAATCATTGATTTCATTTCATTTGATTTCATTACAGATTACCGTATGGGTTGTAGGCCAAGCGATAAGAGACTTCACTTTCATGGTTACTTCTAAGTAAAGCCTAATTAGGCCATAAGCTGGTAAGCTTCATGTAGAAGCAAATGATTCACGTGAACAATCTCCGTGTAGGAACTGAGAAATGTCATTTCCCATTTATCATCATCATCCCAGCGTTTGAAATGCCGGATGTGGTTGAGCCGAACGCCGAACGGAGCTGATCATCAGATATTATCAAAATTGTTGCATAGAAGTGGGTGAGAAAAAAAGAGTGGAAGAGAAAAGTGAAACAGAATTTCACTTACAAATTGTTGTTTACGAAAAAAAAGTTTTTAAAGTTTGTTGAAACGAATTTTCAAAAATAACTGATGAAGTCATTTCTAAAGCAAACTATTTGCGTCTTTTTATCGATGATTGCTTAAAAAATATAATGAAATTTTGCCGATGGGCCGAATCGCATTTCTAAAGTTAGCAATAATTTAAAAATTCATTATTTGCGCGTAAACGAACAATAGTTGACGTTTGGTTTAGCAGAAATTTAACTGTTGAAAGTGTTTCAAAAGTATTCTATACGACGTGACAGTTGCGCTCGGCGGAAAAAGTCGACAATTAAGTACTATTTTAAGCTGAAGTAAAGGAAGGCGGTGAGTGGATGCTGAGAATTTTGCGTTTCACTTTTTCGAAAAGATAAGAGAAAAAACAAAATTCATTTAATATGAGAGTTATTTAGCTTCTTCCTGCACAAGTCGTTGTAAAATGAAAGTGTTGAGTTCGTTAATTTAAACCATTTAAATTTCATACATTTGAATGTTCTCAATCAAAAAAATTATTGATGAATAAATCTGTCATTTTTTCATTATCAAAATATTTCAAACTAATTTTAGCATCAAAAATCACTGTTCATTTGCATCAGAACAGGAAATATCTTCGATAGCAAATTTCGATGATAAGTGCACCAACGATTGATCGTTCTCGATGGTTCAATCAATAATTTTTCAGAGTTTATTTTAATTCCGACAGTACCGCTAACTGTTATCAAAGTAATGGCTGTGCTCATGACCGAAGGCTATTGAACGTGGAATGCAACTGAATGCAAATGTCTTGGAAAGAATTTGCAATTCCGATCTCTCATCCTCGTCAAATTCGATAGTTAGTCTCCGAAGCAAATGAAAGAGCAACAAGTGACCAAGTTGCCCTGTTCAAGTCCCAGTATTGTGAACTTAACGTAGAAATTGTAAAAGTAAAAGTGCAAAAGTTGAGCTAAGTTTTGAAGTGCTAATTTTGTGCTGCATTTTTACAATTTCCAATTTAAAATAAAATAAACTTCACTTGCATTACTACGTTACTTGTTAGATTTACTTGAAGAGAAATGAAATTGTGCTTTCAAGTACTCGCTCTTCGGATATGGTAGGATGAGATGAAGGGAGGGGATGATGAATAATGCTTTAAAGTTGAATAAATTCGACGTGAAGTTTAAAGTTTATTGTTTTATAAATCGGACATGTGCTAGAGGCGTCGAGATTCATTATTGATAATGAATGCATATAATGTATGATATGATAGCGGTTATTTTGCATGATCCCTCCCATCCTCTTTTTCTCTTCCTTCTCTCTTTCCTCTCTCTCTCAAAGGGTAAAAGTTTAAGGTTAAATTGTTAAAGACTAATTGATCGATTTAAATTAATTCAATTAACAAAACTTGCATAGACAAGTTCGTTCGGCAGAAAAGACGACAATGCTGCCAGCTAATCTTCCTGTTAGACTTGCAGTTGCGTTTGCGTTTGCGTTTGCAGTAGTAATCACTAAGACGCGTTTTCATTTTACTATTTTTTGCAATCCGTGAGTATTAATGAATCAAAGTGAATTAATTAATAAAACTTCCACGCTAACTATACAAGCGTGCTGCACGCAGACGTGCACAGGTCGACGCGCACATGTACGTCGAGAAGCACATCGCACACTCATTGGCCCATTTACAAGCATTTTTTTACAAAGAACGCTCAATTCCTATGCTTCTTGCTGCAAATGTTTAAGCGTTCACGTACACAGACACAGACAGACACACGCAGACAGACAGACAGACACACACACATGTAATGATATATTAAAATGCAGTTGGAAAAATGAGTTTAGAATTGAGTTAGCCTCCACCTCTGTGCTTCTTCTCCGTTACCTCTCTGAGACTGAGAGATTTAAGTGTTAAGTGAAAAAGTTCGAAAAGGGGAGCTTGCAATCCATCACAGTTAGCATCGGAGGATGTGTGTTGGGAAGGAGAAGGGGAAGGGGGAGGGGGAGGAGGAGGAAGAGCATTTTGATTTGCTTTCAACTGCTGTTATTTAGTGATATCTTGCGGGTACTGCTACTTTTGCTTCAGCAGCAGTTCTCTGTACCTAACCTGCTTGATCGGACGAAGACACATAAGGAGGTAAATGAGAGGATTTCGTTTTCCTTCTCTTCCTTTATATTCCTCTCTCTCTCTCTCCCCTCTCCCTCTTTCCTCCCAAATTAAAGTTATTTCAGTTACTACTTAACTGATAACTATTTACATAATCAGTTGAACGTCCATATTTCCACCCACACTGTATTCATTTCTTAAATTATACGAAAGTAGTTATTTCTAACAGAAAATTAAACTTTTGTACTGTTGCATTTCAAGCTTTCTACCAAGTTTTTCCGAAAGAATTATCAAAATCATAAATTGTTAATTTTTGAATGTTAGAATTTTGCAAAACGAATGTGATGCCACAGAGAGGAGGAGGTGGGAGCACCACGGTGGAAGGTATAAAATTAAGCTGATTTTGCCGAATGATCTCTCTCAGAGTTGAATTTGGTTGTATAGCAGCAGATCTTTGAGAATTGCAGAACAGATGTTTGAGGATTTTCGGCATACCGCTTTTTTGCAATCATTCTAGCCACTTTTACGGCAAGATAAAAGACAAAGCTGTATGCTTAGAGTAGCAGTTTTGTTGCGGAGGCGTAGTGGTATTATTAGGGTTACGTCCTGATCTGCGTCCAACTGATTGTTCTGCTTAATAGCACGAGGAATTGGAAGGTGGTGCGGAGGACTGGAAAAGGAAAAAAGGAAGAAGGGAAGTCACGGCGGCATTCCTCACTACAATTGTCCATTTCCCGGATCCGGTATCGATATTCAGCATAATAATTCAAAATTATCCCGTCAATAAGCTATCTGCGCCACATTACACGCACTTTCTTGCGCGAGCAATTCACTGACCCGCCTCATCAGCTATGAGGACGTGGTTCAGGATACCGTTATGGTTAGTATTTCTCCTGCGTTTTCTCCAGCACTCAAGGCACTCCTAAAATTGTGAAACATATCTGATAATATCTGTTTTTTGAAACCGAAGTGCCTGCGACATATTTGTCATTCTTTCAATGACAAATCGTGCAAAATTTTTCATTATTTGACAATCAATCAGCGCATAAATTTGTTTAAAATTTAAATGCTTATGTGAAAAGAGCAGAGCGCCTTAGCCGGTTCGTCTCTATCTCTCCTTGCAATGCAATACTGACCACTGGCAGAAATTCTGATACGCACATTCCTTCTATTACCGTAATTTGTACTGACCATACACTTTTTTTAAAGTATTTCTGTTGGAAGGATTTGTTAGTGAAAAATGCAAAATTCTTTCAGGCCTTTTTTACTTGCGATTGTAGCAATATTCTTTACATGGACAAGTGACGCGGTTAGTGTTTTTTTGTTTAAATTATGAAACATTTAAATAATTATCGCATGATCTGTAAGTCGAATCGCATCACTAACTGTCTTAAAAGGATATGATCGGTCCTCTTAGATCGAAACGACCGATCACACATTTCAACTAACCTAACAAATCCACTTATTCATTATCTACTAAATTTGAAACTGATGAGAGTAATGGTGAAGAGGTGGTACTGCCATTTATGTTTTTTCCATCTTCTACTTTCAAATATCTGTATTTTTACGCTTTTTTTAAATATTTAAATTTTTAAAAACCTTCAAAAAACATTCATTTAAGAAAGCTTCTCAAATTGAAATTTGAACTGTTTTTTTCATATCGAATCAGTTCATTTCTTATCTTTTTGACAAAATCACAAAATTTTGTTGCAAATAGAAATTTCCATTGGAATTCGCACAGTGTTTCATCGTTATCACTTATATAAATAACTTTTAATTAACAGATACAATTAAATGAAAATATCCTTACGTTAGAGTTGTTCGACTATTTTCGCTTGAATTAGAAGAAAATTTTCGAATGAAAATTAAATTTTTTCTGGATGTATTACATCTTTGTAAATAAAACTGCTGAAAGTGTTAATTTATAGTTTATGCAAATGTGAATGGAAATTTCTAGATTTCTCTCAGGCTAATACATTATCTCTGAAGCATTATTGATACGTTGGTTTGGAGGGCTGATCGATTAGTAACTAATTAACTTTTTTCTGAGCTTAATGAACCAATTTTTAATATTACAGTATCTGTGCTTCCAACACACAGCTAGGCTTTACTGATAGAGTGGATGGGAATGAATAAATGCTTTGCTTCGAAAAGTTTGAAAAAAAGAGATGAAGTGATGGATAGGCTTGTGGGAATCGGTTGGCGGAACAAAATTTAAAATAGCTAATTTTATTTTCAACAGATTCATTTTTCCTGAGCAAAAAATTATTGTCTTCATATGCAGTAGATAAGGATGATGGCATTTGCTGACATTTCTCCTCCTACTCAATTTAAGAGTTTGAAGAAAGAAGTCCGATCGTTCCAGTGCAACGACATTTCTTTCGCTTTTTCGAGAGCGCCAATGATGCGTCATCTTTATGAAAACCGTCAAAAGCCAATATCTTACAACTTATCAAAATGACCACATTCCCTCCTCTCTCCAATCTCTCAAACTGATAAATTAGACAACAGCTGGTAGGCGAGACGACAAATAGGATCAATCCCTGTAAGAAACAAATATCTGTGACAATTACTATTGATTGTGAAACACTCATAGTGTCATGATTCTGCGACAAATGCGCCTACACTCATTCCTTCATATTTGCCGCATATTTTTTGCTTTTCTATAAATAATAATAGAGAGCTTTTTCTTTTACTACAAATGCTTTGAGGAATAATAAAAAGTTAAATTAAAAATTTTTGCAAAAATTTTTTTAAAACAATTTATTTAAACTTAACATCCTTTGAGAATTAATTAGTTAGCGCAAATTTGAGGCAATAATTTTAAAATATGTGAAATATCACCCACAGTGAATGCATATTGTTTATTAGTCAATGAACCAAATAGCTTAAAATTTCAAAACAAATAAACGATGTTCAATGAGCAAATGCTTCTATGCTGAAAATATTAAAACAATAACAGTACTTTACAGTTTACTATTCGAATAATTTTCGCTAATTTTTTTTTTGAATGATAAATATTTTAAAAAATTTAGTAATTTTTATAATTACTACTTTCAGTAGTATTCTGTTAATTGCCATCTGACGAAAAAATATATCAGCGCTTAGCTGAGTTAGACGGCTAGCCTTTGTTATAAATTTATATCGAAAGAGGTCAAATTCCCTGCCCCACTTTTCAGGCAAATTACAACAAACTTTTTATACTAAAAATGAGAAAAGTATAGGTGGATGATTTATTAAAACAAACAATTTCAATGAAGATAATTGATAAGTTAAAACTGCTAAGTGATTACCTTATTTTAATGAGTTAAAAAGGTTATTATTGGCCAATAGTGACAAATATTACTAGCAATAGGAAATTTTGCTTTTTTGAAGCATTTAGGCTAATATAGCAATTTTGAAATGAGTGAAAATAGTAGTACATACAGTGACATGGCATTTGTCACTATCAACCAAAGATAAAATGAAAATTAAAAGTGAATTAAATATTTCACCAATTTCATGAGCTACCGCTACTACTGCTATAAACTAATAAGCATCAGCAATAAAAATCATACTAACAGCTTTCTCGCAGTTATGCTAATATTTGGAAAACTATTCGTCTTCTTTTCTTTCACACTTAATGACAGCTGTTCTCGTCTTTGGCATCGTGCCGCGAGCCAATTGTGTAATACTTAGTATTTCAACGCTTCATAATACACTAATCTCATTTGAACAAATATGATTTAAATCGATTGATTTTTGAAAAATTTCTTCAAAAACGTTTGACGCAACTTCTTTTTTCTTCGCTCTTTTTAAATAAAGGAAGCGAAAGCGAGCATTTGGGTGTAAGTTATTGATATTTGAGAAATTAAGACGATTGAATAATTATGAACAAATTTTTAAGTATAATTGATATATTTTTTCAAATTACATAATAATACTGATAAGAGCGAAATAGTTCTCTCAAAACGAATGATTCCCATCATTGTGAATGGCTGCTGTTTGTACAACATTTCAACACGAAATGTAAAAAGTCAAGAAAAACGCTATAAGTATTTTTAATAGCTTTAAAGCATAATTAAATATTTACATCGTTCTAGCCTAAAGGTGTATAAAAATGGCTTGCGTATTGTAAAAGAGCGATAAATTCCGATCGGATAAAATTATTTTTTTTCAAAAAAAGAACGAAGTGATCTGTGAGAACGAAGAAATATAATGCTCGCTTATTCAAAGGAACCAATTCATCTTCCTCCTTCCTGAAATTTTTTGAGGAAGAGGGAGATGAGGTAAGCCATGACTAGAAGAGAAATTTGCTGAAGTTCAATAAAATTACGCAATATGACAGTGTTCCATTTAACATTAACAATTTCAACAAATCCCTCTTATTTCCTTCTTTCCTCAATCTTATCAAATCAGAATGCTTTCACTTACCACATCTCAATGGAAAGTATCTTATAATGTTTAGTTATATAAATTGAAAAAAAAAATGGAAATGTCCATCAGTGGTTGATCACTTCGCACTTCCCTTAATGAATAATTTAGTTAACTAATTAATCAATCAAAATTTCTCTAGAATTTTATTACAACAATATTGCCTTCTCAATCTAAAGGAACAAGTTTTTCACCATCTTTTTCTTTACGTCAGAAGTGGCATAAACATTTGAGAAATATGAATAATTATAGGCTTGCATATGTGTGTAACAGAGGGTGAGCGACGTATCAATTGATGTATCCATTAAATTAACCTCAAACTAATTAGGCCTTCATTTATAGCAATTGTAGTAGTAGAAGTGGTAGTGGTAGCCTATGGGCATTCGAAATGTCCGACGTAGGAAACGCTGAAAAAACATATGAAAGCTGCAAGGATGAATATGTCACTTAGCGACAGGTGGTTGGTTCTTCCTGAATTTTAATCCAAACTTCACTTCACGGAGGAGGGAAGGAGGAAGCAAAGGATATGACTGTGATGGAAAGATGTAACTCAGCTAAATGTTTCCGAGAGTAAGGCATAGGCATTTTTTCGCTTGGGGAGAGAAGAGGTTAGAAGGAAAAGTTTGTGTTTCTATTTCTGAAGACGCCACAACAGATGCACCATCGCTCAACCAAATCTGAAGACCACCGCAGCAGATGGGTGAATGGATGGCTCTGAGGTAGACTGATCATATATGGCTTCTCAGTGATAGCAAAACACTTAAATTTCTAATGTTAAATAACATTTTATCGAGCACACGAAACTACTACCGTACGACTTGTATCGTATATGCATACAGTACAGAGTGTTGTTCACGAATTATATATTACCAGTTCAGCATTGAAGAATGCTATGCAAATTACGAATTGTGGATTTGAAATCAGAATTGCTAGCATTTTTGTAATGATTTGATTTTAGTTGATTACTTACGTGCAGTCAAATTGCAATAATTTTCAGTTATTACTAAAAATGTGTCACTTTTTTGGAGGTGATAGGACATTGAAATTCTAAAATTTTATTATATCGGATGAAAATTTTGTTACATCGGATATTAGATCAGAGCATTCCGCGAATCGTTCATTTGATTCGTTGGTTTCAAACGGATTTTGTTTTAGTAATTTATAATTTACTCCATAACAATCGAATGTTCACCCATGTTATAATTATTTAATTATGCATTATTTAATTTTTGTTCTATTTTCGTTAAAGAAAATGATTTTTTAATTTACGACTTTGTACACCGGAACTTTTGCCACAGCAGTTGAGTGGAATAGTTCGTAGTGTGAACGACTAGCAACGATCATATTAAATGCTTTTTGAAATAATGGAATCAACAATCTGTTCTGTTCGAAAGACCGACTTGACCGGATGGGCTACTGCGCCATCCGCTGATGAAGGACTGATTTCCTTATCTCTTTGTTCTTCCACTCACATTACGCTTTACATTTTTCAAATGATTTTTCTGACAATATCGATAGCAAATTCTAACAGCCACGCTGCTAGAATTAGCATCTGTTGCTTACGTTATGCGATGGAATAAGTCAAATAATTTTTGTTAGAAATATAAATGGCTTCATTTTAATTGTTTAACCAACGACCAACCAACCGTTTGAAGAATTTGAATGCATTTTAAAATAAAATTTGATTTATCAAACTGAAAATTTGTTAAAATTATTGTTTAAAATCCATTTTTAGCAGACAACATGCCGAGATTGCACAAACAGAGGATGTTTCTGCGTTGGTGAAAAAGGAAGTATGGTGAGTTTTAATGTTAGACTATTGCAAAGATTATCCTCAGCATATTTTATCGATGTAACAGTGAACTTTCATAAGCTATGAAAACTGCAACCTAGGCTAAGCTGGAAGTAAAGCAGTATGCTCGAATTGTTTTTCAGGGTATGCCAGGTCCTCAAGGTCCTCCGGGTGTACAAGGCATAAGAGGATTCCCAGGTCCTGAAGGTCTTCCAGGGCCTAAGGGACAAAAAGGTTTACAGGGTCCACCAGGACCACCAGGAATGAAGGGCGATCGAGTAAGTTTATTTCCGCAGTTTTATTGCTAAATTATTATTATATTGTACAATTAACGAATTTACAAATCATTTCATTACTTCTATTTCAGTACCATCATTTTGTGTAAACGTGTTTTTGCATTCATTTTCATCACATCTTTTTGTAGGGACTGATTGGTGTTCCCGGTTTCCCAGGGAATGATGGCGCAAATGGACGACCGGGAGAGCCAGGTCCACCCGGCGCACCTGGTTGGGATGGTTGCAACGGAACTGATGGAGCTCCTGGTATCCCGGGTTTGCCTGGACCACCCGGTGTGCCCGGTTTCCCAGGTACACCAGGTATCCCGGGACCCAAGGGAGAACCAGCTATAGGATATGCTGGAGCTCCTGGAGAAAAAGTTATTAAATTTCCGAATTCACATTTTTTGTCAAAGATTCAAATGCAAATTTTTATATTAATTAATGGGATTATTTACTTATTTACATTGAATTATATTATTTATATTTACTTTTATTTATATTGAATTATAACGCAGTATCTGACCAATTACTCCTTATTAAAGGGTGATGCAGGAATGTCAGGAATGCCAGGCTTACCAGGACCACCTGGACGTGATGGATTTCCCGGAATGAAAGGCGATCGCGGTGATATTGGCCCATCTGTAAGTTATTCAATTATCCACTGCTTTTGGGGCGGCTTTTAGTATTGCTATCACTTAGTTAATGTATTAAGTGACAGGCGTTATTGGATTTCAGTAACAGTCACTTCCTTATTGGCCTCTTCACCAAGTGCTTGGACATTTTGCTAATGCTTATTAAATTGTACACTAAGTGCTGCCAGAAAATGAAGAACATTATTCGTTCGATCGAACATAATTTATAGATTAATCTTAAATTGCCCATTCTATTTTGAGGGATCGTTGAATTTAGCAAATTTTTAATTTCGCAAAATTAAATGCAAATTGCGGAATTCAGGGACCGCGAGGACCACCTGGTGAAATTGGTGTGCCGGGAAATCCAGGTATAGGAAGTATTGGACCGAAAGGAGAACCAGTATGTTTTAATCAAAATTTTTTAAACATGTTTATATGCAGTTACTGTTATAATCAAAATATATCGCTTTTCTCATTCTTTTTTTCTTTGATCAAATCATCAATTTCCTAAAACTTAACTTTGAATTTAAATAATTAAGCTATTTCGTGTTTCGTGAGATGCACATTTTTTGCATGGAAACAGGAAGAGACAGTACCCTTAGAGAGATCTTGGTCAGCCAGGATTACCAAGTCCACCTGGACCGCGAGAATTCACTGGCTTAGGTTCCATTGTAGGGCCACGTGGTGTACCAGAAGAAAAAGGTATGAAGGTATGAAGGTGCGTTTATTTGCAATTTCTTTGCAGCAAGGCAATGTATTTTAGGGCGATCAAGGACCTCGCGGTTTACCAGGTCTTCCAGGTCCCGTGCCATCAACAGGTGCCAAAGGTACAATCATTGGTCCCCAAGGTTCCCCAGGAATGAAGGGAGAGAAGGTTTGCTTTTCCTAGTGATTTCTCTTTATGTATTCTTATTTAACTACTAACTTTTTTGGAGACATTCTTATTTACCTTAACAGTTTTAATTCAAAGGAATTCTGCAATTAAAGCTTAATACCTCTCAAATGTGGTGCTTTATTTGGGTTAGAGCAGCGCGCATATGTTTCAGGGTGAGCCTGGAGAACATGGAGCACGTGGATATCCGGGAAATCCTGGTGCACCAGGACAACCAGGTTTTCCCGGAATGAAAGGTGAAAAAGGATTATCTGGACCTGCAGGACCACGAGTAAGTTTCACTGGCAATTTATGACCGATAAATAATTATTCAATATTGAGGTGACAGAAATTATAGATTTGAAATTAGATAAATAATTTTTGGATGAAGGGCACGTAGTTTTTCAATTCATTTTTCTTCCACTACTTACTTGGGCTATAATTTTTAGTTTTTAGGCTAACAGATCAAAACTAATTAAGAGGCCAAAATGTTATTAAAATTGTATAAGATTCTGAGCCATATTTTCCTTAACTTTTTAGATAAGTGAAACTGATTAAGATGTATATATGACATTTCTAGGGAAAAGAAGGACGACCTGGTTTGCCAGGTCCACCAGGTTTCAAAGGCGATCGTGGTTTAGATGGTCTGCCTGGTGTGCCCGGTTTACCTGGTCAAAAGGGTGAACCAGGATTTCCAGGTCGGGATGGATTAAAAGGATCTCGAGGTCCACCAGGACCACCAGGAGTAAGTGTTTAACTCAGCACGCAGAGGTCTTCCATGTTTCCCGTCACTAACCGATGGCTGCTCAAATGCCAAAAAACGCATGCTAACGACGTTGTTGAAAAACAGCTCCAACTCCTCACATTTGTGCAAGCAGGAAAATTCCACAAAAAACATTTCTCTTATTTTCACGAAATTCTAATCTAAAAAAGTATTTGCTTTTTTAGGTTAGAATTTCGATGTGATACACCAATGTGAGAAGTCATGCCAGATCTGATCATTGCAGGGTGGCGATTTTACGGACGGACCGCCAGGACCACCTGGGTTACCTGGACGAGAAGGACAACCTGGACCACCAGGAGTTGACGGTTATCCCGGCCCGCCTGGACCACCGGGTCCTCAAGGACTGCCAGGTGGACCTGGACTTCCGGGTTTGCCTGGTTTGGAAGGATTCCCGGGACCAAAAGGATCAAAAGGTAGGTAGTATTCTTAAATAAAAAATAAGCAACACTATTGAATATATAGCAAGCATATTTTTTAACTTTACTGAGATCCTCAGCTTTCCATGTTACAGGTGATTCTGGTATCCCAGGTGCACCTGGTGTACCTGGACCACCCGGAATGCCTGGAGCGCGAGGGCCTAAAGGAGAGCCTGGACCACGTGGTGCTGATGGAAAAAGCATTCCCGGTTTACCAGGTAAAGACGGTAGACCCGGTTTAGATGGTTTACCCGGAAGGAAAGGAGAAATGGGTTTACCAGGTGTTCGAGGTGAGTTATTTTTTCAGATAATTTAAGCCGAATGAAAGAAAAATCTCATGAAATCATATAAAAATTCCAAGTTCAGGTCCTCCTGGGGATTCATTGAATGGACTTCCTGGTCCACCAGGATTACGAGGGCCGCAAGGACCCAAAGGTTATGATGGACGGGACGGTGCTCCAGGTTTACCTGGTCTACCTGGACAAAAGGGTGACCGTGGAGGATCGTGTTCTGCTTGCATTCCTGGAATGAAAGGAGAAAAAGGTGTGCTCTAAGTACGGATACTAGCGATTAATTTTTTTAGGCTTTTTTTGTTAAGAGTCCAATATTCTCATCGAATTTCTATACAGAAAACATTCGAAGAAACTAGTGTGCGGGCGAAAGGAAGACAGTATACACTCTCTGTTCGTATCGTTATGTTTTTTCAGGCTCTGATGGTTATCCAGGCCTACCTGGTCCGCAAGGCGAAAGGGGACTGCCAGGAATACCAGGTATCCAAGGTCCTCCCGGCGATGATGGCATGGCTGGTGCGCCGGGAAGGCCTGGTCCACCAGGACCTCCTGGTAAAGACGGCATTCCTGGTTTGCCAGGACAGAAAGGCGAACCAACACATATGGTGCTTCGACCAGGGCCACCAGGATATCCAGGTCAAAAGGGTGAGCCCGGCTTCCCAGGCTTGCCTGGGCAAATTGGACTACCTGGAAAATCCGGATTACCTGGTTTACCAGGACTGCCTGGAATACCAGGGCCAAAGGTTATTATACCGTTTCAAATTTTGGGATCAAATGTTTTGAAATTAAGAGTCATCAAATTCATTAATTTATTTTTGTAACGGCGGAGGTCACAAGAAGAATTTAAAATATTGCGTCATTTCAGGGTGAGCCAGGTTTCCCAGGATTGACAGGAAAACCTGGCACAGATGGACTTCCAGGTCTTCCAGGATTAAAAGGAGAACCAGGTTACGGTGCGCCAGGGTTACCAGGACTTCCGGGTCAGAAAGGCGAAGCGGGTATTCCTGGTCTACCAGGAGCTCAGGGGCCTGCTGGACCAATGGGACCACCTGTAGCTGAAAGTCAACTGAAGCCAGGACCACCAGGAAAAGACGGTTTACCGGGATTACCAGGCCCAAAAGGTGATGCGGGTTATCCTGGGGCGCCAGGAAAGGAGGGCGTTCCAGGTCTTCCGGGTTTGCCTGGACCAAAGGGCAATGCAGGTTTAATAGGATCACCAGGTATCGTCGGTCTACCTGGATTGCCTGGTCCAAAAGGAAATTCTGGTGAGGAATTTTTCTTTTCTCTTTCTCTTCCCAAATTTCCAAATCTGATTTTGTTAGACATGTTGTTGAATTTTTAAATTCAGGAAAACCTGGTTTGCCTGGTTTACGAGGTCAAAAAGGTGAACCAGGGTATCCAGGATCTCCAGGATTACCAGGAGTCAAAGGAGAACCAGGACTGTCAATGACGGGACCACCTGGTCCTCCGGGGTTCCCTGGACTGAAGGGAAACGACGGTTTACCGGGATTGCCAGGACTTCCAGGTCCCGAAGGACCACGCGGCTTGCCAGGTGTGCCAGGAATTAAAGGAGAAACTGGTTTTCCGGGTGCACCCGGAATTGTGGGTTTATCCGGTCAAAAAGGTGACGCAGGACTTCCGGGACTTCCAGGTAGATTTTATGTGAAAATTTCCTGTTCAGACTCTCCGCAATTTTTGGTATATTTCTGGATGTTATTATTAATAAAAGGAAATTTTGTATGGATGTAAAGATTTTGAATGTTCCATTTCAGGGGCAGAAGGTCCACCTGGGCCACCTGGTATAGCGGGAGTTCCAGGTTTTCCAGGACAGAAAGGCCAAGATGGACTACCCGGTTTGCCAGGTGTTGCTGGATTGAAAGGTGATGCGGGACTTCCTGGAGCTCCTGGTCTTCCGGGAGCCACTGGACAACCAGGATTTCCGGGACAGAAAGGACAAGCAGGACTTCCTGGAATACCGGGCGCTAAGGGTATGAATTACACTGACTTTAATGCACGAAAAACCTGTTCTGAAACATATAATGATATGATGTATATCCAAGTGCTTGCACATGTTACCTTATTCTCAAAATATGGAAGTGTTTTAGGCGACGCAGGATTGCCAGGTTTACCGGGACCTCCTGGAGCTAAAGGTGAACGGGGATTGCCTGGTGTTCCTGGTTTACCAGGAATGAAAGGTGTAGCAGGATATCCTGGTTTACCCGGAAAAGATGGTGTCCCTGGCATTCCCGGTGCAAAGGGAGAACGTGGTTTTAATGGACTCCCAGGTGAAAAGGGTGAACCTGGGCCTGCTGCAAGAGATGGTGCAAAGGGTGAAGCTGGTTTACCCGGTGTACCGGGTTTGCGAGGACTTCAAGGTTTGCAGTTAATAGAATTAAATGTTTTTTGAACAAATTGATAGAAATTAGAGAGGGAATATTTCAAATTACGGAAACATTAAACATTCCTAGAAAAAATTTTAAAAATGCAGGACAATAGAATTCTATCTTGCAGGACCCCCTGGATTACCAGGATTACCGGGTGCTAAAGGTGATATTGGAAAACCGGGCTATGGTATTCCTGGTCTGCCGGGAGAGAAAGGTATTCCAGGTCTACCTGGTAAGCAGGGAAGACAAGGAGCACCTGGACAAAAAGGACTTGATGGTGCGCCAGGATTTCCTGGACTTAAGGGCGATGCAGTAAGATATTGATTTAAAAAAGTTTTACAACTTTTAAATGTTTTTTTTAATTTTATAGCGTTTAATGTAACTTGTAGTGTTTACCGCAAATTTGTAAAATGCTGAAAAATATGAAAAGAACTTTCACAATCATTCTGGTGATGAATGTCATCATTTATAGGGTCTTCCTGGGGCACCAGGACTTCCTGGACAAGTTGGATTACCTGGTCTGCCTGGACAAAAAGGTGATGCAGGTTTTCCAGGCCAACCTGGACTTCCCGGAACACCTGGCTTGCCGGGCAAGATGGGTGTACCTGGTATCCGGGGTGACAAAGGAAGCCCAGGTTTACCTGGAGCTCATGGTGATCGTGGTTCAGATGGTTTACCAGGACGAAAGGGAGAACCTGGATCCCCAGGATTACAAGGTCCGATGGGTCCGCCTGGTGCTAAGGGTAATGTAGGTCAACCGGGTTATCCAGGTATAAAGGGATTGCCAGGATTTCCTGGGAAAGATGGACTGCCCGGTTTCCCAGGAATTAAGGGCGATGCTGGCATGCAAGGAAGACCTGGAAAGGATGGATATCCTGGAATACCTGGACAGAAAGGTGAAACTGGCTTGCCCGGCTTACCTGGTCCACCTGGTAAGTTTTATTAAAAATCTCATTTACATGTATACTTGTGTGTTTGGCAACCAACTTTGAAATACTTCCTGGGACTCGTAATCCTTAAATTCCAGTTTCAGTTTTTATTGGTGATGTCGTGATTCTTTTACTATTAAAGTTTACTTCAGGCACATCAATAACCGGACCGAAGGGCACTTCTGGAGCACCAGGCCTCCCCGGCAAAGATGGCTTTCCTGGATTACCGGGAATGAAAGGTGAACCAGGACTACCAGGATATGCTGGAGTACCGGGCGTGAAAGGAGATGCTGGACTACCTGGAATCCCGGGAGTTAAAGGAGAGCCAGGAATACCGGGTCTGCCGGGTTTGCGTGGTAAAGATGGACTTCCTGGAGCACCTGGCATCGCTGGGTTACCAGGCATACCTGGTGCAAAAGGTGATGAGGGATTAGCTGGAGCCCCTGGTGCACCTGGTCTCCCAGGCTTACCGGGACTAAAAGGTTTGTTTTTGGTGTTGTATTTATGCTTTATTTTTAAAACGAAACCGAACTTTGGGCATTTTATATAGAGAAATTTTCCAATTTGTACAAGAACTTTTTAAAGAATTCACTTTTCTACAGGCGAACCAGGTCTTCCTGGATTTCCTGGATCGAAAGGCGAAGCAGGTTTGCCAGGTCAACCAGGATTGCCAGGACTGCCTGGAATAAAAGGTGATTGTGGTATTCCTGGAGCACCAGGTCGAGATGGCGCACCGGGCAAGACTGGTGAACCCGGACCGATGGGTCCACCAGGAGCTGAACCATTGACACTGCGTGGTGAAAAAGGTGATCATGGACCAATGGGTCTACCGGGCATTCGAGGTGAGAAAGGACTTCCTGGTTTGGATGGTTTACCAGGACCAAGCGGTTAGTTAATATTATCAATAAATTTAATTTCATAAATAAACTGGCAGTTCATTACTGCATAACCAACATATTGAAATTGACAATTGATTTTAGGACCACCAGGACCGCCAGGATTG
Source organism: Litomosoides sigmodontis (assembly GCA_963070105.1). NCBI lineage: Eukaryota > Metazoa > Nematoda > Chromadorea > Rhabditida > Onchocercidae > Litomosoides > Litomosoides sigmodontis. Next base: position 4,801,861 of record OY718807.1, on the reverse strand, counting down.
AAAGGAGTAGATGGTTTCCCAGGACAACCTGGATTACCCGGTGAGAAAGGTGCTGCTGGTTTACCAGGATTTCCAGGTGTAGAGGGTACACCAGGACCACCAGGACTCCCCGGACCAAATGGACCACCAGGCTTGCCAGGACCAACATATAAGGATGGATTCTTGCTCGTTAAACATAGTCAGACAACTGAGGTACCTCAATGTCCAGTAGGACAGCAGAAACTGTGGGATGGTTATTCTCTGCTGTATATTGAGGGCAATGAAAAATCACATAATCAAGATCTTGGTAAATCTTTCCGATTAATCTTGCAAGAATAATATCGCGTCAGTTAATATAAGATTGAAATCTTTCGGATTCCTTTAGTCAGTGTGCTTTATAACACAATTTGTTTTAGTAAGAATCCTTAGGAATGAAGTTTGTTTAATTTTCCATAATTTAATAAATTCTCCTATTAGTTGGAAGAGTGAATGAAAAGTAAATTTATTTCAGGTCATGCGGGTTCGTGTTTGACGAGGTTTTCAACAATGCCGTTTTTATTTTGCGACTTTAACAACGTCTGTAATTATGCATCTCGTAACGATAAATCATACTGGTTATCAACAACAGCACCAATTCCAATGATGCCTGTTAATGAGCAAGGCATTGAGCCTTATATTTCAAGGTAAATGAAATGGAACAATTTTTCATTTGCAACTAAAATTAATGTTTGCATGTTTTCATCATGCGGGTCCATATTTGACGAGCTTTTCAACAGTGCCGTGTTTGAGAATTTCTGTTTGCTAAAAAATATAAATATTTTTTTGAACTTGTCATTATAGTTTGTTTAATTGAATAATCCAAATGTTTGAGAATTTTTTTGAACTGTTTTCAAGTTGAATTTCATGCTGTGCTAAATTTTCTTAACTGAAAGTAATAATTGCTGTTTGCAAGAATAAGTTATTTCTTGCAGATGTGCTGTGTGTGAAGCACCTGCGAATGTTATTGCGGTTCATTCTCAAACTATCCAAATACCAAACTGTCCAAATGGATGGGACTCACTTTGGATTGGTTATTCATTTGCTATGCACACCGGTGCGGGAGCGGAAGGTGGTGGACAATCTCTAAGGTTGTTCTTTTCATCCGCAATCTAGTTAATTTTTTTATGGATAAGAAAGTTTAGAAAAGTCATGGAGAGGTGATGGATGTTTTAACCATCAACATCCAGTTGATGAGGAGTAATTTGAATTTTTATCAATTTATATATAATTAACTACTTCAAAAACTGCTAGGTATTTTTTCACCTCCTACTTTCATTGATAATTGATTGTTACGCACTTTCTGACTTCAACGTGGCTATGTCTATTTAAGAGATAGATTGACTTATTGATTTGGTGCTAAATAGAAATATTTTAGTTCTCCCGGCTCATGCCTTGAAGATTTTCGAGCAACACCTTTCATTGAATGTAACGGCGCTCGCGGTAGCTGTCATTATTTCGCTAATAAATTCAGTTTTTGGCTTACGACAATTGAAGACGATCAACAGTTCAGGGTATTTGTTTGTTTGTTTGTTTGTTCGCTTCTATTTCAGTTATTTTTGAAATAAGCTGGGAAATGTTTAAATTTCAGATTCCAGAAAGTGAAACGCTGAAATCGGGAAGTTTACGAACACGGGTCTCCCGATGTCAAGTGTGCATAAAAGCTACAGATTCGAGCCGATTTCCATACAAGCAGTAGCATTCAGAAAAAAGCGAAAATGTCGAAGGTCAACAAAATATGAGGTTAATCGAAAAGGGATACAACAACAAATATCAACAAAACGAACACTGCTTAATATTTATATATGCTGCCGATTAGTATCTTTCTTTTAAAATGGCATTTCATTGTAAAATTATTTTAGAAAAATTTCATTTGAAATTTTTTTCGCACTGCCTTTGGTTTAATAATTTAGTTGGATTATGTTATATACTTATTCTGTTGCATCATTTTCTGCAGTTTTTCTCCATAGCTCAAGTCAATTTAAAAATTTTGCAAAAGTTAGAATTTGGAGAGTTTAATCGATTGAAAAATTTTTCGAATCTTTTAGTGAATTAACGTTGAATAAAACTGAAGTATAAATGAAATTAAAATGAAAAATTAGAGTTTACTATCTTTCATGGTTTGATTTGTAATACGTCAAATATGCTATTATATAAACTGCCTTCTCTTTTCCATTTCTGCCATCTTTCTCGTTGATATGTGTTTGTTGGGTATCTCGTTCACAATTTTTTTTCTAAAGAAGAAAAAGATGTCGTTTAAACTATTTGCTCTATTTAAATAAAAATCTGCCACGTACGGTGCCACGTTTTTGTTTGCTCATTAATTTAATCAGCTAATTAACGGTAAATACTGCTATATGTCATTTGTTCATTTTCAAAGCATTTCATTTGAATATTTTCTTATTTTCAAAATTTTATGTCTTCACTATCAGTGATATTATTGTATCGTTCTAAAAAATAATTGACTTCATTCTTGAGTTTCGTAATACGGAAAGAACCGAGTGGTTCCTTGTCTACGTAGAATTTTTGTTTAATCCAAAATCAGTTTTTTCTTTTTTTTAAATTTACCAATGAATGATAACCAATGAATCTAGACATAATTCACTCGGAGGAAGCAGTACGAAGTAGGACGAATTCAATCGTTGCAAATGTGAAATTTTTTATTTTTTATTTAATAACTCAACAGCGCACCAACTTTTGTACTTTCGATCTGACATTGCAACTTGAATTCATTTTCCACCAATCAATGATAATCACAGAATAGGTCTTTTTTATAGTGTGAGATTTTTCACGTAGCATGTTTTATTTGCAGAAAGTTGATAAGTAACGCCAACTTTTGTTGCCAACAAAAGGAAGGAAGGACCCAAACGGTACTGTTCGATTCTACAACTGAATATGAAAATGCCTTAAAAAGAAAACTGAAGGAATGGATAAAGGTAAAAAGTGGACATCAACTAAAATTTCTGAAAGTAAATATTTGCAAATTCTATGAAAGAACCTGCAAGATTTATGGTTGTGCCCGATACTGTATTCTGCCATATCCTAGCTGCAGCGCTTTAAGCGAGAAGTGCTCATTTTATTTGAAAGTTTCTTTGCAAAATACAACCACTCCATCAGCCTCAACCGATCACAGTACTCCACTTATCATACTTTTTTATCAACCCATTAAATTATAGAACTGTAAAGATAACCTTAAACAGCAAGAAAGTATTAATTGATTAAAAAAGCGTAACGAGTAGAAGTTAATAAATAAATACTAAAAAAAATAGCTAAACATCAAAAACACAGTAGTAGCACTGACATCAAAAGGCTTATTTAATACGTAACCGTTTATCTGCAATGCTCAGACGTGAGCTATCGTCATCCACATTCCTTGCATTTATCCATAATTAAATTTAAGGCGACAAACTATTTCATGCACGAGAAGACAAAGACATAGCAAAGTTTTTTTGCTAATTGCAGGAAAAGAAAGTTTAAATTGTGACAGTAATCAAGTTGGTCAAAAATTTCTATACAATTAATTTGTATAAAATACAATATCAGTAAGCTCTACACACTTTATCCGTTAAGATTCAAATCTTCTCACATAAAGATACCTCTTTTCATGCCTTACAATTTCGTCATTTTTTTTCAATCTAAAAAAGTTTAAATGATAATTAAATGTCTTCCTAAAAGTGTTTCAACAAATCCTTACTTCATATTCCTGTTAACTGATCTCTTTTTCTGTCGAAATATCGCTGATTTAAGTTGAAATTAATCACGTCAATCTATTAGTTAATATATACGACTTAAACAAAGAAGTGTTTGGAAAATTAAGGTAAATTTGTCAGACGTACGTAAGTGTAAACGATAGAAAAAAAAATTGGGCAGCACTCATGCGGAATGTATAAACAACAAGTCTAAAGAATCGGGAAGGCAGAAAATTCTAGCAGTCATTGCTTTCTAGACCATATTGAATTCATCAGCAATAACCTTTTTCGTCCTATTTATTTTGGAAAGATCAGAAAATCAGAACACAAGGAAATGACCGGTTTCGTATGAATCAGGTAGAATTGGCCACTTTCCATAGGGAACCGGTTGGAAACAGCAAGTTCCTTGTAAATCTGCTTTTCTCTCAACACTGATTATTTTCCGAATCTGCGTATCGATAAGCCTGATATTTTTTGTATTGTTCGAAGTGAAGTTGCCAGTCAATAATATATTCATTCTCCCAGCGGTTCATTTCCTGCTTCCAGCGCATGACTTGATCTCCCGTATCTGCTGCAAAGAAGCTACGATAAGTGATCGAGACCGTTGAGATTGAGATCAGTCTGGCTTATGCATCACAATGTCCATTGAATGTTTCAATCATTATTGGAAATGAATTCAAATTACTCCTATTGTATGAAAAAAAACGAAAAATTTAAAAAGTTTAACCTACGGCAGCCATTAAATTTGGTAGAATCTTCTTCCAGAACGAACATTGTTTCCTTCTTGGTCCAGTGCCAATACGTGATGCTCCAGCGTAATAATCTGATTCTACTGTTAGATTCATATATTCCATTGTTGCTTGTGTATAGTGTGGCCAAACATCCGGTGTATATGTTCCATCCGGATTTTTGTTCGGATTTCTGATTTGATTATAAAATTTTTGAGTAACAGAAGAAGAATATAAAAAGGCAACGTTCTTGCAAATCTATTTCAGTGCATAATTTTACAAAATTTACCAAAACTAACTCAACAACTTCTCAGATAATCAATTATCTTTGATAGGACCTTTCAAAAAGTTAAAAAAAATCCATATGTGTAACCAATCTTTCTATTAGCGTTACGTTTGGTCTTATCACTTTCATACAACTTTGCTACTTCGAAAAGAACAGCCGTTGTCAGAGACATTCAAAGACATGCAAAGTAAGGTACCCAGTGCGAGCAAAATTAGCCCAGTATCGCATGAATCTCATACTCAATTCCTGCTCCTCCTTAGTGTATGTAAATTTCTTCGTATTCAGCGGTTCACCAAATATAAAATTTATCTCATATCCATGGAGGACACCCATCCACTTAGGCCAAGTTTGCTGGGTTGAACGATGTGTAAAATAATAATAATAAGTGTCACCTAAAAAAAGTATGATTAATTAATTAGTAGCCTTACAACGTTTTGACGTACTGCGGGATTGAAATGATCTTTTACCTCCATGCATGCTATTGGCCAATGCAATTTCATTGCTATTACACGTGAATTGCAAATCACCGAGCATTTTATCCAGTGAATTAATCCAGTCCGACGGCTTAATTGGCAGATCAGCTGGCTCATATTCATGAATAATCGATGCTAACGCCAGTGGTGCTTTTAGCATCTGTCGAGGTAATAAATTTGATATGCCACGTAGCCATTCTTCACGATTCGTCACAAACTCCTTTTTTATGAAAAAATCTCGCGGTGGGAAAATATCCTGCAAATTTGGTGATAAGTTCTGGTAGAGACTCTTATCATAGATCAGTGTTACCATTGATGGTAATCATGATACGAGAAGCTGTGATAAGATATTTAGAAACGCAATTATTTCTTCTGATTAGAAATCAAATTTTTTAATGAAACAGATTCATATTTAGAAAGGCAGGAATCTTTTTCCGATATCTTCTTAGTTACAAATTTGCGCGATGAATGCTTCATTGATACATTTAGTGATCGTAGCATTATTGATAAGCTTCAGTTATAGTGACGTGAATGACTGCCGACCGTGGCATATCACATCACCACCTTTGATAACAGTAATTTATCACTTTAAGAAAAGTTCTAGCAAATATGAATATATTTTCTGAGCTTACACCCAACTGATATACAATAAAATAGATTGCTTCTTCCAAATTCGACCCAATCAGCAATTCTCCAACTTTGAAATTGCCTCGTTTGAGCGATGTCGTTGGTTGCTCGATCAAGAAATCACCATCAACAACTGGAACCCACGGGAAATCAGCAAATTCCATTACCGGTGCCCATTCCGAATCACGAAGCGCTTCTGCTGGCGCATCTGTTAAGCATTGTAGCACCTGAATTCAAAATATAATAGAGAAAATGTTCATATAATTCTAGGAATGGTGTTCTTCGGCCGAAACCTAAATTTTTCAATGTTCTCTCACATTTGTCTCTTTATAGAAATCAGTAACCTTTTCGAGATCCCAGCTCTTATGGTCTTTTGACATATTTCCGCATTGCATGTCATTGTACAAAATGACCGATCGGGTAATTGCCACCTCTCTGTAAAGGAGATTGTGTGTAAATTTGATCTTTGCTGAAAGTGATGACCAGACAAACAGTAAGTGCAATTGTCGTACAAATAAATTGTTGCTTTATTTGTATAGCTCTAAAGTAACAAAACCTATTTTCTATTGCCCACGGAGCTGTCACACTTCCGCTCTGTATAATTGCGCGTTGAAAGTATGGTGAACTTTTGGGACTTAATAAATGCATTGAAACCGATGCTGCACCAGCACTTTCACCAAATAAAGTCACCTGATTGGGATCACCACCGAACAAATCAATATTTTTTCGAACCTATAATTCTACTATCAATCAAAATTTAAAACTTTTGCTAGTCTAAGTTGTAAGCAACAAAAATACTGCATTTACCCCGAATGTTCGCATAAACCGATGACATTGCTCGCTGTGTAATGTAAAAAGGAAGCAGTGAATTCAAGGATGACTTATTGATTACTACCTGTCCTAACCGATATTACTACAAGTTATCATTCACAAAATTTTGAAAATTCTTGAATTAACATGTTCACTTGGATATTATATATATATAATATCATTATGTATTATATATATACATATACATATACATATACATATACATATATATATATATATATATATATATATATATATATATATATATATATATATATATATATATATATATACATTTGCACTTTATGCTAATTTGTGCAAACCCATTTCAGTGCAAGAAGTTGATCCCATAGGCCCATATTACCAGGTGCTTCCTCTCGACCCATATAAAGGAAGCCGAACACACTGACGCGATAATTCATCGCAACAAATATCACATTCTCTTCGCTGGAAAGCAAAAACAAAACTTCCCATTTAATCATTTCTAAATAGCTACTCTCATCAATACTTTACGCTTGTCGTCTTTTGATTGAAATAAATTCAACAAGGCAGTAAACACATAAACTTTGAAATAGACGGCTACTACTTCACCTTTCAAAATTTTTTTTGAATTATTCAGACATAAACAGCAATGCAAGTTGTTCGAAATTTCATTCATTTATCATTAGGAGTTAAATAATTAAGCAAAAAAAAACTAAAAAGAAAGAAGTCACTAAACAAATACAATCATAAAGCGTTAATTTAGATTTTCACATAAACTCTCAGATCTACAAAGTTTTAATTGCGAGGAACTTGTCTGCTCACTCTGGTTAGATTAATTGAGGTGCAGGATTTACAGCTGCTTTGGAAAAAAAAAGCTATAAACTTGCCTGACTAGAATTTTTGGGTTATAAACATCCAGCGATATGCAACCGGACCAGAAGCCTCCACCGTATATCCAAACCATAACTGGCAACCGAGCATTTCGATTGATTTGTCCCGGCACAGCTAAATTAAGGTAAAGACAGTCTTCGGACACCGGCACATTACTGTTCCACATTGTGGCACCTTCGAAATCACCAAAATATGTGTCCGAACTCTGAAATCAGCAAGCATTTCTGCAGTTTAAAATGGAAATGTTTTAAAATTCCTACTTCAAGTAAATGGTCAGCAAATTTTGCTTTCTTTTTAACAAAAAAAACACGGTAGAGTTATCCGAAAATTTTGTGAATTATGGTGCTACGACGTGTTCAGCACTCCATGCTTTAGGAACTGATGATAGATGTGGCTAATTGAAAATTAACTTTTGGCGAGCAGGAATTTCTCAGTGATGTAAGTAGCTGAAGTGGATGAGATCTCTGAGATCAGCTCAAACTGATTTGTTTGATCCCAAGATACCTACTTGCATGCAAGCATTTGGCATTATCGTTGCATTGAGAAGTGTTCGCCATGGTTGTTTTGGTTTTGGCTTTCGAAACCTCAACTGTCCTACCGGTGGTTCCGCGAACGGTATCCCAAGAAATTCGGTAACCAGTTTACCATTTTCACCGTATACTTCTTGGCCAAATAATGGTGAACCATCATGCAATGTTATACGTTGATTTACAACTGACTGTAAGATACCATACTGATTATCTTACTCCTAACGGTATCACAAAAAAATCCTTTCTAATTCTCAACCAACTGCACCGTTTGACAAACTCAATCAATCGTAGTACAAATTTATTGATTTTATTTTAAAAAGCTTTCACACAGAATTTTGTTATAAAAACACACGTAACGTCGAGGGTGTCGACATCATTCATTGCGAAAGAATGTAAAGGAAAAGTGATCTCACCTTCACGAGCAATGTAATGAGTGTTAAAAAGTGTAAAATAATATCCATCCTTCCGTGTCATGCAACCATCACTAAAAGGCCATTTTACGTGCTGAAAACGATGGCGTAAAATTTTCGCCAATATTCTGAAATTATAATTTAATGATTTGAAATATTTTCCGTCATTATATTGCTAAGATTTAGCGATAAATATGAAATGAAAAATGTATGAACAGGGAATACTGTAGTCGTTGTCTGCAAGTAAACTTGAAACTCTCGGAGAGTGGAAATGACGACGCTTGATCGCTAGAGGGACATTCATGAATAAAACATTTTCTTGTAACAGAAGGTATCCGGAAAACTGGTTTTCATTTGCTTACATTGCATTTTTTTTCTCCTTCCGTTCAAATTAATCCCTAGCTGAACAAACATTTCCTTAATTTATTATATCAGTTGAAGTTGCACTTATCGGAGAAATGAAAATGCTCCACTTTGTTGAGTGCAAGTTGAAAAGAGAAAAATTTCATTTGTTCGTAACATGGAAATCACCTTTATCATCAAATTCATTAATTAATTAATATCCGTCTGACAGTAATAATAATTTAATCGCTGCTTTGCAAATTTATTCAAAAAAATATACGTAAAACATAAATAATTTGATTTGTGCCTATTGAAATACAAATTTGATAGGAAAAAAATGTTTGATCTAAATGATAAAAGGTGAGAAGGTTGTCTGAAACTGACAGAGTAGCTAACATCTGCGTAACGAATATGAATTCCTAGTGATTGCTTCCATCACTGATTTTTGAAATGCCAAAGGGGCCGTGGAAATGAGAGATCATATGGGGGGGAAGGGTCTCATCCAGACTAAACCATCCAGATATCGTTCTTACTACATCATATCGTCACTTTCCCCCTCCTCTCATTTCAACTCCTTTCATCACCGCCAAACGTCAGACGTCACGCAAAAAAAGCACTCACAAATTGGCTGATTTGTTATCAAATGTTTTCGGATGCAAAGTACTAAATTTGAGGAAAATTGGGGAGAAGCATGCCAATTTTTTTTTGAGAGATAATTTCAGAAATATTTATCATAAAGTTTAGCTTTTGTTGCAAACAACAGAAAAATAATTTAATTTTGAGAATTATAAATTTACAAATTGTTGAAGTGTGCATGATAAATTAAGTGATCCCTTGAAAATATTGCACCTCTAAGATTGTTGATTTATATTCGAACACTGAAAGCTGAATTCGTTTAGAGTTCGCCCCATGTTTTGCTTTTCTCCTTCACTTTCAGCTGGCAGTTGATTACTTCACACCTGGCTGGAGCACCTTGGCTCATTTGCCGAAGACAGATTAACCACTCTTCAAGGTATTATTACACATCTCCTTTTTTTTTCTTATTTCAAAAAGCGCCTATTTTCAGAAGACATCAAATCTGAACATATTCCGTACGCATCTGGCTGAGAATTGCAGGTTGTTTGGATCAGGCTACCTTTTGCTCCCTCCTAACCATTCAGGTATCACAAGACATACTTTCCCTCTCTATCAGAATTTACCAAAAACTTCAGATTGGAATTTGAAATAGAAAAGTTATAATTTTTCCATGCAAATAGAACGAGTGAGACGACTGAGGAATGGACAGGTCACATTTGGAGAATGTGCACTTTTAAAAAAGATCGAACTGTTGCAAAGAATACTATGCTAGGATAATAATCGTACTGCTAGTGGCAGTATTATTTGCAGAGATTTACTTGTTCTACGGTACTGCTTGCATAACTGTTTTTAGCGTAACAGTACGAACATTAGGAAAATTAAAAAATGTTGTGAATGAATTAAATTAGAATTTGGAAGCGACGAATGGTAAGTTGAGGAAATACATTGGCACGCAAAATTTGATATTAAAATACGAAAAATTGAATTAATTGAGAATACACTTAACATTGATAATCAGTGTCGATACATTCCATACAATAACTTATGAAACTGTTATTGTTATTACTGATTATTATTATCATCGTTGTAGATGCTTGAAATATAATCACCGCGAAAATATTCGTGAAGCGATTCATTAGTGTTGGAATGAAGCTAGCAATTTTCACATCATATATAATTCGTAGGGAATTAAAAGAAGTTAAGTAATGGAGGGGATCAACTGAAAATGATTTAAAGGATCATAAGAGAAGGGAGGAAGGAAGGAAGGAAATCAAAAATAAAACATCGTTTTCTGGAAGATAAAATTAGAATGTGGAAGACTGGTAAGGTTGGTGAGGTTAGCAGAAGGAACAGCCCTTTTTTCTTCTTCCGTAGGAAAAAGAAAACACACACACACACCACACACACACACACACACACACACACACACACACACACACACACACACACACACACACACACACACACACACACACACACACACACACACACACACACACACATACAAGCGAAATTGTTTTATTTCATCCAACAGATTACAAAGCATTTTCAATTTGATTAGAAATTTCTGGGTAGAAAGGATCGAAACTGAATTTACGACATTTGTTTCAAAAAATGCCGTGCATAATTAATCGAATTTTTCTAATATGACAGACAGAAGGGAAGATTTAATTTTAATTTTCTCGTACTAATTGAAATTACAAATAATTTGCAAAAGAAATGAGAGATACGATGTTTAGTGAAAGAAGCGATACGCGCTTGTGATGAAAAAGGTAATGCGAAGTTGTGGAAAAGGTAGAAATTGGATAAAGTGAGTGTGACTTGACGCTAATCAAGCACAGTGCGTCAGGGAAGCACGGAAGGAGCAAATAGCTTACGAGCAAAGTGTAGTCTCTCAGTCCACGCGTAGGAAGCCTGAAAGTACCCTTTCAGGGATGATTAAAATGCATTCCGGAAGTAGGCTAAAGGATGCGATGAAAGTGCGGAAACCTTCCCTGACGTATCACGGCCCTTCAAACATAGCACCTCTCAACTGCTCACTTTTTGTGAAATCCTCTCCCTTCTTCATGCCCACATCACACTAAGGAAAATAAACAAATTTCCAATTAAACTGTTCTTAAAATATGTTCAATATTTTGAACATATTTCAGACGATTCTTCTTAAAATTATGCTCAATATTTCCAAAAAAAAAACAATTCTCATTCTTCCGGTTTGCTTTTGAAAAATTTGAAAGCAACGACAGCAACAGCAACAACAATAGAGCTCCTTCAATGGGCTATTTTGCTTCTGTTTACTCAATTTACCTTAGAAAAGAAGGAAACGGAAATAAGTGTAGCGATTATGTTTCAAAGTTCTATTATTCGTTATTGATATTTCAAGTGTGAAATCTATTCAAGCAGTGCAAGTGTAAGTTAAAACGTAGCAAGTGAGACGGTAGGCTGATTGTTACATTTTTAACCAAGCTGCTTTTTCAATGATGAGATTTAAATTTCAGTCACATTGGACCAGCAAAAAGGCTTAGATTTTTTTGTTATGCTAAAATTGGGCGGACACAAACGAACTTTTGGAGGTCTCGAAGTAAAAATCTAAAAAAAAACAAAAAACCTTTCAAGTGTATTTGGAAAAAATGAATCTACGCGATGTGCTGAAATATTAGCTAAATGAATTAAAATCAGTCAATAATTCTTGCTTACTTCAATTAAGTTGCCAAATACCAAAGCTATCAACGTCCATAGTTGTTATGGGCAAAAGTAATTGATTGCTTCAGGCAGAAAATCCAAATTTTATTTTCAATTCACGTATCACCTAATTTAGATTAGCAACATTTTAAATTCTTTAAAAAACCAATATAAGTCACTTCCACATATCTTTTATGTTTGTAGGAAAAAAATAAGCAATGTTGAAAGTTGTCGCCACAAAATTTTGAAGGAAATCCAAAAATTGTGATAGAATTAAAGTGAAAATGAATTTAGGTATCAGTTTATTATTGGCATATTTCCTGATGTATTTCTATCCTAAAGAAAGCTCCAAAATTTCAAAAAACATAATGAAATTTGGAATTGTGAATTTTCTTATGCTTTCAAGTGGCATTAGACTGCGCAACATTGTACCACAAGATTTTGAGAGGAGAAACAAAGGGAGTGGGAAGAGAGAGAGAGAGAGAGAGAGAGATGGACGAAAGGTGCAAATTTCCTTCCAGAAGAAGACAATCGAATTACGCCTTGAAAGTAATTTTCAATGCATTCGAGGCGCTGCTAATCAAATTACCAAGCAAACATTGACCGACAACAATGAAGTGGAAAGTAAGAAAATTTCTGCGTAAAGAATGAAAATAACTATAATATGGCAAATCAGCCAATCCCTCGAGGTAGAAATCGAAAATTGAAATTCGAAGCAATGCTTTCCTTCCTCTCCTCTCCTCTCTCCAATAACAACAAAAACAATAATAGCACAAGCTTAATCATTAAAGTCGTCAGCTGTCGTTAGTCCATCATTGAAACGTTGTGATTCAACACGGTGTTCACCACAAATATATGTTTACTATATTATTTAAATGACTCAAAAATTTCCCTATAAATTGAAGAGAAAAGAAAAATTTCACGTTTCAAGTGAAAATTATATCCATTAATGCAATGCAATTACGTGTGCTTCACGTCGCTTTCTCAGAAGTGGCAAAAGTGCCGCTTTCTGAATTTAATTCAAAATTTTACAGCAAAGTGCAGAATTTAATTCAAATTTTATAGTTCTGCTCGAATGAGCTTTTTCATTTCGAAACTTCTTCCACAGATAAGAGTGGATGATAATTGAAAGGAGGAGTGGGGAAGGAAGAAATTAGTAACTGACGAAGGTGATAAAGTTTATTGACGGAGAAAGAGCAGGCTGGTAGATAGTGTATGACGTAATTAACAATCTTTTGCTAATAAAATTGAGGGATTCAGGACGCTATATTATCGTGGAAAACTCTCTTAATGACATCTGCGATGTCATACAGGTGAAAAGGCTTATCCCTACTCTCCTACGGATATTTAGCATCTGAACTCCTACCACGCGATTTCACGAAATGATCGCATATTGCAGTTCGACAACAGTGATCTATAATGGTACTTAATGAGTGGCTCCGAAAAATATTCAAAATTTCTCAATAATTTCAATACGCATGTTACTTAACGCTCTATTCATTTCAGTCAAATGGTTGGGAGAGCTGCAATTCCTTGTGAGGTTCTCACAACGCTCGATTTAAAGAATGACGAGGTATTACGGTATTGGCTGGGAATAGGCATTACCTCGCGTTATTCAATGGCTGTGGCGGATATTGGGTTGCCGTTGAATAGGTATTAGTTAGGGTTTTTTCGATGAGTAGTCTTAATAACGTGTTCTTTGCAGTGGTTGAGATCACATTTCTTATTAAAGTAGAATAACCGGTAATTTGCTTAGTTCAGAGTGTCTGATTTGAAGTAGGTGGGTGGTTTACATTGTCTGTGCTTGTTAAATTATGTTTCACATTTTTCTGAGCAACAGCCTCTCAATTATTGACGCGGGAATTTGTGCAAAAGACTGTCTGATTGTTCGATTAAAATGAGAGTGGTGAAAACTATACTGAAAGTAGTTAATCGGATTGTCGTTGCAGCCTGGAAATAATGCCTCGTAGTAGATCACGTGATCACAGGCGTCGTTCACGCTCACGTTCTCGTGACGAGCGCAGGGATCGTGATAGGCGTTATCGCAAGGACAAGGATCGTCGACGAAGACGTGAATCAGACCGTTCGGATTCTGATAATGAAATCGAATCGCTGTTGAAAAGGGAAAAGCGGGGGTGAGTGTATCGAGTGAGGTTAATATGCTGTGAAAGACCGATAATAAGTTTACTAGCCATGTAATTAAAGCATGTTCAGAGACATTAATTTAGTACAAGTTGGGAGTGGTGATTAGTGTTTTTTGCTTTCAAAAATTGGCCTCTTGGCGGCTTATTTCTTATACTCAGCAAATTGCAGAAATATTTTTAGAAAAAAAATCTTAGTTTGGGTGTGGGGATGTTCAGCGATTGTTAGTCATGACCCTCTTTTCAGAAATGGTAGTTCAAATTCGCCATCCACATCAATAGGCGCGCTGGTAAGCGAATTAGGAGCTGGTGTGAAATTTGATGCATCGCAACTAAGTCAGGCAGCTAAAGAATGGTTGGATGCACGGGTTACCGAGCAGGTAATACTGTTTTCTGCATTCTACACCTAGGATGTTGTAGATTCCTATTCGTGTTACCAATAGTTACGACTAATTATAAAGAACTAACTTCGCAAATTATTTGTGATCGTAACTACCAAACGTGATCAGCCGTTGAAGGATTTTTGGAAAGGTTCCCGTTTTCATTTAATTGCTGTCGTGGCAATTTTAGTTATCGACTGCTATTTATTATCAAAGCATGGCGTCTGATTTGTAAAATTTTGTACTCAATGAGTGATGTTATTACAACAGCGGATTACGTGATGCGGGCTCCAAGTAGCTTTTGCCTCTAATATTAACTGTATTCAGTAAAAATTCAGAAAAAAAGTGAAAAAATATTCAGTAAAATAAAGATGTTTGCGTACTTGCCGTGAGATTATTAAAATGAAATAGATTAGCCAGAAGTAATGTAGCTTGTTCTGTGGTGTCCAGTTGAGGACTGAGAGAATTCGGGTCCTGAAAGTTTCAAAGAAATGAAGTTGGAATAATTTCTTTTTCATGCCAAAATTTTGCTTTTGGATGTAAGCATTCCCCGTTTTTTATTTATAGTTCGGGTTCTTAACAAGTTAGTTTATGCTACGTTTCGTGTTAACACCGTGTTAGGTGTCACACAATAAAAGAACATTGAAGAATGGAGAAAGGCTGTCTGTGTGTGTGCACCTTGCGGCCGCTAATTAGCTGGAAGGATTCATTTATGGAGTCCGACCACATCAATGGTATTTTTTAAAATTAGATCTTAATTTTGTAATTTACACATAGCTATTTCAGAAAATTTGCATACTTTGCTCTGCCTTGGAACAGCCAGGTTCTATGTTATTTGAAGCTTTGCTTTAAATTATCAAACGCCATCACACTGCAGTACAAGGCTTGCAAATTTTCTGAACGGTGAAGGCAAATTTTCTTTTCCTGAAGCAGTTTCATTGTAGGTAAGTGCAAGAGTAGCTGATCTGGAATCGTTGGTTCAAGAACGCGTTGCCAAGGCACGCGCGGACCTGGAATCCAGGTTGCGTTCACAAATTGAGCAAGAAATGATGCACGAGGTGGAGGAAAGTCGAAAGCGAGAGGTGTTTTATGGTTTTCAATAAATTAGAGAATGTTACTTTTACAGTGTCATGCAAAGAGAATGATATCGAAAATTGCTTTCTAACTTGACTTTTCCTACATAATTAGAAATTCTAAGAATTATGGAATAAAATCTTGAATGTTGAGAATGCTTTGATAAATTATCAAATTGCCAAGAGCAAATCGGTTATTTTTTCCTTTTCTTAAAGTAATAGTATCGGTTCGGTTGAACGTTTGAAATAATACTTATTGGAATAATATTTATAGGAAGAATCCAAAAAGCGATGCGCAGAGCTTGAGGAAAGTTTGGAGAAGAAAATGAAGGAACTGGAGGAAACAGAGAAGAAATTGGTAAAGTATTAAAATGCTTTACATCGGACATACAATTAGATTAACAGAATGAGTGATGTAGTTTCCGTCATCGCCATGTTTCAGGCTATTATACAATTTCAGCTCAGATCAGTCGCGCAGCAGCTATTTGAATTACTTTGAATTACTTATAAATAATTAAATCAGCTGATTTTGATTAGAGACCACTATTCTTTGTTGACTCAGAAGGAATCAACAAAGAATAGTGGTACTTCGGGAGGAAATTCATAATGTGCATACCTTGCACAGTACTTGGACATACACTGCTGCGTGATATCACCGGGATACAACAGGCAAACTACTAGTAGGTGTTCCGTTGGCCGATAAGCTGTTGCAACGCCAAAGCGAAGTATACGAATTCGTACTACTGACGAGCAGTATGTTCATTCAAATACGAGCTTTTTTTAGAATCCTGATTGGGCCAGTTGTTGGTTTGAACACATTTCCTGCATTTATAGCTACGGGTAGAAACATGGGTTTCATTAGTTTGTAAGGCGTTTCCTTCGTGATCGTGCTGATATATCATGCTGATATAGTTTTGGGTTATTTTGAATCCTTTTTTTTCTTACGATCTTTTAGTCAAACGTCTTTTTTTTTTCAGAAGCAAGAACGCTTGTTAATGTTGGAAACAAAGAGCAAACTTGAGATGGAACGGAATGCGCTGGTTCAGGAACGCGAAATGTTAACCAAAAGTGAGCAACAAGCGATATTGAATAAAGGTGGAACAATGAGGGCGCCAATCAAGTTGAAGCTCGGCTTTAAATGAATAAAAGACGATGGAGATGGAACGATGTCGTGGAACGTACTAGATTAAATTAGATAACTGATGGAGGGCAGAAGGACTTTGGAACCTCCCACGTTGAAATACTTTTCGTGTGGCCGATGAGAAACAACTTGTTTTACGTCTTCCTTTTATCCCCCTTAAATTCATGTTGCGCCACTTTCTTTTAATTTGTAATACGTCTATTCTAGTACTTTCACTAATATTGCTCGATATTGTATATAAAAATGAAACATAAGACGAACAAATCATTTTGGAATAGTGAGTTCTTCATGGTGAGGAGGTGGTTTTGAAAAAGTTTAAACAAACGGATTGTTTTGAAACTATTCTCTAAAGGACAGTATTCAAGTCATTGGTGAAATAATGATATGGCCTAATCTGATATTATTGTCATATGAGGTTGCCTTCTGTGAGAATCATAATGGGTCACCATTGCTCCTCTAATAGATTGGATGGGCACATGTTGTTGGAAGCGTAAGTTCGGTCTTAATTTGTGCAGCACCGTTTAAAAGGATGATGTTGCGGAAGGGTTTTAATACGATGAGTAGAACGCGCTCCACAGTCTTCACTTATACATTTGATGAATTTCAGACGTCATGTTACATATTGTTTGTTTCACAGCTGATGAATAATTTATAAATTTTAAAAATAACATTACATTGAAAGATTACGTACGTATTTGAAGTGATTATATTTTTATTACATACCCACTCGAAGCGCTTTGGAACGGCTTAATTTCGATGTGAGAGCTTGTGCAAACTGTGTAGAATAATTGTAAAATTTAAAAGGATAAAGATAGGATTAAATACGTCGCCATACTTTCTATATTATTGGCTTTGCAAACTTGGAGCGGAGCAATGTTTGATCCTATCTTTATGCTTTACGTCTGCAAAGTTTTGGTTATGCAAAAGATCCCACATCTAACTTATCCAAATTGGCTTCTTCTGAATTTAAATGGACCATTAATTGATCTTCAAAATCATCTTTAATGTTGTTGAAATAGATCAACTCTGGTTTTCTTCTTGTCCAGAATGCACAAAAGAGTTTGAACACTTGACCTGAAGTCGTAATTCTTTACGGATAAAAGTTTTAGATCGATCATGTTCATTAAGCACGTAAGCATGCAAACAGTTATAAAGTTGAAGGTAAAATTTAGATAACATACAAAAAACGTGATGGAAATTGTCGATCGTTGGTGTGCCAAAAGTAGTATTATAGAAGTGCATTTTTAATGCATTACACTGTAGTAATCGCCTGACTAATGCCGTCAAGTTGATTCCGGTCACTGCCATTGGAAAGCTGGAAAGGGGCAGCTTTCAAAAGTATGAAAATGAAAGTTTGGGGTTTTTCCGTTTTTCCTTTCGGCGAAATTCTTTTATCTGTGAAAATAGCAGGAGTGCGTTGCGTAGTTAAAAATATAAAGCTTGAAGTAAGATGTAATGGAAGATACGAGAAATCAATGTTTACCCATATAAAGGATGATTTGAGAGGGAAAGTATTGACTGTGCATGTGCGACATCGTATTGCGCCAGGAATATCAGCTGTTCAAGTGATAAAATTCCCATGCCTCGGAAATCAGTAGCTGGATCATGGCCCTGAAAGTTTTTCTCGCATTCTTATTTCATGAAAGTCATTTTAGTCCTCGGCGTTTCAATGTAATAAAAATAGCGAAGTTGCTGGTTTCGTGCGTGCTTTTTAGACTTCACTCAGTAATAAGACGAAAGCCGAAAATTGGATGCAGTAAATGAAAATAATTAAAACTCAAGCAAATGAAACTTATTACAAGTCAAAAGGTTGATAACATTCATGTGCAGTCTCCTAAAAGAAAAGTGAACTCGTTTTACGCTCATAAGTGAAGTGAATTTTATTGCCTGGAATCCGATCTTCTGCCACTGATCCGTCATCCTAGCTTTCAAATCTTCCTTTGGCATCAGAAGCTCCCATAACTTCAACAATCTACAAAGATAAGAATAAAAAGAAGTCATATTTTGGACATAGTTCTAATCAGACTAATCAGACCTTTTCTCATGATTTTCATTCTTACAGTCGTACTTCTCCTTACGCATTTTCTCGGTACGATCACATAATTCACGATAGCCACGTATTTGGCTCAACGATCTCCTTAATACATCTCTCATATCTCTAAACTGTTCATCGCCTACTTTCGGACAGCATTTCCTAACGATTTCCGTTGCCTAAAGTGATTTATAATAATATTTTGAGGAGATGATTGTTGGAAGAAATGAGGACGTGGAACTTTGGCTCGAAAAAAACAAAATGGAAATTGATTGGAAATGATGAAGACACAATTAGTTGCAAAAAGTTTAATTAAAGAAACACTTAAAGTAGGAATTTTCGAAAAATATTGAATAGATTTTTGACTAACAAGTTTTTTTTCTTGCCCAGCCTTCCAAAACTTTTGTATTATTGGAAGCTCTCCTTCATCAATGAGTTTTTCCACTTCTTTTGTGATTCTACCGCGGTTATTGACTTTCCATGTTAACTGAAATAGTTAGATGTACCTATCTAACGATTCAATTTTTCTATTGTTTCGTCAGTTTATTGGGTTACCATACTGCTATTGGTATTATATTTTCAATAAAACCATTAGCATGAAATATAAATATGCTTACAATTCTTTCAAGCTCCGTTTTACCAGTTACCATTAACATGAACCAGTTTAGTGTAATTCGCAAGAGACGACGAAATGATAAGCAAATGTACTGATATAAGTTGAAGAAGGGACCTTCATCGTACCAATCCATGAAATTTATTGGACAGAAATTCTAAAAAACGAGCATTTTGTCTATGATTTATAAGTACGTTAAATGTCATTCTCGAGATCGGAATCGTGTTATGCAAGACGATATAGCTGAGACTAAAATGTAAGTTTGCGTTTTAATATCAAATTGGGTAGAAGGGGCGATATTTAAATTGTCATCTGTTGATAAAGATATTCACCTCTAACTTTGAGATCTTATCAACTTGCTAAAAATACTTATCAACTACTTCTGTAGCAACTTCGGAGATTTTCCATTTAATGACAGTTATATCGCACATCAACAAGCATAGTGAAATAAAACGAAATGCAGCTAATTATTTTGCTGCCTTCAGTAAAAAGCACAAATACCTCGAAATATTTTAAATAAGTACAGTAAGCAAATTTACTAACAACATTTCAACATGAAATTGTTCGCGCACGTAAAATCAATAAGCAAAAGACATTATTAATTACATGCACAAACGAAACTTTTCGGTAAACAAGCAATCGTAATTGTTATGACCCATGCGCACAAACCGGTAAGAAGCACATTGTCACCAACACGTTAGTTGATGGTTTAATAATAACCAGCACAAAATTTCGCTATGTCATTACTGCCATGAAGTAATAGATTTATTTCGGTAGCATCCTTCACATTATCTTCTCGTATCAAAATCATTTTCCGGAAGAAAAGTGGTGTTATTTGGGACAGTCGAATTGTAATGTTCGCCTAAACTGTAGGCAAATCGATGAAATGTAATAACGAGAGGATTTCTATCGTTATATTCTTGTCCAAAAAGCAAAACTCGTCCTCCCGGCTGAATTACTTCAATTCGCCTTTCCAGTGCACAAGCTGTTGCTCGAAGCTATAATAATGAAACTAAATAAAATTCTCAACAAAAAACTTTATTGAACACAACTAATTTTTCTTTAACATTATCTTCTTTTATTAATGAAAATAAAATAATCTTAAGCAGAAATAATGAAGAGTTACGCAATGCTGCATCTAAACTGTAAAAGCCAATCCCAAGGAATGAGAGAACATATTCTGCTTTCTGTCCCATATAACAAATCATTTTTAGATATTGCTTCTATAACCTCACCGGTATTGCCGACAATGTCATCGCTGTGGTCATAACGTCAAAATATCTTCGTGTTTGCAATGTGCTACTGTCAAAAATCTAAAATTACCTCTGGTTCTCCACCCCAAACACCACCATCTGTGCAGCATTTCTCAACTTTCATACAGTACTCCTCAAATTCGAACTCATTTATTGCCTCCCCATCATCACTGATTAAAAACGGAAGAAAATCATCTTTATGCGTTCGCATGTAGGCAGCAGCTTTTTGTCGAATATTTGCACCCCTAAACTAAAAACAAAATTTTACTTTGGAGAATTAAGTATTGTAATTGTGATTTTTTGATTTACAATCTAATATATTTTTTGGGCTTGGAAATGACTGACTGCACGCGATTGATAAAGGTGACCTGATGTGAAGTAACTAGAGATAGTTGATGGGCTACAGCGCTATACAAGCAATCACCATCCGGCTCAATATTGTATACTGTAAGTCCACGATCCTTTAGCTGCCGTTCGATAGCCTCCCTCTCGAACTTTCCTAGATAGTTTCAAAACTTTATTAAAAAATATTTCCTTTTAAACAGCAGCATCACTTATTCTTCAACGAATATTAAGTCCATTTTAATAACTGATATCTTAAAGTAAAAGAAAACCGTACGAGGTGCACTTTCCACATCAATTCTAGCTTGAATTACTGCTTCCTGATTTTTCCTTTTGAGTTCGGCCTTTTTTTCCTTCAATTTAGTTTGTGAAGTTCACTTACAGATGAATAACGAGTAAATTCCTATTTTTGTAATGTCGAATGCATGACAGTGCTTTAATAAATAACATGCACACAGCTTTTTCGCACTTGCAGAAGTTCGTCAAAACTTAAAGAGCTATATTATGAATCCATGCAAAAATTTGCAATTAACATGATCCAAATCAATCTGACAGTGCAATATTTCATATTATAATATATAATTCTCGAAAAGCAACGAACGTTGACACTTCCATATCATTTATACGCAAGCGCAAAAGCTAGCTTTTCGTTTGCATTTTGAAATATTGACCACAAAATTAACAGAGGTACAATAATGTGACCAACATAAAAAATCTGCATAATATTTCCATTAAAATTGTTCCAACTTACTCGTCTTTTCATAGCTTTTGAGATACGTGGTTCTTTTTCCTTTGCTTGATATTGCTCTATAACAACTGGCTCTAAACATGCTTCTGATGACGATTGTTTTAATTCCGTTAATTCCTAAATTAACATTCATCAAAATTATGTGCTGATCTCCAAATATTTCGTCGCAAAAAGTATGGAAATAATGTCCTAAAATGACCATTCGCCACTGAGCAATGTTTGATTAGTTGACACAGAAACAATAAAATTGGTGATTTCGCATATCACAAACATATTTCACATGTAACAAATTCAGAAAGTTCACAAATTTTCAGTAAACTCTTTTTGCAAACTGGAACTTGAAAGAATCGAATGAAAAATACATTTATTTTATTGTTTCAAAAGATTACTGAAGGCAAGCCAGAGTTATAAGTATCTATTATGTAACTTGTAACAATAAATCAGAATAAGAAGACCTCTTCATGGCGTTTTTTCATCTCTTCTTCCAATTTTGCTATCTCCGCAACTATTTCCTTTTTTCGCTTCTTGTCATTTTTTGCAATTGAATGTTTCATGTTCATTATCTTCGCTGAAATACGCGTACAACTACATTGTGACTAGTACCGATCATATCACTGCATCTACCTTTTTTCCTTTTCATCAGAGTTAATAATTCATCAATATTTTATTTGGGCGATAAACGCAATTAACAAATAATGATAAGTCCAAATGGAAGAATTTGTTAACATTTCAAAAATAAATGTGCAAAAATTAAAATAAACGCAAATTCGTAATTAAATTACATTGTAGCTCTTTGCGTTCTTTCCGATGTGCTACTTTTAACTGCCCCATAGGAGTAATATCTTCTTCCTCGAGCATTGTTCTATTTCGAAAAACTAAGAACTACTTGAATCTGAAATTTAAAATATTGAAATTTTAGCACCAAAGCAAGTGCTCGTAATGATTATCTATGAAGTGAATTTATGGAATAGACAAATTTCACATTTTGCTTGCAGTAGTATTTGATGTTCAAATCAATAATCGCTAAACTAGATTCCTAATAGAATCTTGGCAATCCTGTTGCTTCAGAACAATGAAGTTAGGGTAGTCGATACCTCGTGGAAGGAAATGTACTGGACACTAATTTCTAGTTGAAACAAAGTGTAGCAAGAAGAGAAGAAAAGAGAATACCGACAACACCGTAAAACTGCGGTGCAGCTAACAACGGAGAAGGTCGACGAACGGCGCAAGCATCCCACCCGTACAAAGCCAAAATTCTCCACTCATTTCTCACATTCGGTTTGTCTACGATTTGCGATCTACCTATCTTATTCCGGTGATGCAGCTCTGTGCTTGTTTTCCGTTGGAGTGTCGTTCGTTCGTTTTGTAGTTGACCACATCGGTCTTTTTCTTCTCTGACTTCGCCAGTTTTCAGAAGTGCAAGAATGTCTGATTCCGATAGTTCGAGCGCTGAGGGCAAAAATGAATTAAGGAAGGAGACAAAGCGTGCCAGAGAAGTGCCAATTTTATTTTATTTTAATTTCTTAATTTGTGCGAAATTTGCCTTTCACAGTTGTTATTTTTGCAAACATTAAGCGCTCTCGTCTTATGCTTCTTACGCACGGATGCTATCTTGACCTTGCTACTTTCATTCTAAAATTGTCTCCTTTGATTAATAAATGCGTGGGAGGAAATGAAGTGTTACTTCTTTGACTTGTATATTGAAAATAAATTGAGTGTGCCTTTTTTGTCAGTTCAGGTGACTATATAGTCAGGCCATTAATATGGCTAGTTGTTGTTTTCCTTTAGAGCAGCACTTCCGATGAAAGCATTGTTGACAAAACCCCGTTGAAGAAAGGTAAAAGTAATAGCAGCGGCTTCAAGAATGCCGACGGTGAAGAGGTACTTGTTTAAGTTTTGACAATAGGTGAAGTATATTGACCTAGTCTCTCACTACTTTCCTTTTGTAATATGTAAAAATAAGACGCTGGAGAATTGAGATTATAAATATTAGGTAAAAGACATTTCCCTAAAAAAAATTTTTTACTGTTCACATTGTTTGTAATTTCGGAACAAAAAATCAATAGTTTTGAATTTCAAATTCTGTGGTAACCGTTTGGAATCCTTTTTTTGCTGCTGTAATAAGATAAATGATTAAAGTTAGTGCAAAAAATTTTCACTGATTATTTACGAATTTATTCAGTTGTCATGGAAATCATTTGTAGATGTTCGAGTTGGGCAAAATGCGTTTTGTATCTGTCCGATCCTTCAAAGGCAAGGCGTTGATTGATATTCGAGAATATTATCAAGATAAGGTACGTTTATTCTTGTAATGCTGTGCTTTTTCATTTATAATTAAAAGTTGGAATTACACCGATACAAAACCTTATTTTGAAAGTAGTTTATTGTTCTGTATTCAACTATGGTTAAGTTACTTTATGATTAAATATTGCAATATCTGAGTGCTGTGTGTTATTTATGTAATGTTTTAATATTTACTCTTTCCTAGGTTTTTGATCATTTCATTTTTTGGTTAATACATAACGCTTTTAAATGTCGAGAGTACATTTGGATTAGAATGGTTTGAGAGGTTTTTATTATGTGAAAATGAATTCAAAACAAAAAGGTGAATATACTACCAAAGTTTATAAATATTTTGCTTTGAAAGTTAACGTTGGAAATTTTGCAAACATTCTGCGAACTTATTTTGAGTTAAAGGACAAGTTTTTATCTATGAAAAGCATAGATAGCACAGCTGTACTTCATTTGATGATTTTTTCATGATTTTAATACTTCCAGTTTTATTCTGATGTATAACAGATTTTCAGGGTAGCGGTGAACTAAAACCGGGACGTAAAGGTATTAGTTTGTCGGGAGAGCAGTACCAGCGCTTGAAGGCTATTATGGGTGATATAGACGAAAAGCTGAGTAGTGTATAAATATTTTTTCCCTCCTGGATGGTACTTGATCGATAGTTTCAAAAGTTTCATTCTTAATTGTCGATCTCGATATCGTCTACACATTCACCATTGTTATGCTAATACGGCAAAAGTTATCGCAGTGATTTATGTTGCGTTTACATTCGTGGTTGTTTCCAAGATTCTTGAATTTTTTCTTTACATGTCATGTTCTTCCTCAAAAATTCGAAGATAATTGGCCTTGTGGATTGTCATATTTCGAATGGGTTTCACGAGTAATTTACTACTCTCAAAAAAAAAGCTTTTTGATATCAGACTAAGGCGGTAAACCGCATCTCTGAAGGCGAGCAGTGTATTGGATTTGGATTTACGCCTCATTTTCATATTTGTTGCAAAGAGTTGTTCATGTTTCACTTTTCATTTTACAAGTGATTAAGTTGTTTGACTTGCATAAAAGATAACAGTACCACGACCAAACAGCATCGTCGTGATCAGTCAGAGGGTGTCATAAAGGAACCGCAATTAATTTATTAGTTCATGATTTGAAATTAGGCTGCATGGAGCGGAATGAAATCGCAATTCGACCTCGGGCCGGTAGTTGACGAAATTCAGTGGATCTTAAGTTGGCAAGATTCAGTGGAGTGGGTTGGGAAGGGAAAGAGGGAAGGAGATACAAGATTTATCTCATACTTTTTCATATTTGAATTACTCATGTGTAGCGAGATTTACAGGGCAGGATCACGTCGTAAAGTTGAAAACATACGGTACTCAGATATTGACTTTCGGAATCGAACTTTTGGAAATTCGTTTTCAACATTTAATCTAAATCATGGCATTAGCAAATCGAGGACGAAATCAAAAATTACCTCCGGAAGTTAATCGAATTCTGTATGTCAAAAATTTGCCTTATAAAATTACCAGTGAAGAAATGTACGATATTTTTGGGAAATTCGGAGCTGTGCGTCAAATACGAGTGTAAGTTGTTCGTTGATTTGATTCTAATTTACTTTTTTTTGGAACCACTTGATGATTGTGTACTACTTTTGTTATGAATTCAATGAATTGTAAATTCCGTGTTATGTATAAATTCCTACGTCGATCAATTTATGATAGTTGCTTGCAGTACTTATGTCAAGTAGTCTAGATAAGTATGAGTAAAAAATTAGAAAATTATCGCCATCATTTTTTTAATGGGACACTTTCTACCATCATCGAATAAGATTTCATTTCCCTCTTGCGCTTTAACTTTCCTTTTTTGTGTGTTTTTTGCAAATATTCTGTTACGTCATGCTTATTTGGATGTTGGATAGATCAGTTGCTATTTAAGGAAATGAATATGCGAAGTATGAAGTGTTAGCATCATTAGATAATTTCTTTGTATGTTGAGACTTCGAGGAGAATTTCTTTTTGCTGTTTTGCTTGCTCCATAACAATCCATTTTTTCAGAGGCAACACAGCTGAGACACGCGGAACAGCATTTGTGGTTTACGAAGACATTTTTGATGCCAAAAATGCTTGTGAACATTTATCTGGCTTTAATGTATCAAATCGATATCTTGTCGTATTATACTATCAGGTATGTGCGGGTTTTATTTATTGTTACCTTTTAGTTTTGAGATTATTACACACTGAATTTAGATAATACTTTTTTGTTAAACTGGGTTTAATCTTTTCCAACGGCAATAGACGACAAGGTAGTTTAGCTTATCAACAAAGTTTATCAGTGTGTTTCTAAAAAAAGCTTCAGAGTTCCTTGATGGTAAAACGTAGATGTTTTTTTGGTGATTAGGTTGTAGAACTAATGATTTTCAGAAATATAGAGTTGCAAAATTAATAATTTTCAAATTTTTTATATGCAGGCGACAAAGGCTTACCGAAGGATGGATACTGATAAAGCGAAGGAAAGACTCGAAGAAATTAAAGAACGATATAATCTAGGTGGAGACTTAGAAAAGGAAAAGAAAGATAAGCTGGGTTACACGCCGACACCTAGAAGATAATCATTCGTTTTCTATTGTTTTATCGACTTATATTTATAGAGTTGTTTTATTGAATAATAAAAATGTGAAATCGCGATCACTTTTTGATTCTATGACATAACTAGAGACTAAATTATTTACAATAGTACTTGTCAACTAGATATTTGCATGTTTTACATTTCACATAGCAACAGTGCACATATTTGCATTGACATGGTTCTTCGACGGTTATTTCCTCAGTGTAGTATCCACGTCCACAGCACAAACTACTGCAACTGTTTGAACCTGACGATGTCAAATTGCATTCTCTGCAAAGTAACAGAAGTATGGAATTGTCCAATCTCTCTCTTTCAGATGTTATGATTGAGAAACAATAAGTAATTAAATACGTAATTGCAATAAAGGGACAGAGGTACTCGAAGTGTGCGGCCAGCCGGCGCATCATCCAAACAGAAGTTGTTTCTCCACAGTTGCAAAGGGGAAGGGAGCACCCGGATTTGAACCGGGGACCTCTCGATCTGCAGTCGAATGCTCTGCCACTGAGCTATGCCCCCTGACGTCAGAAACTATGTCACACTTAGATTCAAAATTTGAAAATTTTATTCACCTCATCCATGTACCATATGATCCGGTGCTATTATCTTCTACACAATAATCCGGAGAGTTCCGTAGATAAACCTGAAATTAACAAAAAAGTGATAAGAAGTGCTATCAGATATTTTGTAATTTCAATGGTTGTAAAACAATTGTTCGAAGTTATGGAAATGGGAACAAAAAGCTTCCCACTCCATCATTATCTTTCGAGAAATGCCCATAAATAGAGAAATAGTCACCAAATGATGTCGTAGCAATGCACCATCCATATCCTTATTAGCATATTCAAATTGCGCTAGCAATTCCGATAGTGGTGACGCGTCCAGATAGCGTTCTCGCAACCTTGACAGTGATAGGTAACAATTGATAATTATTGTTTTAATTATTTCTGTTATTGATTATTACTAAAAAGTAGCAATGAAATTTTGATAATTTTCGATGAAGTAAGTGCCTGCAAGCTTAACTGTATAATATACAATTTCAAATAGGACGTAGAAGCGAACAGAACGTTCGTTGCAACAAATGCAGCGTAAGCTCGAAAGTAGAATGACGTGGCGCTTGAAATACTTGCTACGTGTAGTGGCAATGGTGATTGAAAGAGGGAAATAACAAACTTTAGAGCTATATCATAGACATCCGGTAAGGTGTTCCAGCACGTCCTCACGTTGCAACTGCTGGACACGCCGTGACATTTGCATTTTCTGTACAAACTTTCCTGTGTTACCTGAATGATTTGGATTTTAATGAAATATCGGTTTCTTTTTCAACAAATTTATGTTAATAGATTTCGTCCCTTCCACTGGAAGGGCTAGTAGAGCTGGCTAGTGAGCGAGTGGATTGATACCTGGCGACCAACTTCGTTGTTATGTTCATTCATTAGCCTTCGCGGTGAAAGGTCAGTGGTTAGTTTGCGCTCCGAGAAGTCCGTATTAACGTAGGCCCAATGATCGATCAATTCCTACAGAAGCAACAGTGTGACACGTAACTCACGTTTTTTCCTCACGTTTCACATCACTTAGCATAGAAGCAAATAACAGATCAGTTTTATCAGTCATGGAATTATTTTTCAGCCTCTCATGCCTTCTTTGATGGTTTCCTTTTTGCGAAAAAACAAACTATGAAAGTTGCGCTGCCACTTAAGTAACGGTGTAGAGTAATAATTTCTCATTTTTGCTGCATTTTTCGAAAATTCAACAATTTTTTAACTTAAAGTTTGAGAGATTACTCGATAGCGTCGCTTGTTTGGAGTGGTTGCGTTGTTGTTTTGGCGCAATCTCTTACGCCATGAAGCATCTGCCCATTCACGGCTTACTTTCCGTCCGTATAACACGTTGTCGCTACATCCTTTCCACTGAAAATTTTTGAAAGAGATTTTTGCTTAATATTATGCTTAATATGTTACCTTATACGAGGCATCAGCAGAAGCAGTTGGTGAGTTCAAACCACACGGACAGTACGGTAGGTCTCCGGAAACACACGCTTTAGCTACATGATGCGTGAGTGCTGCTGATGAGAGTGCATATACGAATGCTTGCTCCTTGGTACCTGAAAAAGGTTAATGGAAATTTTCAAAAATTATGTTGTAAATTTTGAGAGAGCTCAAACGTCCACAGTGAGTAAATGCAAAATTCATATAATTTCAATTTTCCTGCGTGATATTACATGAATTCACAGGTGGCATTTCAGTGAAATTCTGCAGTATCCTACAATTGGGTCTGTGCATAAAATGCCACGAATAATTAAATTAAAGTGAAAGAGACGAATTAGCTTAACTTTCGTGAGATCGGATTTGTACTGTGGTGCCCGAAGTATCGATGAGCAGTTCCAGCGACGATCGGCAAATACCTTCTGACAGGTGGATACCGTTTTCTGTGAGGCTCGAATGACGATAGGCATTATGTCTGGCATACGATGACACATGCGAGCCTGTATTCGAATTATTTAAAGTTTTTGCAACAAATTAAACCTGAAGGCATTTTCATACTTCCCTCTATTTATGCCACCAAGACATTCCATAGCTATGATTCATAGGATTCTTTTGGGTGAAATTTAAAAATCCTAACAAAATCGAATTCGAAATAAGTAAAAATCACACTGACATTAATGACGTTCTTACTGTTACTAATTAGTGTTGGTGGTAGCAAACTTACTTACTTGAAATGCAACAAGTCCATAAGTTTTACGTAAATTCAGAATCTCTGGGCAATGTCTTGGCTTGGTCCATATGTTTGCTATGGTGTGAAGTGATCTGGAATAGGAAGAATGAAGGGACCCGGAATAGGATGAAATAAATTTATTTGAAGTTAATTGAAATGGAATGATCTCTCGCCGAATGTGAACTTTTGAAAATAGGATTTTTTATCCTTTACTCATTGCTTTTATTTACGTCAAAAAACGAAGCCGTTTCTTTGAGCATTCCTTCGCTAAATTAATTTCGATGCGTCCTGTAGGGCTAATTTAAAATAATTGCTTGACAACCAAAAATTGGCAAGCGACGGAAAGATGAAAAATACTAAGGATCGTTTACAATAATTTCTTTCTACTTCCAGTAGGCTACAGTAACACTATGCTTCCTACTAAAATAAAATGCTTTGTTTAATTCTATTAATTTGAACTTTTTTTTAATTACCTAGAAACGAACTCTGAAAAGTCTATAGCCATTAAGGCGCTAAAATGTGAATTTTGTAACTTTTGTTTATAAAAAGAGCATAAGTTATAACGTAATGTGCAGTCGTATACTTGTGAAGTAGGAATAGGAATAATTAATTAACGCGAACTATTACTTTCTGAGGTAGATTTGTTAAATTACTAATTACAATGACGGTAACCTTTTAAGCCTTAGATGACATCAGTGATTAGCAAGTAACACTTCTTGGAAATGTCCTATTCTAGAAGATTTGACAAGCATTTAGGCTCAGTTAAAATAAACAACAAATGCTGATGGGAATGAAAGAAATCATCGATTAATCCAAAAAATTCGCAAAATTGCGAGGAAAAGGAGAAAGCAAAAACTTACAGCCATTTGATGGAGTAGCATCGATTGCACGCGCAAATCACTAAGGCTAATATGAGTGATAAGAGATGAGACGATTCCGCTGATATGATATTCATCTCTCTGTTACGAGCCGAACCTGACTGAGGTCAGTCCATGCGCTTTGCGACGAACGATCGAGCGATTGGAAATTGTCAGTGAAGGAAAGAGGGGTGCGCTTCTTCTCTTCCTCCTTTTTTCTGCTCTCTAAAGCCTGAAATTAAGGCTATAAATTTGAATAGGAGAGGAA
Organism: Litomosoides sigmodontis; assembly: GCA_963070105.1. Classification (NCBI taxonomy): domain Eukaryota; kingdom Metazoa; phylum Nematoda; class Chromadorea; order Rhabditida; family Onchocercidae; genus Litomosoides; species Litomosoides sigmodontis. Next base: position 4,771,349 of record OY718807.1, on the reverse strand, counting down.
ACGTAGGAATACGGACGCCTTCAGGGTCACTCGATTTAAACGATCTTTTTCCCCCTTAAAACTTAGTGCATCATAAATCTATAACTATCCAGAATTTACGATCGACTGTATTTTACGACCTAACTTTTAGGATGAATAGAGGGAAGGATTAGGATGAGGGTGTGCGAGGCGAGCACTGAAAATGGAACAATAGGCTATCTAAGAAATTCTCAAGGAGAGTAGCGAAATTGTAATTTCTGCAAGGAAATCATTTCAAATTTTGAAGTAACCGCTACTCCGTCTCTCCACTTTTTATTACCTTGGAGGAGTGGAATTTTATGACCTTATTGAAGTAGAACTTCCACATTTCACGTAGTATTTCTCTCTTTCTTCCCATTCTTCCCCTCTTCCATTTCTCCCATCTCTTTTAGTCATTAAATAAAACAACTATTAGTATTGTTAGCTATTGCAGATTTACATGCAAAAATGTCATCATTGATTTTTCAAAATAGAACTATCAGAAAACAGCGAGAAAACCCTTTCCTTCACTTCGTCATTGGTCAGTAGATCGACAGGGAAGTTAATCATTCCAAAAAAGGACAAGTGGTCATCTAAATTTAGTTAATGTATTTTGCAATTTCATAAACATTGCTTTAATTTTCCGAACAATTTTTTAAAATAGCGAAAAGTTAATGAATTTTGGGAATTTACTATCCCTTTGCTTAATTTAATTTCGGCCACATAAATCGATTCCAATTAATAATGATTTCTGATAGCATAGCCTGAGCAGAAATGAAATCTCCCTCCCTGCCTCTCTCTTTCTGTTGTACATCGCCCTATCGTTTTAACCTTCACCACATAACTTAAGCTGTTGAAAGCTATAACTGTTTCTGTTATGCCAATGAAGTGAAATATTGCATCCGATCGAAAATTTTGAACTTGAAAAATTTCAGGAGAAACGGGTGGCTGCGCATCGATTAGTCAAAATTTCCAGTTAGTTAATTTAAAGATTAGCAACGGTTTCAGATATCACTGGCGATTTCATTGAATTGAAGACTGAAATCATTTAAAATTCAAGAATGAACTGATTAATCACTTTGCACCTAGTAAAATTTAAAAATTTAAATCGGATGAAATTATGGTCAAATCTAGGGAGAGTGAAAATTCATTTTAAAACATTCAAAATAGCCTGCAACCTGTTGGTTAATATGAGCCATGGTAATCCGCACATTACCACTGACTAGCAATACTATCAGTATTGACATGACTGTCAGGTAAACTTACTGACAAATTGCCGCTAATTAAATTTGCTACTTTATCAATGCGATGGCAATCTTAGGATAATAGCAGTAACTAAGTAGCGACTTAGTGGTCGTACTACGTAAGCAAACATCAGATAAATGACGTCATCGGGTGAGTAACATTAAGTAGGACCGTCCAGCGACAACAATAGCAATTGAAATTCTAAGACTCTGAAAACTGATATCGGTAAATGTCCCCGGCGGACAGCAGCATAATCTTTCAGGGGAAATTGTTATGGCAGTGAATCGCCCCTTATGAATGTTTTTGTTGGATTTTCGACGGCAAAATTTAAAAAATACGCAAAAATGTTTATTTCTCCTCCATTGATTTCCTCGAAATTCCTAAATTTATTCATATTATTCATATTGGACTAATTTAACTATTGCAACCAATTGAAATTCAAAAATAATTTTTCTTCCTAAAACAAATTTTCATGGCACATACAATGCTTATCATCTAGCCGTCGTCAGTTCATCCATCAATTATTGCTATCAATGACGTCAAACTTTGCCTAAAGTATTGCAAATCATTAATTTAATTAATAATGCAAAAATATGTTTTGGGGTATGAAATGACCGAATTTCTTGCAATCATCAAATTTCGTCTTATTTTGATCTTTTAAATTCGGAAGTGAAGGCATTGGAGAACTCGGAAAAATGCTGCAAATGCTGCGACTAAACCCCATAGGTTGGTTATTTACGATGTTTATACTTTGTTATGCTTTCCTCCAAAGATATCAATGAAATTTTGAAAATCAGAAAATTAGTTAAAGGGCACTGGAAATGTCAGTATGAAGAACCAGTTTTATTTCACATCAAGAGCGTTTACTACTGAAGGTATAAAAATTTAATGAAACTGAAATAAAACTTCGCAAATATTAGTAATCGTTTAAAGCAATCAGTCTTTTTAACTATGTTGAATTTCGTTTAAATTTCAATCACTGAATGCTTGGAATGCTAATTGTTATTTCTGATAAATTTCAAATTTAATTTTTCATTCATTCCGTTGAGGTTGTTGCTTCTGTTCAGGCAGAAAAGTTTGTTATGTTGGAAATTGAGCTGTGTAAATCAATTCATTTACTTACTCTATTTGTGCTTGCAAAAATGCGCAGCTGAAATTGCTCCAACAAAACAGATTGATCAATTAGCATTAAAAGTAAGAGAATTATAAATTTGATGTGAGCAGGAAGGGCGTAAGGAAAACTCGTTGTGCTGCAATTCTTAAACGATAATCATTTCAAATAATTAAACAAATCTAATTATCGTCTAAATATTTATAAATTTCAATCAAATACGTTCTTCACACAACGATTGACAGTTCAGAGGATTATTTGGTATTTGATTTTAGTTTTCACCACAACTCATTGTCTTTACTTTTCAGCGATAAGTTTAATTGATCAACGAACGGTCAATTCATTTCTTCAGATCAATGCACATAAAAGCTATTGGAAATTTTGCATTTAATTATTGAAATATTTTGCTTGCTAATGCCGAGAGGTCAAATGTTAAGCACGCTTGATGAATTAGCAGAATGGCAATGCTAACTTGTGAAATAAAATTCGAATATCCTCCATCGTTGTCATTTCAGGAGCTTCGCATTTGCTAATTCTGTGGCAAGCGATGACGGACGAGGGGAAGAGAACACTGAAGAAGGCATGCGGAATTTTTTTAAACGATGTCGATGGGATTCAATGTGATCAAAATTCAATTTCTCGGTGAATTGGCTCCTTCAAAGTGCATAGTGCAAGTTTTTTTGCATTCTTCCAATCGCTGCTAGTTTTCTTCGACCTAAGCTGAATTGCATTATTTGCTCAGTTGGAAGCAAATTTCAAAAAATAATACATTCTATGAAATGTACCATTTCGTATTTTACTTTCATCCATTTAATTGAGGAAAAAACGAAGGAAAAACAGTTTAAGGAATAATTACTTAAGGCCTTTGAAAAGTTTTATTTGATGAATTTTGCTTACAAAGTTTTATTTAATTCCACTGGTCCCTTCATTTTTCAAATAGCTTCATATCCAAGTTAACTAAAAAATGCGTAAATTCATTTTCCCAACCTCTATCTCTCTCTTTCTCTCCATCTCCCTCCCTCTCGCTTCACACACCAATAAGTTTAATGTAATAAGCAAAAAAGAATTTTATTAGTTATTTGTTTATTCATCGAAAAACTGAGCGACCAATAATGAAGGAAAAATTTTCCTAAAATAAATCAAACAACATTTACCTGAAACTCTCACTCATTCGAAACCGAAATTCTCCTCGATAACCGGTTTTCCGTTTAATATATATCATACAAAGGGGGCATTTAAAGATGCGGACAAACGTGTAACAAACGAAGTAATGGAAAGACATACATTAATGTACGTACACGCACACGCACACACACACACACACAGAGATAAGCACACAGACACACGGACATGTAGAAGAAGTTTTTAGCTAGTTATTCCATTTAATGCCGACCGATGACGACGTACGGCTTGCTTTATTTCATTTATCATCATTTCTCCTCTTATTCTATTCATTTGAAATTTAAAACAAAAAAATCATTTGAAGCAATTCCTAGCGCAACAGCATTTTCTCAGCTTTCCTATCATTTTAAATATTTGAAAAAAATTCACTTTTAACCTTTAACTAAATTTCGTTATTACCTACCACCAATTTTACCTAGCATCTTCAACGGAACAACTGAAATGCAATTGCTAACTTTAGTCGCTCCTTTTTCACATGCGAGAAGCAGCGCCTTACGCCTACGACAATCCAAGGAATTGGTGAAAACTGGAAATTACAAGGGAATGAATTCCTCCATCTTCTGCAGCAGCAATTCCGAAATAACAGAGTTAAAAAATAAGAAATCAAATATGATCGATGATGGAAGTGGAGAGGGAGAAGGAGAGGGAAAAAAACAGGGGAATAGTGGGTGGAGGGGACTGTCTCTGCCACCAGTTAATAATCGAAAACGTTCTCCTCTCATTCAACAACCGTTAATTTTTTAATTTCCAATTCTTACCGCCTCACTCCCTATTTCTACTACTACTACTACTACTACTATTATTATTATTATTATTATTATTATTATTATTATTATTATTATTATTATTATTATTATTATTATTATTATTATTATTATTATTATTATTATTATTATTATTATTATTATTATTATTATTATTATTATTATTATTATTATTATTATTATTATTATTATTATTATTATTATTATTATTATTATTATTATTATTATTATTATTATTATTATTATTATTATTATTATTATTATTATTATTATTATTATTATTATTATTATTATTATTATTATTATTATTATTATTATTATTATTATTATTATTATTATTATTATTATTATTATTATTATTATTATTATTATTATTATTATTATTATTATTATTATTATTATTATTATTATTATTATTATTATTATTATTATTATTATTATTATTATTATTATTATTATTATTATTATTATTATTATTATTATTATTATTATTATTATTATTATTATTATTATTATTATTATTATTATTATTATTATTATTATTATTATTATTATTATTATCATTATTATTATTATTATTATTATTATTATTATTATTATTATTATTATTATTATTATTATTATTATTATTATTATTATTATTATTATTATTATTATTATTATTATTATTATTATTATTATCATTATTATTATTATTATTATTATTATTATTATTATTATTATTATTATTATTATTATTATTATTATTATTATTATTATTATTATTATTATTATTATTATTATTATTATTATTATTATTATTATTATTATTATTATTATTATTATTATTATTATTATTATTATTATTATTATTATTATTATTATTATTATTATTATTATTATTATTATTATTATTATTATTATTATTATTATTATTATTATTATTATTATTATTATTATTATTATTATTATTATTATTATTATTATTATTATTATTATTATTATTATTATTATTATTATTATTATTATTATTATTATTATTATTATTATTATTATTATTATTATTATTATTATTATTATTATTATTATTATTATTATTATTATTATTATTATTATTATTATTATTATTATTATTATTATTATTATTATTATTATTATTATTATTATTATTATTATTATTATTATTATTATTATTATTATTATTATTATTATTATTATTATTATTATTATTATTATTATTATTATTATTATTATTATTATTATTATTATTATTATTATTATTATTATTATTATTATTATTATTATTATTATTATTATTATTATTATTATTATTATTATTATTATTATTATTATTATTATTATTATTATTATTATTATTATTATTATTATTATTATTATTATTATTATTATTATTATTATTATTATTATTATTATTATTATTATTATTATTATTATTATTATTATTATTATTATTATTATTATTATTATTATTATTATTATTATTATTATTATTATTATTATTATTATTATTATTATTATTATTATTATTATTATTATTATTATTATTATTATTATTATTATTATTATTAATTATTAATTATTAATTAATTATCAATTATTTTACTATAATCTTTACTATGTGCTTCATCTCTTCCACCCTTTCGTTACTTTCACACGCTAACATTACTCACTGTATTTTCCGTGTCTGACAGCAATTGAGCATTAAAATTGAATTTTCTAATTTCTGAAAATTTTTTTAACGATTCATTCCTCGATGGTTGTCCTTTTACCGTTTGTCAGTTTAATCTGATTTTTTCAGCTATAAATCATTATTTGATCGTTGGAATTTTTAATTATTATTTGAGTGATATCAGAGGAACTGTTTGCTAATTTTTTCATTCATAAAGTTTGCGTTATTTTAAATGATGAATTTTCTTCATACTTTCTTCGTTACAACAAGCAAGCAATCATTGATTTCTTCTGCTTCTCCTAAGAAACAACTGAATCGTTTCAGTTCGAAAAATTAAACAAACGACGAAATCAGAAACGATCACTTAGCTCTTCCAATTATTGCTTACATTATTATGGATCTTTTGATACAGCCGAATAGTCGAGGCATCCGATTCGACGGCTACGACGATGATTTCATTCAGTGTATTTTTGAAGATGCTAATGTGTCGGGTCGCAATGAGCGATACGAATTTAGGTGAGGAATCTGAATTGGAAAGTAGCTGAATGCTTGAGCGTTCATTAGCAATTGCTAATTTAGATAAATCGATTTTCACAATTCGAGCGATAAGAAAAATGGAAATAACTAATCGCATTCATTCGTTTGCAATACTAATATTTTAAATTCATTTCGATGATATTCTGATTAGTGCAATGTTGTTAGTTGTAAAGTTTGAAGGAAAAATTACATGTAAAGTTTGAAGAAAAAATTTGAATATTTTAATTAATTCGTTACTGTCACTTATGCACTCAGTAATGTACGCAATGAAATTAATTTTTTAATCGAAACCTATAGATGTCGACCGGATTTGGAGTGTTGTGGACGAGTATGTTGCATACCTGAGGAAACTGCAATTCCTCTCTGGTACTTTTCTTCTTTAATTAATTACTTCAAAAGAATATTTGTTTGCAGCAAACAATTACTTTTCATTGTTTCATAGAGCAAAATATTTAAACAGAGCAAAATTTTATTAATTAAATTTTATCGCTGCGTGAGTTAGCAAGAAAAAAAGTGAAGATGCGAGAATTTCTGCAATGAATTTATTCCGTTTCAGGTTGATGATACTATTTACAATATTAGGATTACTTCTTCTTCTGGCTCTTCTCGGCACAGTGGCGTGGGTTCTTAGCAAAATTAGCAAGTGCTCGGACAAGTCAAAGCTAAGAAAGAGTTCGTTTTAAAATTACCTCCTACTGCTTTCCTCATTTTAATCACTCATTATTACAAGTGCTATTAAGGTGAAATTTCATTAATTAAATCTCACTACAACAAAGAGATAGCAAATCTTAAAGTATTGCTTAAATTTGCAACAAATATCGTGTCGATTTCAATCTTCGAGATGGCAACTTCAGACTATTGCGCTTTTAATTATTAATCTCTTAAATTTCGACAATGCGAATAAATTCATATATTACTCGCTTACCTTTTTTGCATACCTTTCCTATTGATATCTTTGTGCTTCAGCCTCTCTTAACCTCGTCTTTTACCAGTTATTTTATCATCCAAAAATGTCCATTTCATACTATTAAAATCTTTTGCAATCGTTGTGCACAATTAGCAAGCCGAATTTGTTATTTTAATAATTTAAAATTTAAAAGACAAAAATTTGATTGGATGAAATTGCGGTAAGATCATTGTTTACATTAATACATCTGTGATATTTCGTCTTTTTACAACTGTTACTAAAAAACCGTTTTTTCATCCCTTAACAGTTACATGACAAAGTTCATTATAAGTACAACTACGCCTCGCGGAGCTTTCCGCGGAGCGTGTGCGTTGCGTATAAGAATTTTTAATTCGCACGTTTGCGGCATTCGGATGATTTGAACGTAATGCACGCAATCTTTCTCCTTGCCGACATAAAGTGTGACATTCTTTGCATCCATTTTTCTAGCGTTTCGAATTCATCCAATTTCCTATTTCAGCGACCTCCCAGTTCGGCTACCAACCTTACAAGCAGAGGGAATCACAGGACGGATTGGACACAGAAAGTTTAGTCCGAAAAAAAAGCTATCGAAATCCACTCTATACAGCTACCACTACCACAGTAAAAATTCGCGAAACATTCGATCGAACGATCGATGACAGTAATGTATACGACAGAGCCGGAACAGGTACGGACACAGGTACCGCCACCGGCGGTGAGACAACCGGCCGATCGGGAATGACCACGGCTAGGGAGCAACAAAAGCAGCTAAATACGGCAGGAATACGGCGTGGCAATCATGAAGCGACGCAATCAGCCTCTACCGTATCCACCATGCGTGGCAGAGGACGATCCTCCTCGGGAAACTACTCAACCCGAGAAACGTTCGAGGAACGTTGCGAGGAGAACTATGTCGTACGAAAACAGAATGACGCAAACGAGCTATCATGAGAATTGCTACAACTTCTGTGCAATGTGCTGGGAATAACACGTCTTTCAAAGTTTTTTCCGAAATTAAAATTACCTCTCACAGATGTTCATGTCAATTGAAAATGCTTCTCGAGCACTCTCAGAAATTGAAATTTCTAGAAAATTATCAGCTGTATTACAACAACAACAGTAGTAGTAGTAGTAGTAGTAGTAGTAGTAGTAGTAATAATAATAATAATAATAATAATAATAATAATAATAATAATAATAATAATAATAATAATAATAATAATAATAATAATAATAATAATAATAATAATAATAATAATAATAATAATAATAATAATAATAATAATAATAATAATAATAATAATAATAATAATAATAATAATAATAATAATAATAATAATAATAATAATAATAATAATAATAATAATAATAATAATAATAATAATAATAATAATAATAATAATAATAATAATAATAATAATAATAATAATAATAATAATAATAATAATAATAATAATAATAATAATAATAATAATAATAATAATAATAATAATAATAATAATAATAATAATAATAATAATAATAATAATAATAATAATAATAATAATAATAATAATAATAATAATAATAATAATAATAATAATAATAATAATAATAATAATAATAATAATAATAATAATAATAATAATAATAATAATAATAATAATAATAATAATAATAATAATAATAATAATAATAATAATAATAATAATAATAATAATAATAATAATAATAATAATAATAATAATAATAATAATAATAATAATAATAATAATAATAATAATAATAATAATAATAATAATAATAATAATAATAATAATAATAATAATAATAATAATAAATAATGACAACGGTGATAGTAGTAATAGTAATTGCAATGTTACAGTTGCATTTTCGGTTTCAAATTTGTGTGAAATTATTTTCAATGAATTTTACTTATTTTGCACGTTAATTTGCCTCTCTTTTTACTTTTCAATTTAATTTGTTGTGTAGCGAATGCAAAGTATTATTTCCAAGTAACGAAATGCCATTCTTCCGCAAAGAGAGCTACTACAACGTACCGCGCCGTACAACTATATTGTTTGTCGAATTTATGTGAAAACGGTAGTGACGAAGCTATTGAATGAAGAGTTTAACTTTCTCACCTTTTACCTAATATTAACTTTTCAAAGTGACAAGTTCAATTCTAAAATTTGAAACGGATGGTTTGTACTAACAAAATTCTCGAATATAATTATGCTAGCACGTATTTCTTATTGATAAAGTTCTTTTAAAGTTTAGTTAAGGTCATTAATTAGTATTAGCTTTTCAGTTCAGAATTTTTTCTCCCTTTTTCATAATAAACCTATCCTTTAGGTAGGAAAGATTGAACAGAAATCAATGATATGCTTGTCTTCCTCTAATTCAAATTTTTTCAAGTTCTCCGGTGATGTTTGAAAAATTTGTTGCCTATGCTTGACTGTTCAGCCACATCATATAATACATTCCACTGCTGAGAACTTATTTAAACTGGCAATATGTATCGCGGGAAGAAGTGCTCTTTAAGAAATTTCAGAATCTGTTGAAATTCGAAATTTCTTCAATTTAGTTAAATACAATGAAAGTGTTGAGAAAACTAAAACAAAAAACTTTTAATTGAGAAGGAATGCGCACATTCTACGGGACTCGTTGGTATTTTCAAAATCTGTGCGCTTAAAGCAACGTGACGGATATCGGAAAAGAAATGGAACGTTAAGTGAGAAGGAAGTATTCTTCTCGCCGGCGCATGAAAACTAACATTCCTACTGAAAGCAGTTAAAATTTGAATATGACAGCTTAATGAAAGGTGAAATTAGCATATTTCATTGTTCACTTCTGAAAATTGAAGCACTTACACAATCAGTTACCATCAAATGCATGCCGCCAATGTTACTCATTAGAGAACGAACAGTTACTTGCCGCTCGTCTCGTCTAAATTGTAATTCTAATAAAGCGAGTTCATTAAGATGCTTTCAGAAGAATCCAAATTTGCGCCATCACAAATAGAAGTGCAAAATTTGATGAAACCCGAAAAGATGGAAATTGTCAGACATAACTTTAGTGATGCACTTCGGTCCGAGCCGTTTCAGCGCCCACGACGAGCCGAAATTGCTTATTACAGGTGTCAAACTGGCCAAGTTCCTGCTTACTAACCAGTTCATCAATCAGTCAATTAATTACATCGATTACTCTCTCAAAATAGCGCAAGGAATTAACATTTGAAATTACTTAAATTTTGAACATTTTCAGATGAAATTTTACATGGCAATAAAAATGTCCGCATCTTTCGCATCGAATTAGCAATGCCATTAATTACATTTTCCTGTCATGTAAAATTTTTTTAATTTTTAAAAATGTGCCGAAAATTCAAACAATTTTTAAATAGACTTTTTTGGTGGTAACATATTTAAACTAAACAGAAGTGCAATGGCTTCGAAAGCACATTTAACCATATGCGCTTCAATTAAGCTTTATTTGTCTTGAAAATTTTCGACTTAAAATGTCATTAAAACAGTTGAAATTTAATTGATACACCAGAAGTTATTTTAAATATGAATTTTGCTAAACTGCTGAAACATTATGCATGCATAATCGCAGCATTCGGTAAACACTACTCCATTATTAGATTCGAAAAAATTGCCGTAAAATTTGGCAACGTGCTAAACCTAACTTTACCCCTCTCTCGCCTGTTTTCAGATCATTGCTTTCCTTCTCTCGCCATTCTATTTCCATCTGTAATTTAGTAACGTTCAAATTTCCCTTCCATTATTTTACTTATCGTTTTCTTTGATTGGAAAAATTATCAATTTTCACCGTATGGCAATTAATTTGAATAAAAACAGACTGGGTGAGGCGTGAGGGTTACATGGCAAACAGTTCAGTCAAACCCCATGGACGAGCTACAATATCAGTTTGCGCAGGGAAGTCACAAGTACCACTCTTGCAACCGCCAAAAAGCAACGCGCAGAAATCCTTAGTTTTGGCACTGTTCCAGCTTACTGGTCAATTAGCGCTCGTTGTCATCGATCGATGCAAGGGAAATGAGCGTCGCCGTGGAGAGGTTGTTCAATTGAGCACTTCTGAAACAATTAGTGAAATTTGCTTATTTCTAAATTGGACAGCTAAAATTTCATCTGCCAGTCCAGCAAATACTTATTAAACGAAATGACATTCCACTGCACTCATCCAAATCTAACGGTCGCCTCCTGCGACGCACATAAATCGTTGACCTTTCTAGCGAGTTCACTTGGAACTTTTCACTGATTGTCGTTAGATTTACGAGCACAATTATCCGCTGAATTATGCAAATTATTATAACGTAACGACACGTGACAGTTATCATCTCAAAATCAACTTATCAAACTGATCGATTATTGCCGTTTTCTCACGTTAAAAGCGTTGCATAGAGTTAGTGAACGTAAGAATTATTAAGTAATAATAAGTGCTGTCAAAATGGTCATTGCGTGGCATTGGCTGTCGTAAAAAAAGATCATTGCGTGATAAAACGTCCTCGTAAAGAATTATACCGCAGGACGTTTTCCGACGAACATTTAGCCTCGTTTTGCAAATTACAGGATCGATGGCGGTTTTATTCTTCCTTCTTCTGCTACTACGTGGTAGTTAATGAAGCCTGAAATCAGTTCATCTTTCTTTTCCGCCAAATTTAACTTAATAGATTTCAAAATCTATTCAACAAAACGACTGTATCTAATTAATTCATTCGTACAATGAATACAATAAGTATCCTATCCGTAGCAATGATATATTTAAATAATACCAAAATACAGTTATAGGCAATGCTTTTGATGTCAAAGTTAAATGACTAAAACTAAAACACTTAATTACCGGAAAAAGAGTTGTAGTAAACAAGCGCTGATAACTGCTCGAAATTTGTGCCTTTTTTAACAGTACGTGAAATTTCAGGAAGCAATAAAAAGAAGTACCGCAAGCACTGTGATGTATGGTATGTGTTTTTTTTTTTGCGAATTATAAATTATCTTGTTATATTCTGAAAGTTTCCATTAGCTAAGTTCATGGAGTAAATAAGAAATTTAAAATTTCCTTAATTTCAAGCTCTGGCAGAGGAAATCGTTTCAGTTATGAAATTAACAAATTAATTTCTTGAAGTTTTTCACACCACAACATTTTTGTCAGAAATACAAAATTATTTTTGAATAGTTAAAATTTAAAAATTTTTCCATTTTCAATTTTAATTAAACATTTGTTGGAAGCGCTAAATTGCTACCACAGCATTTCTCTGAACATTCCTTGTCACAAAAAAAATGCAATATTATCTTCACATAAACTCATTCTCGAATTTATCTGATAGCGTTGAATTGCAGAAGCTTCGAGTGATGTGCCAAACACTTCTCCCACGGAAGTACACGCTATCACTATGCACGTTAATCAATGTCTATTTTAACTATACTTTAATTCATCCTGAAATAATATCTCGGGCAGTCTAGCGCAGCGCAAAAACGAACGTAAGGTAGCAGCAATCGAAATTAAATGGCTGGAAACGATAAGAATGTAAAAATTTGCTTTTTTTAGATCAGATGTCGGTGATCCGCTAAAAGTGAGTCGCCTTTTTCGTTCTGCAATAAAATGAGTTTTAAGCGGTACTTCGTGCAAATTAAACTTTCTGAAGCAAACTTCTTTACGCTTGGAGCACGTTAAGCTAAGAGAAATACAAAACAGTAGCGTTAGGGAAAGGTGAAAAAATCGAACTGCATCCTTCCATTAATCAGTGCATTAAGTGACACGTCGAATTTGAATAATTCAATGTAATAATTAGTTCGCGTAATTAAATTATTCGTAAAGATTTCAATGAAAGTTCGTTGTGATAGGATTTGTTGTAAAACAGTTAGTGATATTTGTAAATTGAAGTAATAGCAATGATTTTGGGGCCATAATGTTGGGCGCTTCAGTTAAAAATGAATCGTTTTATCAGTTTAATACCGGAAGGCTCGCTTTATAAATGAGTCATATTAAAATTTATTATTTAAAAATTTCTTTATTACGACACGAGTGACATTTATTATTGAGCAATTTCACATGCTTTCTCAATTGCCTCTACTAAAATCTTTCGATTGAAACTGCTGACACCTTAGTGGGATGAAATTCTGATCGCAAGCGTTCTGTTCATCATTGCGTTGGTACTGTTCATCACCGGAATGTATATGGTGGATCGAGTACAACACGGAAAAGATCGCTCATTCCGGAAATACATTAGTGCACAAAAGCGTTCCAGCGAACGAGGTACAGTTGCTGGTAGGTCGTTTCGCAGACTACAATGCTTCTGCAATTGCTTACTTCTTCCTCGATGGCGTAAGTGTTCGTAACGTGATTAGAATTGGATTTGGACTGATTTCGTTTAAAAAAATTAAACTTTGAAATTTTGATGATTTTGAACATTTTGAAGTATGCTTAGTTTTATGTTTCAGAAAAAGGAGAATTAAAAACGATGGAGTTATTTGTGAAACAGTCGACCACTTCCAACTGCAATGAAACTGTCGTCGGATCCACTTCGACAGTTCGTTTCCATTCCTGTACTTGTCTAGTGCAGCGCGTCTCTGCTTTAACTATCCCACTTTACTTGACGTGACGAAAGTTGAACTGAAACTACGACATTGGAGGGTCAGAGTGTAGCGAACGGAACTTTCAATATTTGTAGTAAAAAATGAGGTGGTTGGACAGGTCTACTGCATTTCATTTCATTTCAGTGGTTTGAAGATCCGACTGCGCGAGGGAAAGCATTGAGTAATTCATCGCCAACGATCCGATCGAACATTTCAAACGTATCAGTCACGGGAGAAACGTTCGAATCGTCAACTTAACCTTTTTCCTTGCAATTTCTACCTTGAGAACTGTGAAGATAAGTGATTAGAACGATCAGATGCAACTGTATAATACCATATCTATCAGTAATGAATGCATTCCCAATAAAATGTTACAGCAGTAAATAATTATCACCAAATAAATATCAATATGGAAATTTAAAAAAAAGCAATGAAGTGACCGAATCCATGTAACTCAAATTAAAATCAAATTCATCGATCGCACTGCAACTTGTTGTCTGAGTGCAGTAGCATACGTACGTGTGCCATTTAATTGGCGTAAAAAGCAAGGAAAGACTGAAAATAAAAGAAAAATTTGCAGCTAAAAAACAATGGAATGGAGCTGTCACTTTGAAAAAGAATGAAGAGAGATGGAGTGAGTACTGATCTGATCGTTCCAGGTGGATTATCTTCGTGACAACCAGTGCACAGATGGAATGAAAAAAAAACCTGGATCTATTTGTCAATTTTGAAAACAGTTTGTGAAATATTTGTTGTAGGTGTGTGTATGTGTGTGTGTGTGTGTGTGTGTGTATGTGTGTGTGTGTGTGTGTGTGTGTGTGTGTTATGTAAGTTCGTACATCTTTGTCTGTGCATATCAGTTATGTGTTGTAAATGGATTAGTTCACATAGTGTTTATTACAGGATTTCCCAATCCATCACTTCACATCGCATAGCACAGATTGACACACACACACACACACACACACACACACACACACACACATACACACACAGACACACACACACACATATATTCCAAGTTTCAACGAGAAGGAAGCCCAGGCAGGCTACATCAACAAGCGTCCGATGCCATTCCAACTAATATTTTCAATTCTAACATTTTGATGATTATTTTTCACTTCCTAAGCAGCGTGTATTACTTATGTGCTATTTCATTTCCACTTCAGTTTCATTTCTTATTTTGTATTTAAATTAATTTCTATCATTTCTTATTAATGTCCCTCACTTCCACTTGTTATTTCATACAATGGAAACAATTTCAGATAGCACCAGTTTAAAGAGTGAAATTAAAAGGATTGAAATTTCACATTTGTACTCATTTTGCACATTTAAATTAATCCTATTTTTCCAAAGATGAAATACTAAATTTTTTTTTCTCATTTCATTAATACATCTTGCATATCGGACGGAGGAAATGTTTACGCTCCAACTATACCTCTCTCTCTCTCTCTCTCTGTCTCTCTCTCTCCCTCTCCCCTCTTTTTATGCCTAATTAAAAGATAGAGAAAGAATAAAAGCGAATTTCGCTGATATTTTTCCCTTTTTTTTATCGCAACGTCTTTACTCGCTTTAAACAGCTGTCGCTGATGTTTATTTTCCACTCTCATTCAACAGGAATCGATAGAAACTGTTTTTGCAAATTCGCAAGATAGCTTACTTGTACGAGCGGAATATTTCGTCCTTTTTCCTCTTAAGCATAATATTAGCTCAGTGCGGCAATTAAAGTTTGAATTTCATCACTTTTGACCTCTGGCAGATGAACTCTCTTAGCTCGCAGTTTCACTGCTTAGCTTCCTTAGCTCTCCTCATGCATTAGCTGCTCTTTCATTCTACCAATTCATTTCACTTCCGTTAAACTCGAAAACTAAATTAATCAGAGAAAAAGGCGCGAAAATTAGCTGCGAAATGTGTCGCAGGATGTCGCAAGTATTTTTTGGTGTACAATTTTCTATAAACTATCAGTAAATTCCGTGTGAAATGAATCAATCACTTCACACAATAACAAATTTAGTTGTTTATTTCGGTGCAAATACGCCGAACTTCGTACTAAAATTAATTGTCTAAAAATCAAATGAAATTTAATTATTGTTTTGACAAGTTTTTTTTTGAAGTATATTTTCATCATATTATTGTAATAAATTTATACAATGATGGTGCTAGTGGAGAAGTGTTGTTGATGAATATAAAGCCTCCTCAGCGCTTTACATGTGGCGAAGATTTATGGATAAGTGCGCTCCGCTCAGTCTGTTCCACTTCAAACAACGTTACGCACAATTTTTTTTAATTAAATCAATTTACTGATACACTAAGCGGATAATTTGTTTTGAATCTCATCTCATCGATTGCTTCATGTCTGTGCGTGTGTGCATGTGTGTGTGTGTGAGCATTTAACGGAAATATTTGATCGGTTTGAAATTCAAATTATAGATCTGTTCTCTCTCTCTCCCTCTCTCTCTCTCTCTCTATCACTGTTCATCCATCTCTTTGATAGTTTCAATAACTAAACTGCCAAAATTGTCTCTTGAAACATGTAAAAATGTAGAAAATATGAAAATTTTCCTTTTCCTCTCACAAACATTCAGCTGTCGAGAAACCCGAAGTGTAACGGGAAATACGCTTATTGCAAATACTGTATGTAATATTCTTATCAAAGTATTCATTTAAATGTAGTGGGGAGGATACGATATGTGATGGATGAATGAATTACATTTAAATGAATACGTAGATAAGAATATTGCATACAGTATTTACAGTAGCACTTCTGGTTTCTCGACAACACCTACGTCTTTTGGTTTGAAGTTCGTATTTTCCACGTGTTAAATGATTTAGCAAGTGTTTGTGCTTTGCTTTTACTTCTCTTTCCTTTGTTTTCTTCGTTTCTTGCCATTTCAATTCACATTGTTAAATCTCAAAGTTTAATTTCACATTTTTGTTGTGAATTTGTAGTTCCTTGTAGAAATGTCCTATGCAGTTGCTGCGTCCGCGTTGTTGCACATCCGCGAATGTTTTCCAACTTTCATCGTAACTACCACCACTCATCAGCCATTCAATTTCCTATTTCCAGTCCTCAAACTGTAGCGTTTTACCGTTCATTTTCATATTTTCTTCGAGCACAACAATACCTGCCACATCGAATATCCGACATTTTCCGGCGTTCCATCCATCCACCGAACCCGCGGTGCACCATCTCAAATCCACCAGAATACCTCATTTTGCAGGGTGTTTACGCATCATAAATAAGTGTAACGTAATGCATAATGAATTAATGTATTATGGATTAATTAGCTAATATGCAACAACCGATCGTTAATCAGCTCATTTCAACAAATATAAAGCATATGCGCTGTGCAGGGTGTGCGGTGTTTGTTCTCAAATATCGAAAATTTGATCTTCTCCCATTGCGGAAAGAAAATAAATATGCTACTTTTCCACTTTGTCGCTTTTCCTCACATCGGCAGTTTTCTTTGAAATTTTATTGCGAACGCTGAAGTTTAGGTATAATTTCTGCGCTGTTGGAATATTAATTGTGGCAGCAATCTTTTAAATATTAGAGCAATTTAAGTAAAACTTTAAAAATATTGTGCATACTTCCTTTTTTTTGCTGCTATCAGTGAACATCAATTATTTCCTTTGTCTTATTAAAAATATCAATTATTAGCAGCAATATTTCTAGCAATACTTTACCATTTATTTTATTAAATGCAAATATTTGATTTCTCTAATTTCTTATTCACATGATCGATGAATTTAAAATTTAATGAAGGAAGGGGACGGAAAAAGGTGACTTCAAGCAGATCGGAAATGACGCTAATGAACGTTTCAGCTTTTAAACGTACAATAAAATCATAAGGTGGTGTATTGTGGTGCTAAATTTGCTTCCAACGATTATTCCCCTTCTTCCTATAAGCCACACTTTGTCGCACGTCAAAAAATGGACAATTCACGTTGGAACGGTGCGTGAAATAGAAAGTGCTAGTCGAACGCAAATATTTTGCTTGCAAAAACATTTAGTTTTGACGCTAAAAATATATCGGAAATGGGATTGAATACGTGTTAATACTTGGAGTTTAATTCGTTAGTGTGACTATCTTAAAAACCCTAATTAATTAATGGTTATCTTAATTGCTTTAATTAACTAATGGGTTACTTAATGCATTTCCTTGAATTTTTTAGGAAAATACTTAAAGTGCAATTACATCTTTGTCACAGAGATCCTTTTTCTGGCCAACGACTTCATTGGTCTTAGCCTTTTCTTCCTTTAGTTATGCAATGGATATCGCAGCTAAAAGCATCCATTTTCAAATTTAAATTCTAAAATAAAGCAAATTTCCAAATAGAAACCCTCTGTACCGTTGCCTTTGAAATAACAAATCAAATTTCCATTTGGTTATTTCCAAGAAGCTTTATAGTAAATTTATTTCAAAAAAAAACAGAAAAAAAATGCATCCCTCGCCTTCGCAAAACGGAACCAACGGAAGCGTTTCGATAATTTAAAGCAATTAAAATAATTAAATTCAATTTGGGGAATGTTAATTTGCGAGAGGTCGGCTGATACTCACTTCGTCCTTCCAATTTATCATTTCTATTGTTATTATCATTATTCTTCAATCCATCCACACGCCATCAGTAACTAGCAAGCCAGTGATCCGTCAATGATAATATCTTTGTTGTCAATTGAACTTACGGGCGAGTGGAGTAAGGTGAAGAGGGGAAGGGAACCATATTTTTTTTGAACTAGCTAACTAACTATTCCACTAAGACTAGACTAAGCTAGCGGTAACATTTAAGCAATGAGCAGCTGTGCACCACGGCATTATCACAATACAAATCGACAAAATTTTTCACGAAGCTCTGCATCATAGGAACATTCAGTATTAGGGTTGTTACCTGCAACAATTTTTCCATTTGATCCATCTTTTCTCGTTCTTTTTTAAATTTAATTTTGTTGAAATTTCATCAATTCATTCATGCGAAATTTTAGTTTAAATTTTTTCGAAAGTTTACGAAAATTTTGTTGACGAAGTTAGCGATCCATTAACTTTTTTTTCAGTGATAAATTAATGAATTAAATGATATTGTTTGTCGAAATAAGCTTGCTCATTGGCTTTTATCATTTTTTGCTCGATGATGAAATTTCAAGATTTCGTATTTTTTTATTTTATTTCAGTTTCGCAAATTTTTTTGCGTCACTGCAAAGGACGCAAGTTAGTAGAGCGCAAAATGTTTGGTGATAGAATTAACAATCGAAGTTTACTTTTATGGCAGAATTTTTAAATCAAAATCAAAAACTTGAAATTTAACCGATTTTGCTTATTACCATATATAAAATTGCCGATAATTAACTTATAAATGCATTTTGGGGAAGTGTGTGCTTACGTCGGTTAATAGTAAATTAGTGAAGTAAGGCCAATGGGAAATGAATTCACAATTGAAGCTTACTTTTCTGTTTCAAAATTTCAAGAAATTCAGATCGTTTAGAAAGTATTCAAAAATTCTTCCTCTCATTTCACAATTTCTGACACTTGCAACTCATTTCTGAACAGTGCAGTTTCCAACTTTTTATGTCGAATTTTACAACTAACCAACAATATTCAGTGTAATCAGCTAAAATTTCCTCAGTTTTAGAATTCACTGATGTCAACGTAGCGTGGTAATTTCAATTAGTAGAAGATATAATTCCATTCACGTGATTTACGTGATTCTAATCAAGCAATTTTGAAATTTGAAGCAAATTGTTTCCCATTTCCTCCTTCAAATTCACACTAAACTGTGCTTTTCTTCAAGGATGAGTAAATTGTTAATAAGTAAATTCTTTTGTAATCGCGAAATTTGCTATCATTGAAAAATCAATCTCTTACTTTCTTCCAAACTTTCTTCTTCTCATTAAGTTTTAATTAATGATTGTTATCATCATGTTGGAAGTTTTACTGATTTCCGTGAAGAAAAAGAGTTTTCGAACTTATTGATTGAATATATCTTCACGTAATTGCGATCAGTTGAAATTCAAGCAGCAACTGATGACAGTATCCGTCCTGGATCGGTCGGCAGTTTTTCAGCCCATATCAACTACTGCTCCTTCTAGAATCAGTTAGAGCTCTTGCAGGAAATAATTTTTCAATTTGGAACCAGTCAATTTCAGTGCTTCCTGATGTTTGACTTCATTATTGAGTGGAAATCTCCAAGATATAATATTACATAATCGAATTAGTCAGTTCAACAATAACGGTTAAATTTTGAAGTGAGCAAAAGGCTTTTGTGATAAGATTCCCCATTGACGTGATAAGTAGTGATAGGAAGGAAAAATTTTAAGCATTTTGTTAATTAATTAGCAACAAGCTGAATTAAACGATGCTAATTGCTATGATAAGGTATAGCGGATCAGTTAGCTGTGATAACTTTTACCTTCCGTGCTCTTCACGTATTTCACACATTCCCATAGAGACACGTTTAAGCGGATGCTTTCGTACTATCACATTCTCTTGGCAGTTTATCATCAGAATTAACGGATGTGATTATTTGCTGCAACTTTCATCCTTCAATCCATCGATCATTCTGAAAATCTGGAAAATTTTAATATTTCTTATCGAAGCGCACATTCAGCTTATTATCAATAAATGTAATAGTTTAGGGAATTTTTAATTTATTTGCGTTTCTTTTCAGCCATACAATTTGATGTAATATTTCACATGAAAGTGACTTTTCCAATTATTCCTCGGCAATTATGCATTTTTTTTAAAAAGTTATAAAAATGCTATCAGTGTTATCATAGTTTATTGTTCATTTAGTTTTGCATGATTTTACAATTTAAAATCAAGTTCGTCTTTTTCTTCTTTTTTAAATCCTATACTTGCTCGTTTCTGAAAGTTTGTCACGTTTTACGTCGATGAGAATGATGACGTGTTTATAAAGTGACGGGAGGAAATAGCGTACGTGAAGCAAACGTCACAATCAACCTAAAGCATTTTTCAGAACACACACACACACACACGCACACGCATACGCACGCAAACAGGCATAAATGGAATGATTTGACCATATGCTTTTATTTCGTAAACAATACGTGCGACGACGACTTCAAAGTAATTAATTAGTCATCGTTTAATTAGTGAAAGCCATCCTGTAATTAGTGCTTTCATTTGTTTGGCAGTTATTGGCGCGGTGCTAATTCCGAATTGCTTCTGCTTCTGCTACTGCCACTGCTACTGTTAGCTACTTCGCTTCTTCACTGTTGCAAAAAGTTAGCTCAGGCCGAGTGGAAAGGCAAGTATCACAGGTAGCGAGCAACAAACAACAACAGCTCAATTGGTGTACATTATGAGGAACACCGAATCTGAGCAAGCAGCGATATGCTTCCTTTGAGATTTCAGGTAACATTTGGCGGCTTTTTTTTGATGTATTAATAAGCATACGTTTGCCATTGACTGCACACATCACTGTGTTGTCACTTTCTTTTTTCTCGAACTTCCACAAGTACACTCTGTCATTTCTCTTCACTGTTAGCCTCTCGTAGTGGAATGTTTGAGAATTTCTTTGAAATCAAAATTAATAATGAAATGGAACAGAAACGTTTCATTGATCGATGAGGTAAATTGGTAGATTGAATTTCATAAGGCGTCATTGCTTGCTATTTGTTACTAGCAACTTACTTTTTCCACTCTTCTAAGTTTTCAGCCAACCAAGAGTAATTTCGGTGTGTTATCAATGAACACACACTGTAACTTCAAATGTATTTGTACTACAAGTGTAAATAGTAGCAGTAACAGTAATAATTTTTTTATTTAAAATTTTTAATTTGAAAGATAAATTGATTATTCCTTAATCAATTTAAGTACGGGATTGGTACAGTGATGATCTGACAGTGCTGATGAGATGAAATGTTTATTTCCAATCAAATTCCACTTCATTTTGAAATTGCGAATGGCATCGCATCAGATGGTAATGATCACTTGACGATTTACTAGTATTTGCTAAAATTGATCTGTTTCTCCTACAAGTAATGTTGTATTGCGTCTTTGTGATTTAGCGTAGCTAAAGGATAGGCTGAAAAGTGACTCATTCAGTTTGCTTTAAGTAAATTTTTGTGTTTATAAAAAATTTTTTTGCGAGCAGAGAGTAATGGATGAATTGTTGACTGAATAACTGAACTGATCAGAAGCAATTTCAAGCTTCTGCAGTTTTTGCAAATTTTTTTAAATTTTCGAACAAAGACTTTAACATATGTTTCTTTGCCGTCTTTTTTCCCTTTCTACTGAGAGAGAGGGAGAGTGAGCTATAAAATTAAAATATTTACTATAATAATAGCGAAAATGAGTGGGAGCAAAAATGAAAGTGGTGAAGTGTTCGTGAGAGGAGGAACTGAAATGGCATACGATGGATGGTATTGTAGTAATCAGCCAGGGATGCATAGGAGGATTAGAAACAGTACTGTAAGCGTTACTGTATTTCGCTCCAGCACGGTATGCATTTCAGACAAAATGGCTTAGATTGGTTCTCTTTTTCATCTGTCGTACGTTACGTCGATGAACCATCCACTTTGTTACTTTGAAGTAATTAGTGTGTGTTGGCACCAATGGCAGAGAATTGAATTTTGCAATTGTAAACCTTTTGGATCACTTTCAATTCTGATAAATATGAAAGTTTTAGAAGAAAAAAGAAACGAAACCTGAATTAGAGTTTTTTGAAATTATTAGCAGAATGAGTTCAGAAGGTTGAGTTTTTTTACGCTACGAAATTAATCAAATTGCATCATTCCAATTAAACACAATAAGTTTTGGGTGCTAAATTAAAATCATTTAATAATTCTAATTTGAGAATATAATTTACCAGTTGAAATTTTTCTTAAAATTATCAATTATTTCATTTCTTCTTCTAGTGATATCATTTATTTTGCATTAATAATTTCCAAATTTGAATAATTGTTCAATGTAGGAATTCGCGAAAGATTGTAATTGTGTTTGATGCCAGTCGTAGTTTTAAGCAAATTCTTGATAAATTTTCGCTTGAAATGATTATGTCTAGAATTCGAAAAACAAAATTAATTGTTTGCTAATTTCATAAGTCTACGATCAGAACTGTTGAGGTTCTTAATTTGAAGTATTTTACTTGAGGTGACATTCATTTTAATTACAATCAAATTATGATTTAAAATTAATTTTTTGAAAATTTAGCAAAATTTCCAAGGGAAATTGCATTTTTCTAGATAAGTGGAAACTATGATATTTGAAAAAATTCGAAAAAAAAGCTAAAAGGACAAATATTATATAAATGTAACAAGCGGGAAGATAGGAAGGAAATCTCAAAAATCAAAATTTAGCGGCATGTAAAGGTGAAAAAAAAACCAAATTTATGGATGTTGAAGTAACGAAAAAGAGTAGTTGAACTTTTTTTTAATTTTAAAAGATAAATCAAAGAGGTACAGATGGAATATTTGTTCATCGGCAGTGTTCACATTCGCCACAACTGTATTAGTGAACATTCTTCATTAATTTGAAATTTTCAAAAAATATCCGATTAATCTGTTTGCATTGATAAAAAAAATATCGGAAGAAGAAGACATTGACGAGCACAACACAATGGATAGAGTTAATTAAATTAACTGCTAAGTACTTATTTCTGTTTTAATTGATAATAACGTTTATTAAATGAAATTGACATAAATTTGCATACATTCATAATTATTATAATTGAAGAAAGTTCTTAGCGACTAAATATTTAGTTAATAAAACAAATAATTTTTTTTTTAATAATACAATTCGTTCTCGTAAAATCATTTATCTAAACCATTTGGTTTTCTCATTGATTGCTGCAAGTGTTTCTGAGAGCTTTTCGTTTTTCGCTCCAAAAATAAAAATTAAAATTTTTTTCTTATTGCTTTCTACATATTTCTTAAATTATCAAGGAAGCTGACATTTCTTATTTTATCCTAAAAAATTTTTAAAATAAATTACAGCGGAAAATTATGATAAATTGCGCAATTTTTTTCGCCCCTCCAGTTATGGTCGGCCACGATCGCAGCGAACACATTTTAAATTTAAATAAAATTTAAGAACACTTGACGGCGTACTTTGAGAAAGGAATATTTACAGATATTACGTATATTATTTTCGGTTAGCAAATGTTTTGGAAAAGACCGCAAGTGGTAATATATCAGCGATTGAAATTCACATTCCAACTTTGTTGCAATGCTCGTTTTACTCGCTAACATTTATTTTGCAGCTAATTGCGTTCTTAGAATTTAATAAAAAAAATTTTTTTAAATTCATTTTTGCTTTCATTCCTAAATTAGCATTTTTTAAAATTGCAAACAAAATTATTTTAAGATGAGATGACAAGAGCTAAGTGATGTGAGAGCATTGAAATTACTTCCTTCCTTTTTATTTCGACGTCTCAAAATTCTTCAGTGAAAAATTTATTAGAAAAAAGCATGCATTATAGCGATGTGAGTTTTTTTCACTTTCAAATTAAAATTTCAAGAAAAAACATTATTTTCCAAAAAAATATTTTTTGGTGCGAAATTTGCATTCTTACACGAAGTTTTTTTTTTTAATTTAAAATTCATTTGAATAGTTTTCTAATTTACAAAAATCATCTATTCTTCCAGCATTTGAGTTTAATACTGCTTGATAGTTGAAAGAAATGGGCGAATTGAAGTGTGAAATGAGTAATACTAATTTGAGGAGAGATAATTTGGACGAAAATTTCAAGATATGAAATTTAAATTTTGCGTGAATTTTTGACAAAGCTGATGACTTTGGTTTCTGAGCTTTTTTGACGTTTCGTTACTTTTGAAGACATTCATCGATACTTGTAAAAATTATTTATTGTGCGTTATTACAAAGGTCAGAGAGTGTTCAATTGTTAATATCAGTCATGCAACTAACCCACTCAATTAATTAATTTTTATAAAAAAAGAGATTAAAGAAAAGAATATTTGTTTGACGAAAGTATATGTAAACATAAGTGTCGTTGAATATTTTCAATTTCAAAAGATTCATCGATCAATGACTTGATAAGACGTGTTCTACGACAGTTGCTGAGAGAAGAATTAATTAATCGCCCATTAATCAAACGGTTTCTATCGATTGATGTGAAATATTGAAAAGCAACCTTATTAGCAATTTTATGAACGGAAAGAATGCTTGTTTTTTCTTTTGGATGGAATTACTTCAAAGAACCTAAAAATTTTCATTAATTCCGAAAATTTCACTGAAATTGATAGTATCAACACTATTGCGCTTGCAATCAAATTACATGTGAAATGCTCAAATTTCATTTTTCAGTTCACTTCGTTTAATTAATTCTCTGCGATTGCTATGAATTTCCATCGTATCCTCCACATCTTATTTTAATTCAAGCACACATTCAGAATTTCATTCATTTTTATGCCGTCCAATATCCTTAACATTTTATTCCACTTTAACTTTTACATACCTTCTGCTGTAGCTATTGAGGACGACGTGTAAAATAAACTGAAATTAAAGGAAAGGAAAGTGACTCACGCGGAAATTTATATTTGCCATTTCGTTGCACAAACTTCTTTTTAAACTACACCGTTTCTTTAAGCATCTATTTGCTTCATCTTTCAAGCATCGCTGTGATATTTAGGAAAATTAAATTTATGATGATTTTTCCTAATCTTAGAGTGAGACCAAATTTACTCCCAGGTTAGCTTTTTCAAGTTCATTACTCTAACTCAATCAGTCGCTCCCGTCAAACAATTAATGACGTGCAAACTATGCAGAATATTACCACAACTCTTCTTTATCGAAATTAATGAATTCTTTTGAAGGATAAATAGTTTTTGTTGTCTGTTCGGATTTCCACCCAATTTCATTACACATGCAATTTGATTAGCCTTAGGGATTTTGAAATTTCTTTGCCATATTGCTTTATGCATGACCTCGCATCCGCTCGCCCGTAATTAACAAACATTTCATCTCTCCAAAATTTCCATTTTCATCCTCTTGCCGCTCGCCAAATAATGGAAATATAATAATATAGGAATTTTTCGTGAATTTGGTTTGCTAAAATCAAATTTTTTCCGTCAAGCTTTTGAAATTTCAGAATTATCTAAAGTTTTGTAATGCATTTACTTATTTAATTAAATTCAGCAACTTGTATGTTACATATTTATGTACTCTCCCAGTTCCTTTGTCTTCATTGCTATTTGATAATAGCCGTCGTCCCTTATCAGCTTTTTATCACTTTCTCAATGAGTACCATCACACCGATAGAAATTGAATATTAATTATAGAACAAGTAGAATGCCGGGTAAGAAGAAGTATGGATCTTATGATATAATATCAGAGGATCTCTACGATTGCCGCATTCCGTTGCACAATGAACTCGCCTATCAGCACGGCATTCACTTTGATGCTAAGGTTTGTTTTCAATTATGAAGGTGGACAGGTATGCAAGCATCCAGCGGTCCTCCTGATGTGCTCAGGCTACTTCGCAGCGCAAGCATTCAACAAGAATTTTTGTAGCCTAAAAGTTTTGCGATTCATTCTATGACATTGCTTTCACAATTTTGAAACGAAAAAAGATTGCAACTTCAAATAAAACGCAATCTTTTAGAAACAACGAAATTGTAACATACAGTAATTTGGAAATTCGAAGATAATTGTAAAATTAGAAATGGAATAGACAATGTATATTTTTGGCAAGTAAAGACAATCGATCAGATCATAAGATAAATTAGTTTCAAAGGAAAAAAGAAATGCTTAATTATAGTGGCGTATTGTGCTCCTATTGTAGCCTAAATTTACTAACTTTTTAAATGTTAAAAAATAGTCAAAGATTAGCAAATGTAAAGATATTGCATCACATTTGTAAAATTGCTTTTTCTAAAAATTTTTTAGCAATTTTTTTACTTCTAACAGTTATTTATCGTTTTCGGATTGCGGAAAAAAAACATTGCTAGCCTAATAAGCTATTCATTTGCTACATGTGGTGCTTTATCTTCTTATTCATACTTAAAGATTAAAGCGGATACCGCCATCCTGCAAGTAATGAATTACAAAATGAATTGAAAGTGAATATATAGCTTCTTCATTTGAAGCATTCCCTACCTTATTTTACTATCAAACAGAGCAAATTACAACGCAGAAATTTTTTAAAATAATTTGATGTGAAAGTAAGATGGATTAAAAGTGAATAAAGTTCAGCCCAATTTCATTTCTCTTAAAATCCAAGGTATGATAAATATCAAGTGAAGTACGGTATTTTTTTCACATCGGATTTCACAGACAATTTACTAAAAAACATGAAGCAATGGGTCAAAGCAGTAGTATCTCTGTTGCTAACATAGTTCTAGGCACTGCTTTTATTTTTAATCTTTGTCTCCAAAAGTTACTTTTAATTTTGGGAATATTACTATCTTTGTATGAATTTTTTAAGTAATAACTGCTATCACAAAATTATATTCCTTTTCCGTTACCATTTGTTTCAAACGCTTTGAAATTTGGCGAGCATTGTATTATAACTTTATATTTTACTAGGTTACAATAAAGTACACTTAGTGATAAATTTTGAAACAAAATCTGGCAATGAAGCGATGGGATTTTTGAAACAAATATATTGAAGTAGTAATTTGATAAATTGTGAAATTGAAATCTATTTTAAATTTCAGTACGTAGGAAGCATGGAAATACCACGACCGGGTTCACGTATCGAAATTGTCGCCGCAATGCGCCGAGTTCGAGTAAGTTCATTTATGTGCACTAAATCCCATAGCTATTATGACCTCGTCCACTCGTCGAAATCCGTCCATGCTGAAACTTTACGAAGGAAACAGAAATCGTTCCTTCTTCTTCTGAATTGTTAACATTTAATTTGCAAGTGATGCTGCTCATTGCTGTTGCAGTATGAATTCAAAGCGCGAGGGATAAAGAAGCGCCCGGTGGATATTACCGTTTCAATTGACGGTATCAAAGTTGTTTTGCATCGAAAAAAGGTTCATTCATCTTCACATCTCCCTCACTCTGAAAAAAGCGCTCCGTCTTTTGGTATTTATTGAGAAATCTCTGTCTAAAGCATTGCAAGTTGCACTACACGATTAGCAACGTTTTTTTTTCTCTTTCGAAAAAGCATTTGTTTTAGAAAAATCAAAAGGAGGCAACTTGGGACGAAAGCAAACTTTTGGTGATGTTTCATCCCATCCATAGGTTTGCATCTCCTCTTTTTCCTCTTCTGTTCGCTCCTCAAATAGCTATTGTCGAAATATGTTGCTTTAAACAAAGGCTTTTATCATTTTCATCCACACACTTTGAGAAAGCCAAAGTGTCGGAATCACCGCAAGAGTACACATAGATCGAATCGGTGCAATTTGTCATCACTTACAATTAAGTCCATAAATTAAGTTTTCCGCTAGATTTAAGATCACTCTGAAATTTCCCGCTTCTTCCAACAGGTCTGACAGACTTCTACTACCGAAGCCTCCAAAATGACAGCTCGCTACGATCAGACCACACGAATGTTAAATCACATTTCAATTGACTTAGATCACTATGATCGCATTGGACGTTTATGCAACATGTAGAATCGACATGTAATAGCATTGCTTATCAGAGTGTGGTATTCTCAATGTTTCGTTTTCTCTGCATGGATGTTATCCTTGCACAGTATTACCTACTTTCTGGAGAAAGGTCAATATAAGTCGGGAAGTTTTTTTTAGATAGACTTATGGAAATCTGATGACTTTACCTCATGCGACCACTACTGTGCTGTTTAACTGTTGTAACGCGCAGAATTGCTAATCAGTTTTGGAAGTTCTTCAGTCAATTTGCTACTTCACATATAAAATTTAATATAAGCATAAGTTTAATTTGGCTGAAATCATTTTTAATTTCAGGGTTT